>VCCN01004356.1:20621-31025 GCA_006491835.1 Architeuthis dux
AAAACAACAACAAAGACAAATCTCCCTGTGTACTCAGCAGCTAATTGATGAGGAGGATGATGATCGGTTTAGTGATTCCGTTTTCTGTGCCAGCAACTGTTACGCCACTCAGCACCTCCGTCCCAAAGATTCCCGTACTGTTCAAAACCGCACTCTTCAAGGTCTTATTAACCTTATCACATTAAGTTGTACAGCAATATCTTAACCGTACTACATCAACACCCGCACTAATCAAAACTGCATTATTCAAGGTATTTCTGTATGTGTGTTTTGTTTCTCTCCCCACAAGAAGCCCCAAATATTGAGACATTAATTTGCATGTCTGCTGGGTGCCCCCGGGGGCAGCGGCCATTTGTAAAAATGCAGGAAATTGCAAGTCAACTCGTGCGCACCTGCCACTTTTGAGTCGGACACTTTCCTTCTTTTTCTTCCATCCTCTCCTCCTCCCTTTTATTTTCTTCCTCCTTCTCCTCTTCTCCCTTCTCTACTCCTTATCACTCTTCTTCACATTCTTCTTCTTTTTTCTCTCATATTCTTCTTTCTTTTTCACCATCTTTTTCTGCTTCCTCTCATTCCTCCCCTTTTTCTTACTCTTCTCGTTTTTCTTCTCTTTCTTTTTTCACCTTCTTCCGTTTCTTCTTCTTCATCATCTTCTTCTTCTTTTTCTTCTTCTTCTTTATCATTTGTTCTACCTCTTCTCATTCTTCAGCCCCTCTTCGTTCTTCTTTTCATTCTTCTCCTATTTCTTTCTATCTTTCTTCCTTCCTTCCTTCCTTTATTACAATAATAATTAATTGTCTTTCTATTCACCTTTTGTCCATTTGGCTGAGAGATCATTGTGAACCCAAAACAGAAACATAATTTCCCCACCCATAACCTTACCCCCCACCCGAATGATGGGCAGCCATGTTGTTTTTTTTGTTGTTCTTTTTACTTTTTCGTTCATTTATGTTCGATTTTTCCTTTTTTTTTTCTTCCTTTTTTCTTGCTTTTTCCCCCGTTTTTCTTTCTGTTTTTCTTCCCTTTGCTTCAGCAATTAATCGCTTGAGGTCGGATTTCATGACCGTGTGACAATGTACAAACAAACAAAAAGCCATTGACCAGAAATTATTGAACAACTTCAAAGCTTCTGCCCACCATTTGACAGTGTTTCATCTTCTTCTCTGTTCTTTACATGTCCGTTATATTTACGCAAACACTGAACCAAAATCTCGCCCAATTCACAAGTTTCTGCGCCATAGTTCTCTCTAAGCTGTGTGCGTTTGCAACTAGCGCACAACGGAAATTAATGTGCGCACACAATATTTCAAATTCTGTAGATAATTTATTGAGTTTTTATTGAAAAAATATTGATTCCCTATGTAGAATTCAAAAGTTCGCATATACTTTTTAGACACGGTATAAATCCCAACCATCTAAACAACTGCCTAACCTATTTTCTTTAAGCTGAAATTGGTACTTTAGGCCAATTTAAGACCAGACAATATGTTGAAAAATGACCGGATGTCACATGATTGATGACATCATCAAAAAGGCCTGAATTTATTTTTAAATGTCAATATATTTGAACATATATGTCACAATCAGATACAAAGTGCATATCTAAATAGAGCGAATTAAGACCTATCAAATGACAAAATACGACATAGATTATTATTTTTTATCATCAGTTTTGCTACATAAAGTTTGCTCGAACATATTCATTATAGTCGTATTTCAAATGCCATTTCTGCTGTATGTTGCATTTTTCATGAGAAAATCTGTATGTTTTGAGACCACCAGAACACAACGTCACTATCTACCAACGAAGTACGGAGAACAAGATGCGTGTCAGCTTCTTCGTGGTTGTACTTATGAAGCATGAAACTGCGCTTTTTTGTTACTGAATATGTTGTATCTCCAGCCGTAACTATGTGTGGATAATGCAGTAAGCTAATACTTTCCGATGTTTCAAAGTAATTGGCAATGAGTCGTATGAGCTCTTCCTTGTTTTCTCCACTATTCAGAAATCTTGCCATTTGCCTCCTTGCAACATAAGCTGGTCGAATCCGTCAATCCTGACTCTTGCTCCTGGTTCACCTCTATCTTTTCTTGTTGCGGCCTTTATGCTGTCTTTTTTGTATGTGTCATTGATGATCCCTACTTGGGGTGGGGTAACAAACTGTACCAAACTCTTCAACCATTCCCAGTATGTTCTCTTTGGTCCAATGGAAAGCCAGACCGTTGATGAACTATGAGCAGTCTTTTGGTGTCTCTTCACCAATTGAGCCAGATTCGGCGATCAGATAATTTCTCAGCGATGCTTTGTCAGACGGTCCGAGGGATGCATCGGTTGTGGCTAAAGCAAACGGCGCTGTTGTTATTGGGTATTGAAATGGCTCTACTAAGCTGACAGATTTCGCAATGATCTGACAAAATTATTGGGGGGGGGTCTTCTTGTAGTAAAGATACTGATTTTTGTGTTTTTTCTTCTTTTCGGGGCCATTGTTCAGCTTTACCTTTTCGATTGGCTCAAAAGGTCCTTTGCCGTTGCTTTTGAATCTTTTGCTGACAAAGGTTTTAAACAAGGTATGTCCGGTAGCAGCATATCTCTCACTATAGATTTTTCGATTTCTATACCAGTATGAAAACATTTTGGTGACACATGTCAAATGGATTGACATCGTAATTCTTTTGCTGGAACTTCAGACTTCTTACATGATCAGCCTGATTCTTTTTTCTATCTGAAGTTAGTTCCTTGTGTTTAGAGGTTGAACATCTTCTGGGGTTTACTGTGATATGGATAATTCGAATCCATGTATCAACTGGAGAGGTTGTGTAAAAGCTGTCTCTGAAAGGCCCTGCTATTCCTTTTGTTTCCTTATTAAATCATTCTGTTATTAAATCCCCGTGAATCGACGAGAATTTCTCACCTCCAATACTTCCTCCAAAACCCTTCACTCTCAGTTCATCGAACGCCGGATAACCCTGCTGTTGTGAAGAATGCAAATAAGCATGTTGGTATCTTGCGTAATTTTGGTGGTTGTATAAGATCTGGTTCAGCATATCCCTCTTAGACTGGAGACGTCGCTCTATCTTCCCTTCTCTTACAGCTGATACCATTGCAAGCATTGGGGAAACATCTTTGAGATAAGCAATAGTCATGCTTGCTTCAGAGCTATCCTCTGATTTGCTTAGATCTGTAAGTAGACTTTCAAATTCTGATGAATTGAATACTTTCTCCATTGTACTGTTGGTTCTTTTAGTAGAGCAACGCGCAAAGGTAGAAATTCTGGTGCTGTTTTGGTATAACAATTGCCTCGACCTTGAACCGGACAAGGGCATCAATGCATTCTTAATGGACTCGCGTGCATCTATAGTAGTGACGTCTTTCAAAGGCCTGATCTGCTGACCCCGAGTCTATCACACCTGAGTTAATGCACTATTGCGTGTATCCTCTTCAACTATGCCGTTTGAATAACAGTTTTTGTCTGATACGCAGTTGGTGAAATCCGTCCATCAGCTTATATTTTGGTACAGATCTTTATTCTTCCAGAGGATATGATACAGTTTTGAATAAACTGCTTCATCAGAATGAACACATGTGTGTGGAATATCTTGATCTACCACGATGTCCAGCAAAAGATAAACAGTTGTACAGATGGAGACCATCTTATTGAAAGATGCCCAAGAGCCGAGTAAAGGTAATTCTTCGCCATCCAATCCAAAGGGAAGAGATCCCACGGCAGACCATGCAACATCTTTTTTGAAACATGCATAAGGTTCCTCACGTGAATTCTCGTCGTCCCTATAATTTGCCATACGTTTCCCTATACGGTGCTATTTCTGTTGGCTCCACTTGTCATTGTTTCTTGCCTTCCATCGTTGTTGTCTAGAGTACGTGGCTTAAGGGATGTAGTCCGGGAGCCAGCAGGGATTATCGTACACCCCCCCCCCCCCATGATTCTATATTTAGGGTACCAAAATGTTCCTTAAGATATCCTCTTTCAGAAAAAAGATGTTCCCAAGAAAAAGTTGGGAAGAACTTTCTCATTTACATAAAACAAAATGGGTGCCAGCACACACCAAAAAAGACAGAATTTCATATCTCGTTTCCCAATTGACATATCTGAATACTTTAAAGGGCTAAATCATGGTACCCTAAATGAACTGATAGAAATTCTGGAATGTGGGCCACTACAGAGTCTCTACAATGCCATGTATGATTTTGCTGAGAAGAATGAATACGGTTATGCTACAAAGATTTCCCACATTAAAGCTATAAAGAGTTGGTCTCTAGCAAGCGATTGGGTGATCCTTATCAAAAGAGAGCCCAGTCCAAAGCAAGCAGTTATGGGTCTTGTCATTCATAGAATGACCGACAGCAAGGAAGTTGCAAATATGCTGCACAAATGCAATCACGCCATTTCTTATCAAATCATAGGAACGCAAAACATGGCATGATCAAGAATGGTCTCTTCAAGACAACTGCTCTTGTCAAACTTGCACAAAGGAGTTTATATGCATAGGAACTATTGCTTCCTTGAATGAGAATCGTGTGCCTTGGATGATTTCTTTGATAGTTTGGCCTAACTATCCAGTGCATTTCCAAACGTTTTCTTCATTTCTACAGTTAGCAAGCCTTTCCATGGTTGCTGTAGCTGTTCTTCTAGCTGTTATAATATTTCTCTGGAGGTATTTGTTTTTGAGTGTATTATTTTCAGCACAACCAATCCAATTAGGAATTCAAAGTACAGAATTTGAAATATTGTGTGCGCACATTCATTTCCTTTGTGAGCTGTTTGCAAACTCATACCGCTTTGAGAGAACTATGGCCCTGACCCTTATTTATGGCAGAAACTTGTGAATTGTGCGAGATTTTTGTTCAGTGTTTGTAAAGAACAGAGGCTTTGGAGTTGTTCAATAATTTCTTGTCAATGGCTTTTTTGTTTGTTTGTACATTGTCACACGGTCATGAAATCCGATTCTCAAGCGATTAATCGCTAAAGCAAAGTGTGTGGGGGGGGCAGAAAGAAAAAGGGATAAAAACAGAAAGGAAAAAAGGGGGAAATCGAACCCTTAGCGAACGAAAGAATCAGCTGCCCCCCTCCCCCAAACAACATGGCTGCCCATCATTCGGTGGGGGTAAGGTTATGGGTGGGGAAATTATGTTTCTGATTTGGGATCACAATGATCTCTCAGCCAAATGGACACATGGTGAATAGAAAGAAAATGAATTATTACTGTAATAAAGAAAGAAAGAAGAACAAGAAGAACAAGATGAAGAAGAAGAAGAGGGTGAAAAAAGAAAGAGAAGAAAAGGGAGAAGAGTAAGAAAAGGTGGAGAAATGAGAGGAAGAAGAAAATGGTGAAAAAGAAAGAAGAATATGAGAAGAACAAAGAAGAAGAATGTGAAGAAGTAGGAAGAAGAAGAGAAAGAAGAGGGAAAAGGAGGAAGAAAATAAAAAGGAGGAGAAGCCATTGGAATAGAATGAAGGAAAGATAGAAAGACAGAAAGAGGAAGAGAAAGAATGAAAATGTCCGTATCAGAAGTGACAGGTAGGCACGAGTTGACTTGCAATTTCCTGCATTTTCCCAAATGGTTACTGGGTGCCGTAGGGTGCCGCTGTCTCCGGGGATAGCCAGCAGACATGCAAATTAATGTCTCAATATTTGAGGCTTCTTGCGGGGAGAGAAACAAAACATACAAAAATACCTTGAATAATGCAGTTTTGATTAGTGCGGGTTTTGATGTAGTACGGTTAAGATATTGCTGTACAAATGAATGTAACTAAGTATAAGCTGAAAAAAGAAACACATTAAATAATAATAAGACCTTGAACAGTGCGGTTTTGAACAGTACGGACGATTTTGGAACGAATTAACCGCACTAATCAAGGTATACCTGTACACAAAGAGGAAGAGAAAGAAGGAAAGTGTCCGACTCAAAGGTGACAGGTCCGCACGGGTTGACTTGCAATTTCCTGCATTTTCCCAAATGGTTACTGGGTGCCCCAGTGTGCCCCAGGGTGCCGCTGGGGCACACATAAGACATGCAAATTAAAGTCTCAATATATATTTATGTCTTATATATTTACGAATTTATTTACAAAAGTTACAGTAATCATCTTCAGTCGGAATAGAAGTAGGAGTGTTTTTTGACCAGTCTTGTTGAGGTTTATTTTTGCCCATTGGTGCGTGACTTTGGAGAGTCAAGCACAAAGAACTCCATAACAAAAGATTTCAAACATGCGAACAAGGCTTTGAGAAAAACAAAAAGACTAATACGTAAAACTCGTCTCGCAAATACGCAAGTCATAGAAAACCGCAGGTATTGAATCATCTCCAATCTTTGGAGCAGCTGCGTTCGATGTTTTGGAACACACAATTCGCTATTAACCTTTGAACAAATGGTGCAGATTTGGCAAAGGATGCCAGTTCCCCCAAAGAAAAAAGGACAAAATCGATATGCTTTATTTACTTTAGAAAGGTGCTGGATTTATTGGGATGGTACAAGCGGGAAGGTGGGATATGGTTGACCATATCTGGAGAGATTGAAAGGCGACCACGGTTGCGTAGCTAGAGGGGAGCAGGGGAGCGGTCGCTCTCCCTGAGATAGAAAAATCTGGAATGGCTGACCATATCTGGAGAGAGTAAAAGGCGACCACAGTTGCGTAGCTAGAGGGGAGCAAGGGAGCGGTGTTTAATAATATCCGATATTTTATAAAAACAAGAAGTTGGGTTCGAAGACTCTACCGGTTGCTGATTTCGTCTTCAGGGGGTGTGAACCTGAAGTACAGCACTGATTATCCGGAAAATTGATGGTCCAGTATCTTTTTTAGTCCGGACAAATATACGAACGGACACTTGAATTCTTTGCGACTCTTACACTAGTTCACTGAGTGTCTACAGATGGCGTTGTGGGTGGAGTTTTACGATAAATGATGGGTTCAGAGGTTTATGAAACATCATGAAATCTCTATGCGTAAAGGCGACCACAGTTGCGTAGCTAGAGGGGAGCAGTCGTTCCCCCTGAGAAAGAAGAATCTGGAATGGCTGATCATATCTGGAGAGAGAGAAAGGCGACCACAGTTGCGTAGCTAGAGGGGACCAGGGGAGCGGTCGTTCCCCCTGAGATAGAATATGTGGAGAGAGAAAGGTGACCACTTTCCTCTTGGGGGGGGGGGGACTCCACATTATTGACAGAGAACGCAGTTGGAAACAGACACAAATCAAAGAGGCAGGACATATCAACATGTCGACTGAATGCATTCTTGTTGTCTGTGTTGTTAAAACGACGTTTCGGTCGATCCATTCGTCGGTCCTCTTCTATCCGAATGTGATGGGGTAAACGGAAGTCTTTTTTAATTTCAAAGGAGGTGACCCTTAAAACGTAGTATTCGGGTGTTTCTTTGTCCTTGTCTTGTCGGGTTTGGGCCTGTTGAGGAGCGGAGGCCACATCGGGTTGAACTCCGCACTTGTCTGACTAATGCATTTATTCGACATGTTGATATGAGCTGCCTCTTAGATTTTTCTCTGCTTCCAACAGCGTTCTCTGTCAATAATCTGGACTTCCTTCCAAGATAGGTATTACGTACGGATGTGAACTATGGAAAGTAACAAAATCTCTTGAAAACAAATTCAGAATCACACAAAGAGCAATGGAAAGAGAAGTGTTAGGAATAACTCTAAGAGATAGAAAACGATCAACATGGAAGTTGGAACGTTATAGTCAATCGCTTTAATGATCACATAAAACGACTGGATTAAGATTCGTATCAGTTAACCAAGTCGAAAAGAAATAGAAAAAAATATTTTTTGCCAGTAATCACAGAAGCATTTTGACAATCATAGAATTTCCTACCGTCGAGATTTTGATACTTCACCATCTATTTCAAGTACTGGAATGTTCTGTTTTTCTTTCATAAATTCTCTTATTTCTTTTTATGTATGTGCAGTTGTGCACGGGTGTGAAACTTTCACAAATTAATTTTCATAAATAAAAAGAAATAAGAGAATTCATGAAAGAAACATTTGAACATTCTAGTATTTGAAAAAGTGTTAAATTCCGACGGTAAGGCTGTGGCTGAGGACGATGCTGATAGTAGGAAGGGGGCAAGGAGCCAGGACTTGGCTAGGAAGGAGGCAAGCAAGTTTTTAGGTATTTAATAATATCCGATATTTTATAAAATAAGAAGTTGGGTTTGAAGCCTCTACCGGTTGCTGATTTCGTCTTCGGGAGGTATGAACCTGGAGTACAGCACTGATTACAGCAATTGATGGTCCGGTATCTTTTTTAGTCTGGACAAATATACGAACGGACAGTTGAATTCTTTGCGGCTCTTACACTAGTTCACTGAGTGTCTACAGATGGCGTTCTGTGTGGAGTTTTACGATAAATGATGGGTTCAGAGGTTTATGAAACATCATGAAATCTCTATGCGTGAAGTGTGTGGACAAAAAGCCTCAAGCCACGGAGTAGGTGCACGAAATTGCTAAGCACGTGAATGACGAGAACCTCAGCCCCAAACAAGTGTATAATCCAGATGAAACTGCTTTATATGGTCAATGTACCCCTAGGAGATCCTTTAATTAATATACCTGTATCTGTTTCATTTATATTAATAAACTGTATCATGTATATTAATGTGTTATCTATCTATCTAAGCATGTGGTCCCGTTTGTGACATAGGTCGCCAATAAAGACTCTCCAGGCATCTCGGTCCTGGGCCAATTTCACCAGCTGTTCCCATGTATGACCAATTCACTCCACGTCTGCTTCCAGGATACGACACCAGGTGTTTCTTGGTCTGCCTATTTTCCTTTTCCTTTGTGGATTCCAAAATAGGGCATGTCTTGTAATGCTGGGTGCAGGCTTGCGAAGAGTGTGACCAATCCATCTCCAGCGTCTTTGGAGGATTTCTTCCTCCGCAGGTTGCTGTCTTGTTCGTTGCCACAGTTCCTTGTTGCTGATGGTATCTGGCCAACGAATTCGTAGAATTCTTCTCAGTCAGGTTTTGGTGAATGTCTGGATTCTCTTTATTGCGGTGGCAGTTGTTCTCCGGGTCTCTGTTCTATACAACAGAACAGTCTTCACGGTGATATTGAAGATCCTGATCTTGGAGTTGGTCGTCAGATCTGAGAATCTCCAGACATTAATATACTGCATTGAAACATTTAAATCATATTAGAAACCGTCAAACAAAACTGTAACCAAAACTGTCAACATAGGTTTCTTCAGTTTTTAAGCTGGTCTGGCTGGTTTTGTATCCATCACGCGTACATACCGCACCAATGGAGCTAGAGGGCTGAAAATTTAAACATTTACTCCTTATTATGTCTAGAAACATTTTTTAAATTCCCCCCAAATAGGTTTTTAGTAGTAGGTTCAATTTGCAATGTAAGTTTATGCTAAATTGATCCCTTAGTTTGTGTCCGTCAGCATTCACGCTTTTTTTTAAAATCAGAATTGTTAAGTGATCACTGCCCAACAAAAGGCGAGTGAAGTAACTTATTCATTGATCACCACTTTTCCTATTTTTACTTGATCACCCTCAACACGGCATGCTGCTAAAAGACGTGATGGTTTCTATTGTGTGACTGACCAGACCTGTTTAATATTTGTATAATTTAAGATTCTAACAGTCCTAATGTTCTAAGGATTTGAGATGTGCATAATTAATGGGTCAGAGGTGGATTATTGAATTATTATTATGTGACCTCTGTTGGTCCGGCAAACCGGATAATGCGGTCATTGGCCGTTCTGTCAGCTTTTGTAGCACAGGCTGTAAGGGCCTGGGTAATTTTTAGCTCTACGCATTACCTACACGTACGCTTGTGGGGCTCATTAAACCTGATCTTGTGCCATCGTTTCCCTGGGGGCGAATAAATCCCAACCACAGGGTTTGGGTGCCTAGTTTATCAAATAGGACTTCTGATACCCTTCTAAGAGAATAATTGCATGTTGAATTGGATTATAGGGAGAGTGAGTTGATCGGAATTGTCCACGTCTGCTGTCAGTTTTTTTGTCAGTCGTTTGGTTACTTTTGACACTCTCTCTCTCTCTCTCTCTCTCTCTCTCTCTCTCTCTCTCTCTCTCTCTCTCTCTCTCTCAAAATTGCAATATCCCCAAACATTGTTTTTGTCTTCGATCACCAGTCTTCTTTTTTTTCTTACCTGTTAGGTAAATGGCTGCAGAGACCCCTTAACATTTCACATTCCAATATCTACAAAGGGTTTTTCCCCTCTTTTTTTCCCTATTTCGGGTACTTTTTTTCTTTCTCTCGTGTTCCTATTCTTTCACTCACTTTCTCTCATGTCCCTATTTTTTTTATTTCACTCTCTCTCGTGTCCCTATTTTTTTATCTCACACTCTATCATGTCCCTATTTTCTCTCTCTCTCTCTCTCTCTCTCTCTCTCTCTCT
>VCCN01004356.1:32073-42349 GCA_006491835.1 Architeuthis dux
ACTTTTGGAGATATTGTGTGGACAGACAGACATACAGAAAGACTCGAATGAATATATATATGGAGATATTGTGTGGACAGACAGAAAGACAGAAAGACTCGAGTGAATATATATACCTCTTCTGACTTCAGAGGTAAAAACGAGGGTGAAGAGGAAAGCGAAGGGATATGAAGAGAGAAGAAAAGATAAGAAAAGGAAAGAGAGAAGGGGACGAGGAAATGAAAAAAAGCGAGGGGTGACCTGCCTCGTGGCGGTAATATTAGTTCGATGCAAAAGTTTCCAGCATTTTTGTTAACAAAATATTATATTCATATAAATTCGTAGCATCATTATTCAGTCATCGGAATATTTTCCCTGGTGTTCTCTGACATTTCGCCACCTTTCAGCTGAATTGTGCATTCCATCATAAAAGAACAATTTCGGTTTTGACTCAAGGAATTCTTCGAGAAATTTGTCGATGTCTTGAACTTTTTGGAACCGACGACCAGACATGGAGTATTGCATGGAGCGAAATAAGTGAAAGTCTGAATGTGGCAAGTCTAGAGAATACGGCTTATGTTGTAGAACTTCCCATCCCAGCTCCATGATCGTTTGCTGCGCCGTATTTGTAACTTATGGACGAGCGTAGTCATGCAGCAAAATCTTTTTATTAATATAATTTGATTTGTTCATATAAATTCATAGCATCAGTTTCTGTTATCAAAGTATTTCGCCTGGTTTTCTATAACCTAACGCGAACTTACAGCTAAAGTGTGTATTTTATCATAAAAGAACGATTCCAATTTTGATTCGATACATTCTTGGAGGAATTTTTCGATATCTTCAACTTATTGGAACCGCTGTCCAGACAACGAGTTTTGGGGGACACGTACTAGTCTTAAGGTGACAAGTCTGGAGAATACACCGTATGTAGAAGAACTTCCTATCCTAGTTCCTTGATCGCTTGCTACGTCACATTTGCAACCTTATGACGTTTGTTGTCATCTAGCAAAATTGCCTGTTGACTCCCTGGCCTAGAAAACGGTCTTTTCTCATCCAATGCATCATTCAAACGTGCCATTTACTCACTGTGGCGATGCGCAGTAACAGTTTTCCCAGGATCTAGTACAGTGAACCCTCGTTAAAACGGAATAATAGTGAGGAAGGGTGTCCGTTTTAGCCGATTGTCCGAGTTAACCGATTGTAGGGGTTAATACTGTACGTATACGATATTGGAAAGTATATACACTGCACACTGAACATTATACATCATATAACTATATAAAACATATACACTGTACACTGAACATGATACATCATATAACTATATAAAACATATATACTGTACACTGAACATGATACATCCTATAACTATATAAAACATTTTATGAAATTATTTAACATATAACGAGGTTAATTAGTTCAGTTCTAATTAAATAATTAACTCCGTTATAAGTTTGTATACTTCTAAATGTGGATAAGTAATTGTAGTAGTAATTTTGAAGTGGTCCAGTTACGATACTATGCTATGAATTTTCTTACAAAATACCCTTCTCATAAGAAAATACATTCAAAATGGAATACATCCCGAAAATTGTACTGAAATCGGCCAATTAGTATATTTTTGGTGAAATGTGTTTGAAAATTGGTCTAAAAGTTCACCGGTTCGCGAGTGTAAACAAGTTTTCAAACCCAATTATTTCCGGTTTTATATTGTCTACAGAAATAATTTTTAGTTTATAATTTTCTACAATCTCTCTTTTATTAATAACACAAAGATTATTACGATAAGATTAATAGATTTCAAGTTACAGACGTTTTCATCGACACCCGGACGGTCATTCTCTTAACTCAGATTTCGTCCGTTTTATCCGATATCCGGCTTAACGTGGTCCGTTTTAACGATGGCTCACTGTATTTCGTAAAAATTCCTTTTGAATTCTACAAAACACAGAGGGGAATTTTTTTTTCTTCCCAGTAGATTCTGTTTATGTTGAGATATTAAAGGCTATCCTGTATCTAACCACAATTTTCTTAGTTTTGAACTGTCGTAATACGTCCATTTTTCATCGCCAGTGACTATCATTGAAGACATGTTGGAGAAAATACGAACATATGGCAACCCTAGCCTTTCTCTTCTCTCTTTTCCTGTTCTGCTTTCCGCTTTTGAGAAAATAAACCTGAAGGCCATGTTCTGTAAATCAATCTTGGCGACCATACTTAAAATCTAGCCTCGATTTCATTTCAGCCTTCACTTGGGGTCATTAATCATGGTGACATTACGAATAAAATAAAAGTCACCTTTAATTACAGCACGAGATACAAATCTTTTCTGGTTACGTGATTTTCGCTTCGCTATTTCTATAAGTTGGCCAAGTTACACATGAACACAGTAAAACATGACTGCCAAATTTGGTACTTTCAGGTTCTGTGATACGTTTGTTTCCACACACAGCATATTTGGTACGTTTAGCATCTTTTGAATAAATATTCTTGTTTACTTTGTATTTTACCATAGATTTCTTGCTAACTCCCGATTTCAAACATTGTCTTCTTTGATGTTGAATCTCGTTTCATTGCCAAACTCTTCAGATGCAGACGACAGAATACTTTCTTTATTGAACAACATTAAAGTAAAAAAAAACTCTTTAAGAGTCACAGTCAAAAGGTTTCCTAGAAAGGACCGGAGCCAGATTAAGACCACAATGGGCCGTACGCCACCCATAATTTTGCGGCCCACCGATATAAATATCACAGATTTTTAGAAAAATGAAAACTTACTATTTGTTAAATTCAAATTTCTAATTTTGAATAAATAAGAAATTGTTGAAGTGATGCACACATTTTTTTACAGAAGAAAATGGCACCTCTTTAAAGATAGGAACGATAAATGCCTTACTACACTCAAAAGATTTCCTAGAAAGGGCAGACTGTACTGTATATATGATGGGGGCCATCACAAGATTTCTGTAATAAGATGAAAGAAAAGAAACTGTATACTATGAAAGAAAAAGAAGAAGAGGAAGCAAGTTTTTATTTTGTATTTCTTTATTAAGTTTTCAATAAAAGTGATATACTGACTTATTATAATTATCGTATTGGTTGATATATAAGTATATACTATGTATTTGGTACGTTCTTTAAAGATTTTGTACGTTTTACATCTTTTGAATAAATATTTTTGTTTACTTTGTATTTTATCATAGATTGTCTTCTTTGATGGTGAATCTCCTTTTGCTGCCCAGATGCAGACGAGAGAATGTTTTCTTTATTGAACAACATTAAAGTAAAAAATCACACCTCTTTAAAGATCGAAATGATAAATCGTTTGCTAGAAAGGACAGACTGTACCAAATGGCTCCCATCACAAGATCTCTGTAATAAGATGAAAGAATGAGATTTTATTCTATGAAAGAAAAAGAAGAGGAAGAAAGCTTTTAATTAAAAAGGTATTTCTTTTGTATTTCTTTATTAAGTTTTCAATAAAAGTGATAGACTGACTTATCATATTTACCGCTGTCAATGAAGTTGGAGAGGTATATGTATTCGGTCGCGTTTTTCCGGCTGTCCACACGATATTTCCGAAAGTACTCAATGGATTTCAATGACATTTTGTGGGAAATAGGGTAAGGAAGAAGTCGTCAAATTTGGGGCGGATCCGGGAATTTCTTTTTGATTGGGAGATATGTTTCCGTTTTTTGTCTGTCTACACGATATCTCCAACATTTCTGAATGAATATCTATAATATTTTGTGGAAGAGTCGACAATAGGCTACGGAGGAAGTGATTATATTTGGAGCGGATCCATACACAATTACCTCTGCTACGTTGTAGTTATATGTCCACACAACATAATATCGCCAAAATTTCATTTCTGTCCATACGATATCTCCAAAAGTTCTGATTGAATTTCTATGAAATATTATGGAAGGGTGGACAATAGGCTACGGAGAAGGTGAATACATTTTTGAACGGGTCGATCCACAATTACATCCAAAATGTCACTGAAATCCACGGAGAACTTTTGGAGATATTGTGTGAAGAGACACGAGTGAATACATATACCTCTTCCGACTTCGTTGGCAGATCTAAAAACGAGGAAGAAGAGGAAAGAGAAGGGAGATGAAGAGAGAAGAAATTAAAAAGAAAGGGTGAAGAGGATAAGGAAATGAAAAAGGGCGAGAGGTGACCTGCCTCGTGGCGGAAATATTAGTTTAATGCAAAAGTTTCCAGCTTTTTTGATAAAATATTTTATTCATAGAAATTCATAGCATCATTATTCAGTAATCGAACTATTTTCTATCTTCTATCTCTATGTCATGTCCCTATTATTTCTCTCTCTCATGTCTCTATTTTCTCTCTCCTGTACCTATTCTGTCTCACTCATATCCATATTCTCTCTCTCTGGTCCTACTCTGTCTCACTCGGGTCCCTATTCCGTCTCCCTTGTCCTTAATCTCTCACTTGTGCATAATCTGTCTCTCTTGTGCCTATTCTGTTATACTCATGTGCCAATTCTGTCACAATCCTGTGCCTATTCTGTCGCACTTGTCCCTATTCTGTCTCACTCACGTGACAGTTCTGTTACACTCATGTGCCTATTCTGTTGTTTGTTTCACTCCTGCCAATTCTGCAGCACTCAGGTACCAATTCTGTCACACTCATGTGCCAATTATGTCTCACTTTATACCAGTTCTGTCTCACGTAAGTGTCAATTCTGTCAAACACGTGTTTATTCTGTCTCACTCATGAGCCAATTCTGTCTCACTTGTCCCTATTCTGTCTCTCACTCATGTCCCTATTCTGTCTCAGGTAAGATCATGGATTGGGAGACAAATTACACAATACTCATGGGAGACTTTAATGGTTGGCGAATTTAGTGTAGCAAAATATGGAATAGGCCCGAGAAACGAGAGAGGTGACATGCTAGTCAGAGAGATACGCATTAAAGATAACTCGTACATTCTTTCAAAAACAAGACAAATTTACAGACGGAAAGGCAAAATAATAAGTGACACAAAGAGTGACAAAATGAGAGAAGATAGAGACATGGGCGAGAACGAAAGAGAAGATGGAGACATGAGTGAAGGACACAATAGGGATATGAGTCAGACACAATTGGGCCATAAATGAGACGGAATTGGTAAATGAGAGAAAGGGAACAGGGACAAGAGAGAGAGAATGGAGGCGAGTGAAGGATAGAATAGGGGCCATGAATGAGAGACAGAATATGGACATGAGACAGAATTGGCATATAAGTTAGACAAAATAGACACGAGTGTGACAGAATTGGCACATGGGTGTGACAGAATTGGCCTTTGATGGAGGGATATAATTGACACATGAGCGAGACTGAATAAGCACATTAGTGAGAATGAATAGTTAAATGAGTAAGACAAAATTGGAACATGAGTGAGACAGAATTGGCACATGAGTGAGGCAGAATAGGTACATGGGTGAAATAGAATTGGCACAAGGGAGACGGAATAGAGACAAGAAAGAAAGAACCGGAACATGAGTGAGAGACATAATAGGCACGAGAGTAAGAATAGGAACAAGAGAGACAGAATAGGGACATGATTGTACAGAATTGGCTAATGAGTCAGACAGAATTGGCACATGAGTATGACAGAATTGGCACAAGACAGACGAATAAGGACAAAAGAGGCATAATATAAACAATAGAAAGATTAGGGACAATGGAGATAGAATAGGGACCCGAGTGAGACAGGAGGACAAGAGAGGGAGAATATGGATATGAGTGAGACAGAATAGGTACAGGGGAGAGAAAATAGAGACATGAGAGAGAGAAAAAATAGGGACATGATATTGAGATAAAACAGCGACATGAGAGAGAGAGTGAGAGAGAAATAATAGGAACATGGGAGAGACATTTCTGGTTATCCAGCCAGCTATGGCCCTCTTCGGTCGGGTTGGGTACGATTGGGGAGGAACTTGGTTTGGTAGGAGCATCAGCTGAGGATGATGAAGGCGAGACGATACGCAAAGTTTGCGAAAAAGAAATCCTCGTTGGTAAGTTTTCGGCTTTCTTTTCTGACTGAATCCCTTTTTCCCCCCTGTAGACTCCTTGTGATTCATAGGGCCACAACTACACCACACTGGGTAATCTTGCTGCGGTTTCAGTAGCAAGTAGATCTTTATGGGGTGGAGTTGCTAGCCCCATGCCCAATCCTCCTCCTTTATCCGGGCTTGGGACCAGCAGGATGACCTTTGTTATTTACCCATAGCGTGGAGGAAAAGTGGGTTATTGCCTTTCCCAATACTCTATGCAGCCGATCTGATGCCAGGCCAACTCGATGTATTTCAGTATTATACTATTTACATTGGTTGACCTGACATTTATAAACATACTAGTTAATACCAATGAAAATATTCACGGTTATATTTCAATTTCTATGAAACTATTTTCTAAGGAAAAATAATAGCAAATTTGTTTCAGTTGAAGAGTCCATAGTTTCAAAAGGTGGGTAGGTAATACTTTTATTAGCAAAGTTTTTACCCCTGAGTGAAAGAGTCAAGTGTTACGGATAATAAACCAAAAAAACACACTGTTCATTATATAAGTATAGTAAGTTAACATGAATTGGTATGAGCACTTATATTTGGAGATCAGATGAAAATCGAACCCACTAACAACGGCCAGCAAGATTAGCTTGCTGATCATTGCTATATGACGTATGTCCTGATCTGGGGTTTTTTTCATATGATCTACTCGTTAATCCCAGTTGGAAATAATCACGGATATATTTGGATTGAGATTTTTTTTTTATAGAAAAGAATACTGAATTTGTCAACAGGGAATAGTGCGTAGTTTGAAATAGTAGTTTATTGTAGCGACTGAAAGCAAGACAACCGGGTGCAGATCCAGAGCCTCGCGAGACCGACGGGTGCCACCGATACAAACGCAACCACAACGATTGAAAGAAGGACCTGACAGACCCAAGCATCGTCGGTTCCAGAAAGAATGTCGAAACCTAAGATTGAAAGAGGGGTCATTACAAATGCGTAGTTAGTTCGATCCTCACTGGATGCAAAACACTTTTGGCTTTGGCTTTGCACGGATACAAACGCATTACAACGATTGAAAGAAGGAACTGACAAACCCAAGAATCGTTGGTTCTAGAAAGAATGCTGAAATCTAGGATTGAACAGTCATTACTACTGCGTCGGCTTTGTAAGCTGAGTAATAATTTAGGGTGGCTGGCATAGAGTGATGGTTTACAACCTAGTTTCGTTAGACCATTCGCTTGTGTCGTGAGTTCAATTCTCGTATGGTGTCGCGCTTTTTTGGTCAGACAAACCTAGGCTTAGTAAAATCGGGCGATTGGGATGTTGAAAATGGCCTAAACAGCCGTGACATGTACATCCATCAGAAGGAATACATCAATCCAATACACGAGGCGGAACTACGTTCATTAGAATTTTGGAATTTTAAATTCTTTTAAATTTTGAAGTTTTAGAATTTTAATATTTTATAACGTCTAGAACACTGAAACTGAAAGTATTTTTTCATTTTCATAGTTTATTATTAGTAAAATCCAATGACTTAATGTGTGCTAGTATTTATTATCTTAGTCTGGCACAAGGCCTCTAGAGTAATGCGCTCAATGGTATGATGATTGACTGAGTCGACGGATCTCCTTTCCCTGTGCACTTCAAATTCAGTGATGATATTGGAGGTGACTGCGCAGATTGCTGACCAGTGGTATCCGTGAGCGGTAGACTAGCAGTCCGGGCAGATGAAGTCATGACCTGTCTGGGGTTGATCATGACGCTCTCTTGCGGTCTTGAAGCTGGTCGATGCGGCGGCGTTCAAAGCACCTAACACCAGTGTGGCAGAACTTTCACCAATCTGAACGATTTAGTGCTGGCCTCTCCCAGGTATCATCATGTATATATCTGCGTGAATGTACGTATAACCATAGACAGATGTATATTAATAATATATTGATATTTACAAAGCTTTGCGTTGTTGTGCATAACGCGACATGGGGAAGGGCAAGGAAGATTGTGTTGGGTGAATCTTATTAATACTGAGAACCAGCCTTGAAAACAATTCTTCGTAATCAGTCTTAACCTAAGCTCGAACCCTAATAACTCCCTTAGCTGAACGGTATCGAGAATGGCAGTCCAGACAGATGAAGTCATGACCTGTCTGGAGTTGATCATGTCGCTCTTCGGCGCTCTTGAAGCTGGTCAATGCGGCAACGTTCAAAGCACCTTACACCAATGTGGCAGATCTTTCACACACTTCTTGGGGCATGCAGTAGAGCGTTGGTTAGCAACTTCGTCTGACAGGCCATTACAAGTATAGTGATTTCGATCCTCACTGAGCGCCTTACTTTTGTAGCCTTATGCCAGACTAAGCTATGCTTGGTCAATATCTTTTTATACCGATGCTTAGCGACCTAGCCGAGCAGACTATTGCTAGTGCACATAGTTCGTTCCTTACTGGAAGCCCCATTATTGTGGCCTTCTGTCCGGTCAAGTTATGTTTAAGAAATATCCCGTAGACCAAGGGTTAATAATTTCGTTTCATCGTTCATTGCAATTGAAGTGATTTCATTACTTACTAGAATCCCCACATTCCTGGCCTTGTGCCAGACTAAGTTATGATTAGTAAATATCTCGTAGGCAATGGCTAGCAAGCTAAACTGACCAACTATTGCTAGTGTAGTGAGTTCAATCCTTTGTGCCACACTAAGAACCAACGTGTGCAAGAGAGGATCATGCTCAACATCAGATGGGGAGATCAGAAGACAAGCACAGTATATCAGAGGAAACAGAGGCGTCGGAGATATCATAAAATCCATTAGAAAACTCAAATGGCAATGGGCAGGACATGTTGCAAGAATGTCAGACAACCGCTGGACATCACGACTCACAACGTGGATCCCCAGAGATCATATGCGAAATTATGGCCGGCAAAGAATAAGATGGCGTGACGATTTAGACACGTTCAGAAGATGTTGGCAACGCGACGCCCACGATCGAGAGGCCTGGCGGATATTGGACAAGGTATATGTCCAACAACGGCTGATGATGATGATGATGATGATGAGGAGGAGGAGGAGGAGGAGGAGGAGGAAGAAGCTCGTCTTGTCGTGCAGTGAGTTCGGTCATCACTAGGTGCTCCTCTACGGCCTTGTGCCAGACTAGGCTAATCTTATATAAATATCTCGTAAAGTGATGGTTAGCGCGCTCGTCTTGTAGACCATCGCTAGTGTAGTGAGTTCGATTCTTGCTAGGTGCACCACTATTGTGGCCTTGTGCCTGACTTGGTTAAGCTTAGTAAATACATCAACATTTTATTCCATCGGTTTTTGTATGGACATACGAGCGCACATTAGACTTAGCAACACCAACAACAAACATGCAAGCCAGCACCTTCCCTGCCAGGCACCCCCGACCGCCCCCGCATAGTTCCAGCATCATTATTAGCCCAAGCAGTGAAAAACCACCAGTATCACAGCAGCAGCGGGGGCGGACGCGGTGGAAGTGGCGGCGGCGGCGGCACCAGAGAGGTGGAGAGGCTAGCTGGCAGCAACAATGGCCGTCGACATCTGAAAGCCACGTCGGCGACACCAATTCCTCGTTATGGAATGTCAAGCATGCACGCCCAATAAGAACTTTTTTTCTCTCTCTTTCTCCACACCATTTATTTCACTTTGGGCGAAAAACCTTCTTCTTCTCCACCTTCCCCTTCGCGCTCACTCCCACTCTAGCGCTAAGCATCAGCCCCCACGCCTCCTCCAAAGCACCCGGCCATCCCTCCATCACTATGGCGACCGCGGCTCGTCAGGTATGCCGTATTTTATTTACTCGTGTATAAATGTGAGAAAATTTAATATAAAAAAATCAGGGTCAAAATTGGAGGTAGCATTAAATTCGAGTGTAAAAAAACATCTATATAATATTTGAGCACTTTGTTTTTTTATCCGTGTCTCTTCTCCGCAAAAACTATAAGCCCTATCGACCTAATAGGTCAACTTTCCACACAGGATATGTGAGGTTTACCTCGGAGGTTACCAGAGGTCATTTCTAGCTAGAGTTGTTGGCCACCATTTTATTCCAAGAATGATGAAATTTAACATACGGGTACATCTTCTCACGGCGAAGATTTCAATTTATGTGACGGTGACCTCTGAGGTCATTCAAAGTCACCAGAGGTCATTTCTGGTCATTTTAAAACAATTCTCCAATTTTTGGGCCACAATTTCGCACAGCATGAAGCTGAAATTAGACATAGGGGTACATCTTTCCATGGCGAAGCTCA
>VCCN01004356.1:515684-529161 GCA_006491835.1 Architeuthis dux
ATCTATTCGAATCTATGCTGCAGAAAAAAAAGATTTTATCACGAAATGTTAATCCTAATCCAATTACATTGTTTTAGACATGAAAATGAATAGAGTGCAGTAGGTCAGGTAGATAACCTTTCAAAATTGTTTAAAAGATATCCGTGTCTTAAAACAAGAAAAAGATTGTATTCAGAATGTGGAGGCAAGATAAAACTGTACATACAAAGGATGCCGCTTAATGTGATCACTTTAGGACAGCGTCTCTTAAGATAAAAATAACCGGCTGATAACATTAAGTAAAGGATATAAAAATTGGAATAAATTACATTGTTTATAACAATGAATTTATATTTATAACAGACTTTAAATTACGAAAAATTAATATAAAATTTATTTTTCAATTCAGTTAAGAGGTTGAACATTTAAGATATTGAAAATGGCCTAAACAGCCGTAACATGTACATCAGAAGACAGAACTACGTTAAAAAACGTTAATTTTAAAATTAAGTTTGTTTTTTTTAATTTTGAAGTTTTAGAATTTTAATATTTATAACGTCTAGCTAGAACTCTGAAATTGAAAATAATTTTCAATATTTTATTGTATTTTTCAATTCATTCTAAATCGTCTACGTTCATAAAAGTTAATTTAAAACAAATTTTTTTTAGAATGTTAATGTTTATAACGTCTAGAACACTGAAATTAAAAATAATTTAATATTTTTCATAGTTTGTATTTTTCAAGTTTTCTTTGGGTCAGACTTACTTTGATAACATTATCCCTGATTATAATAAACGGTTTTCTCCTAAACTTAGTAGATATAAAGTAAATTCTGCTTCAATATTTAGTGTACATACAGCTTAGTTTGACACAAGGCCACAGTAGTAGGGCACCTAGTGAGTAGTAATGGCCAGCATCAGAAGTCTTAACTATTACTATACTGATTGTGACTAGGCATTTCATGAAATTCGTGACATGTCAGGGATTTCATGAAATCACTAATTTCACAACCTTTCTGTAATATATATAAATTCTCAGAATGTCAACTAGGGTCTTTATAAATTCTATAGTCTTTCAAAAGGCGAAGTTCTCCGGTCATTGTGAATAGTAACATTCGTGTGAAAAATGAGTGGAATTTTTAGCTAGGCTTTCATAGCTACCATGGAAAAAAATGGCAGTGATTTGAAAGAAATAAAAGAGGTTAGGGCGTCTGGCTGCGTGTGTCTTTTCTCTTTCACTCCTTAGTAGCAAGCAAAGGGAGGGGTAGCGAGGGAGGCAGCCGGCTTGTATGGCCAAGAAGACTTCCCCTCCCTATCGTTGAAAGGGTAGAGACGGTCAGAAAGACCGGGAGGAGAGAGACAAATAGACAGAAAGAGAAAAAGAGTCGATGCAGGAAAAGTTAGTGCTTGTTCGCGCACACACACACGAGAGATCATGTGACCCAGGAGAGCAGAGAGAGGCTGCAGGCAGGCCAACACGTGGAACAAAATCTAAGTTCGGCTCAGCAGAAGGGGACGGATAGGAGGGGAGAAAGATGAAAGCACAGTAGAAAAGGGACAAGAAGTGTCATTTTTTTTTTAATGTTTTAAATCTACACAGGGCAACTGACGATAGGACAAGGTTGGTGGCTCACATACAACCCCTCGTCTCTCGCGTTGCCTATTTGCTCTGACTACTGGGCTGGGAGAAAGACAATCCGCTTTATACTTGGCGGGGTTTTTTCCCTCCCCAAATTGGCTGATCTCTCAACTTCAATAAACCGAGGTGGTTGATCAGGGTTCGGATCTAGGTGTGGCCACATGGAAAAGTAATTATTGTACAACAGTCGATCTTATCCATGATTTTGTTTAATGTTTCAAACCTGCAAACACAGAGAAAGCCGCTTATTGTGATCACTTTGGGACGGTCTTTTAGCAATAACCGACTGATAACATCAAAGGATATTAAAATTGGAACAACTTCTATCCATTGCTATGGTATTAAATGTCATAAACAACTTTACATTAAAGATTATAAATATTGGAATATTTTTAATTCATTTTAAATAAAGTGTCTGGTACTGACTGATTTTGATAATAACTTATCCGTTATTATAATAAACGACTTCCTCGGTATTTTAAAATGTTGAACTTTTTCAAAGTTTCAAAACGATGAATTTATAAAATAAATTGATAAGTAACTGAACTAGGGCAGTCAGGATGTTGAAAATGGCCTAAACAGCCGTAACATGTACATCAGAAGACATACACCAATACACAAGGCGGAACTACGTTCATAAAAGTGTTAATTTTAACAATTTTAAGGGGTTTTTTTTAAAACTTAATTTTCAGAATTTTAATATTTTATAATGTCTACAACACTGAAATTGAAAATATTTTTCAATAATTTTCGTAGTTTATTGAACTAAATCATTTATTTTCCTTTTTTCGGCCGGTGTAAAATATTTACCGGCTTATATAAGACGCATGGTTTTATAGGAGTATTTTAGGGGACCACCGCTCACAGCAACTAATTCAAGGTCCTTAGCTGTCCATTTCGTGGTTTTAGACGGCTCCCTAGTCAATACTAGAACATTCTGCGCAGTACGTAATTAACATAGTTTTTTTTTCTTTCCAATTATTTAAATGTACGTCTTATACGCAGGCAAATACGTATATCGTTATTTCGGAAGTAAAACCCTCAGTAAATAAATTAATGAGCTTATTTTTGCACATAAGAAAAAAAGCTGCTCAAATATGAGAGATTTAACTGGAGTTACACGACACGAAAAACGTCTTATAGCAAACCAACAAGCCGGCTTTTTAACAGTATGGAAGTGACATTCTATACAAAATGTTAATGACTAGAGATTACGAGACACGTCTGTAATTATCTTAAAGTGCAAATAGCCAGTATTGGAGGAAAATAAGCAGTAAACAACACAAATACGAGTATCTTAGTCGCTAGATTAACTATCCGTCTCGTCAGACTACTTAACAAGGGAGGAAAGTAGCGATTAGTTTTCTTTGTTATTTCATTACTTTAGTGAAAGATTTTTTAAATCTCAGATTTTACAAGTACACACAAAAAAAATGGACTGACTACACAGCAATATGGTGTTTTTAAAAATTAAAAACAAAAAACAACACGTACAAGTACACGTAGCAAAGAAAGGAGAAGGAAGAAAAAAACATCACCTCACGACAGTCGTTCTTTTGTTCTTTAAGCCAGTGCGGTTGTCACCTTGACTCATATTACGAGCAGACTTTTATTCAACTCTTGACAGCATTAAAGTTGTTTGGTCGTTACACACTTACATTTTACAAGCAGATAGAAAGGGTCGCTACATCCAATCGATGGAATTAATTAAAGCTAGAAAAAAAGATATACTTATGCCAAAAATACAGTGTCCATAAAATCCCTATTTGTGTGTAATAAAATAGATGGGGACTTTATGGACATCCCATGTTGCAAGAATGTCACTAAGACGCTGGACATCAGGACTCAACATAGATCCCCAGAAATCATATGCGAAACTGTGGCCGGCAAAAAATTAAGATGGTGACGAACTAGACAAGGTCAGAAAGTATTGGCTCCGCGACGCCCATAAGAGGTCTGGTGAATCTTGGGTAAGGTCTATGTCCATCGATGGACGCTAAATGATATTTTAGCGGGCAATCTAGCCATAAAACCCTCCAGGCTACAATTGTCGTTTGAGCAGATTTTTTTTTACCTGATATAATGGCATCATTTATGTTTATGAATAGTTCAATTCATATATCACAAGCCAGCTCCCCCGCCCCCCAGGGAGGGGCTATTTATACTACTGTAAAAACAGACCAAACTATCAAATGGCAACTAGAGAATCATTTTTCATTCAGATTAGTAACTGATAGTGAAAAGCCAGAATGGGCACTCCCGTTATTTTTTTGCTAACCAAGACCCGAATTACCCAGCATGGGATTGGTGCTAGTAGACTCCCATTATTACGGCAGCTTCGGAGTGCCGTTATAACGAATTTGTCATTGTAACGGGTGAATTAAAAAAAATACGGCATAGAAATTTACTTTTCAATTTGCTCAGGAAAAGGTATAATCTATAACAATAGTCTTGCGTCGTTAGAACGTGTCATTAAAGTGCCGTTACAACGAGTTTGCTGTATATGGAATCATGAAATCGGCCAACGACAGTTACAATGCAGACGATTTCTAAATTCCCAAGGGGGAAAAAACTTAGGGGTGAGGTGACATTGTAAGACAGTATAGCCACTTTTCCAGGAGGTTCTTACAAAAGAACTGGAGACTTTATAGGAAAGTCGATCTTGAAGACAGAACTAATGGGGACTGTGACATCTGCTGAAGAGACTTCGGTTTAAGGAACAAATCTCAAAATGAATGAGAAATAAATACATTTCAAATGTGGACTAAAAAAAGTTTCTAGATGTTTCCTTTAAAATATGACTCCATGACGATTCAAGGGTTAAATTCGTTGTGGTCAGTATTTGATTGCTATATTCAGAATTAAAATTTTTAAAAAATAAAAAATAAAAAAATAAAAAAATGATTAATTAAATGTGAGAGGGAAAAATCTGATTTTTTAGGCCTTGGTTTGTTTTTTTTTTGGGGGGGGTCTTCTATCAATCCAATTATTCAAGGGGGAAATAGGATGGGGGTGCGGCGATCACGTGACCTATGCTACCAGAATTCCTGCAAATTCTATTTCACTTTCATAATATATATATGTTCTTGCCAGTAACTGCGAAAAGTAAGTGCTGTCAAACATTTCTCATGCTGTAATCACGAGATGGTAGAAACCAATCCAATGTGTCTGCAACTTTTTCTTTTATCGATTACTAATAAACTTTTGGAGAGAATGAAATTACCGTATTTACTCGTGTATAAGACGCACTTTTTTGTACCACTTTTTATTTCAAAAGTGTAGCTTCGGCTTTTAGTTAAGACTCCAGTCATCAGTTATAAAATGATTTTTTTTTAAAAATGTACAGGATAAAAATCAGGGTTCGACTTATACACGCGTAAATACGGTAAATCACATAAAAAGAATGATAGGTTTGCATATGCAATTGTATTTTTGGCACTCATACTGCGGATTCGTTTTACAGGAATACCTTGACTAGTGCGGTTTTGATGAAGTCCGGTTAAGGTATTGCTGTACAAAATAATTATAGTATATATAAGTGGAAAAAACATTAAGTTATAAGACTGAACAGTAGTGAAATCTTGGAAGGAATTCACCGCACTAATCAAGGTATACCTATATTTGAATATCATTAACCATCTTCAGATCGATCGTAGGAAGAAAGAAAATGTATGACTGGAAGCAGAAGAAAAACAAAGCATAATCATAGTTTTTAAATATAAGTACGAAGATTATACAGGGCAGAATGTAAGGAAGGTGGTCCCGATTGTAATTATAAAGTTTCACACCATTGCTCACTCGATGTTATAAGCGGCGCACAGAAGAAATAAGAGAATTAATGAAAGAAATCAGTAAATACATTATTATAATTATAAAGACATTTATTAGTTGAGAACCTATATTTGCCCGGCGCCGGTATGAGCGACTACTAAATGAGCGGCCTAAATCGTAAATGTGAATAAAGAAACTAGCTCCGTGCGGGGATCGAACCCGCATCCACCTTAGAGGCAACTTTATACGCAGATTCTGCTCTACCGATTGAGCTAACATTATCCATCATTTGATTTCATAAATTATATTGTTTGCTTTGAATAAATTAAACTTTGTGCGCCGTTTTGAACATCGAGAGAGCGGGTGTGTAACTTTACAATTGGGACCACTTTCCCTAGATTGTACTATATACCACTGTACAACTAATTTATATTTTTTAAAGCGAATTAAATATAATTCTTTTAATAAAAAGAGGAAAAGATTGAAGATATAGTAGTGAATGGAGCAGTCGGCATCGCCTTGTGCCATGGTTTTTTTTATCTTTTAAGGAAGAAGAAGTGGTTGAACATTTTATGGTGGGTTTTTCTATCTTATCCTTTTGAAATAAACAATTGTAGAGTAGTTGTTGAGTGGCTACAAGGCTGATAATAGACAATGGAGTACAATGTCTATCAAAGATGAAGAGGGGGGAAAAAAGAAGATGGATAAATGATGAGACGACGAGAGATGCCGCTGCCTTCAGTCAACCAACCTCATTTTAACATAATGGCGGTTAACCAGAGACAAGACAGAAAAGGCAGTGATTTAGAGGATTTTAAATTTGAAAAAACTATTTAAACAGATAAGATTTTTTTTTATCTGGTTAGCATCAAATAGAAGTATTACTAATTTTAATTACATTAAAAAAATTTTTTTTTTTTTAAATATTTTATTATGCAGATCTTGACAGTTGAGATCTTGCAGATAAAAATTCCTTTTTATCTTTAAAATTAAGAAATGAATCTTTTTTATAAAGAAGATTCCGGAATTAATAATCAAGTGTAAGAGAAAGGAAATAAATTATAAAAGGAGGAAATACATTGGGAGAGAGAGGGGGTGAAGAGGAAGAGAGAAAGACAAAGATGAAGAGGGAGGGAGAAAGGCAAGGATGAAGAGGGAGGGAGAGAGAAGGAAGGAAAACCATGTGGTCCCATGGATGAATCTTCTAGAGACAATTATTCACTCATGTGTGTAGGATCAGAATTGATTTTTAAAAAAGGAAATATCAAAGCAACAGTTTTAAAAATAACAAAATAAAAAAGATTAATTGATCATAAAATAGGAATAGAAAAAAAAGACAAAAAAAAAAAAAGGTTAAAATATCTCAAAAACGGTAGAAACATCAAACAATGAAGTGATGCATATTGCAGATAATTATGACAATACGATCAAAAATCGAAGTGAATTTCATACAGAAATCATTAGATCTAATATTTAATTTTCTAGTTTTATTTAAGAGGAAGAAAATCTAGCAGATTACATGTTACTGAGAAAGAAAGTTAAATCTACATGAAAATGATACGTCCCATACTAGTTGTTACATTTGCTCTATTTCATACACTTAAATGTAATAACTACTAAGTTAGTAAAATTATTTATATTTCCTTATTTTTGAAAGGCGAAATATTTCTTTTTCAGAGAGATTCAAGTTTTTCTCTCTCAGGAGGACAATTGCTTTAAGAGACGGAAGCAGGAAGAAACCGCTAAACATCCGTTAATAACGATGGATATATGTCAGTGAACAAAATGTAATAAGATACATGCAAATTAATTATTAAAAAGAAGTTAATTTTCTAATAAAAGACGATTTGAAATGGTTTTATAGTTTCTTTTTTTGATGGCGCCCATAATCTGCAAAATGCCAACATGGCGACCTTTCTCTTCCCATCGTCGTCGTCGTGGCTTCAGAAAAAGCAATGAAAAGACAACTAAATCTGATTTATTCATGTCATTATCCCACAGATACAACTTTAAATTAAATTTGATAATGCAATATCAATTCAGGTTTAATTGGAATAGAAATGTATTACATTTTGTAATCGTCATCAAGAGAAATGATTTTTTTTTTTAATAAATTTAAAATAGTTTTTATTTCTTACATCGAATAATTTAAACAGAAGGAAATGGTTTCAGAAAAACAGCTTAAATTATATGAAGTTTCTTTTTTAAATGACCTGTGATATAAGCACTTTTAAAAACTACTTTACATTTCGTATTGTATCAAAACCGAAATTTTATGGGTGGGTTTTTCCTGAGGACTTCATTCAGTCTTTCGTCGCATTCCCAATTCAACCGAAGACAAATACATTATATATTAAATACACATTAATATAGAAAAGTAGAGTCTTAAAATTAATAAATCTTAAATACTAAATAAGGAAATAATTCTTAAAATCAAGAAGCCGGTAATGTCCCCTAGCATTTTCAGTCAATAAATTTGGTATGAAAAGTCATAACTAGTTTCAAACTGGCTAGGATTAGGAAAAAAATGAATATTTTAATTCAATTTATAGTAATAAAATCGTTAACATTTAGTTAATGAAAAATATTTCATTACTGAATAAATTAAAATATTGCTTATTTTATTACTATAAATTAAAACACTTTACTAGGAAAACATGTTCTTATGACTTTTCCTAGCCAAAGTTATGACATTTCACTAGCCCACATTTTATGACTTTTTCCGGTCACCGAAAATATCCGAGATCTATTGTCTAGGGATGAAAATTTGAAACCAAGAAATATATTACATACATAACGTATTTCATAAGAGATAATTTTCCTATAAGAAAGAAAGAAAAAAAAAAATTAGACTAATCCAATAAAACAATGACGTATTGATAGCGTCTGAAGTACTGTCCCTGTCCCATAATAGTTGTTACATTTAGTGTATGAAATATATATGCAAATGTAACAACTATTATGGGACAGTAGTAGTAGCAGCAGTGGTGGTGATAATGGCAGCCGTCGAAAGAAACTGGTTTTATTAAATCCAGTGAAGAAAGGGGCATCGTTGTCGTTATAAAACTACTATTTAGTAGCAGCAAGAAGGTAAGCCCGAATAATACCGGTAAGAATAATAAGCCCAATATGAGACAGAATTAGGGAAAGAGACAAGATTTAAATTGGGCTAAAATCAGATTTTATTAAGACAAAGTAAAGCGTTTCAAATAAGAAAATTAATCCAAAGTCCCTCATAAATTCAAATCAATTTCTACAAAGTTTTATCTTTAAATTTGTTTAAAAGATAGAATTTTTCTAACAATGTGACATTTTCAGAAAGGTACATGTTAATTAGTTGAAAATTTTAATTTTAACTAGAAAGTATCCCAACTTAAGTTGATAATACCTGTCCCATAATAGGTTACATTTGCATATTTCATACATTAAATGTAACATTAATGACAGGTATTAAATTTCGGCTGATGAATGAAAGTTCCTAAAACTCAATCCCGACTTGTTTTTGATTCTCTTCATAATCACATGAATATTATCTACAAAATTAGATTAATATTGACCAGCCTTGCAAATTCCTTAAAATTGTTCAATATCAAAGAATCAATCAACTTATTTCACTTAAAAATATAAAATGTAAGAATTCTGTACAAGTTCCTAAGCAAAGTTCTGGAATTGTCACTAATTTGATAATTAGGCAAATTAATCATCCAAGATCGAATCTAGGAAGATGTGGATGGACTTAAATTTAACCCCTGGAAATAAACAAGACGTAAAATGTCAATGTTTGAAAATTTAACTCATTCAAGATGATTTCTTCAAAGATTCATAACCGACAAAAAGGCAATATTTATGTTAAAGATTTAAAACCAGAATTTAATAATTGCCTGTCCCCTTTAGTATTTTCTTTATAGATGCATTCAACAGGTTTGATTAATTCGTGTCATTAACTATTAAATTAATGAGGATATGCATTTTGAACTGAAAAAGAAAGAAGTCTACAGAAGTTTCAGTTTCAGGTAAAAAATTAAAAATCCATTACACAAAATGTTTTGTCCAAGTTATCAGTTGCCAGACAGAAAACCATTGACAATCTCTTTCCACCCGTGGATGACATTTGATTGTCCCTCATTTCGAACACTTCGATTGCTACCACGATAAACATGGAAAATTACTTTCGAAAATTGTATTGTATTGACAAAATAGAAATTAACATAATAAAATATGTAAAGAAACTGCGCATTATCTTGCCCCGCAACCGCTTAAAGGTCATCGATCGGTGATCGAAGTGTGCGAGATGAGGCAATTATCATCCAGTAGTGAAAGAAATTATAATCAAGTGTCCGACAACTGGCAACTTTCCATATACAGTCTCTTATCGAACTTGATTAGCTACATTTTCATATGGAGAAATATATTCTGATATTAGTTAGAGATTAAATAATTTAAAAAGGTTAAAATTGAGATCAAAAGTTAATGTTTCATTCATTGTGATGAAGTAATTGAATTACTTCGAGTGAGGGGTGGCAGCATTAGCTAATTATATAATAACTAGGGGAAAGTGTAGCTTTCTCCAGTAGTTATTTGAAATATCCAAATAAAACAGGGATTTGACGTGTGAAGCTGAAAATGAAGAATTAAAGACAAAGAAAAAGGGAAAAAAAGCATTAAAATAGCATTAATAATAAAAAGAAATGATTAAACATGACAATAACTTTAAATAAATTAAGAAACTTCTGTAAAGAGTTGTTTTTCTCCAAAACATTTATTTTTCTCAACTGATAGCTGGCACAATTCAGTAATATTTTTTTTTCTTTTTTCAATATAATCACTGCCAACCTTTATTTTTTTCGGTTTGATAGCTCGGTGTCCATCATAATTAATGGTCCAGAGAGAAATTAGAAAAACTTGGAGTGATGATGGCTTTTTTGCAGTGGTCAGAAAAAAAAAAAAAAAAAAAAAAAAAAAAGACAGGAAAAAAAAAAAGATTTTTTTTATGGCAATTAATAAGTTCAAATAATACAAAATAAAGTCTTCTAGCAGCCAAGTCGAGCTCAGGAGTAGAGGTTTTTTTTTTTTTTTCCTTTGTTTTTTTTTTAAAGAGAAAGAAGCCTATTAACACATAATTGTCAATCAAAAAAGGAGCTGGAATTTTCCCTAAACATTTTTACTGGAAAAAATATCCAAATACAGGGTGTCCATAAAGTCTATCTATTTAATTAAGATTTTTTAAAGAGAAATAGATAAGAGATTTTATGGACACCTTGTATAAAGGGAAAACAATGTAAAGATTCATAACAAGGCAGAGAGAATGTAATAAGAGCGACGACCACATTTTTATTCTTTTCTTTTTTCTTTTATTGTTAACAGAAATGTTACTTGCTTGTTACAGACTTTTTTTTTTAAACTTAATTGTTTAAATGTTATTTTAGCTAAAGAAAAAAAATTCAGCAGCAGCAATAAAAAAAAAAAAAAAAGGAAATCCTTTTTTATAGACGGATTTCTGTTTTGTCTTCTTTTCCCAAATCTTCCAGTCACTGCCGCTTTGTTGAGGTTTTTTTTAATTTTGCTTAACAATTTCCTTTGTGTTCCTTTCTGATATTAATTATTGGCATTTTTAGTTCTTTAAATGGCTAGGGTAAAAAGAAATAGAGAGAAAGGAGGGAAATGGTGAGTGTTGACGGATTTTCTGGGTCCAAATAATGAAATCAAACAAATGAATCCAAAATTTAATAAATCCAGATTTATTCTATTCCCGTTTGCCATTTACAGTTTTGGCAGTTGGGGTCTTCATTTGTTAGATTCCAAGATTTTTCAAGCGACACCCACATTTTATGGAAATAACCCAGCCAAATAAAAAAAAAAGGGGGTCCCTAATAAAAAAAAAAAAGCCCTAAAAACAATTGCAGCAGCAAGAAGGATGAAGGACTAGTCCGAGTTTGACATTTTCTTTTTAATTAATTAAAAAAAAAAAAAAAAGCGTAGAAGGAGGCACAGCAAATGTCATTTTTGGGGTGGTTGGAATTTTCTTGTAGAAAAAGCTAAGGAAATGCTTTCATCTTAGATTCTCTATTCTTTCTCGTTTTTGAAAAAAATTTTTAAAAAATCGACAACATGAATAGAAAAACATTTGAGAAAGAGGGAGGAAAAGCAGAAAACTAAAAATTGTACAAGTATTTAAAAATATATTTTTTAAAAATTTTCTGCAGTGGCGCATTTTTTTCTTTTCTTTTTAAAAGGACAGTTTTGCCAAAAGTATTCAAAAAATTTCAAACAGAATTGGTCTTTTAAGGGGGAGGATCATTCTTAGTTCTTCATTTAGAGAGAAATGTAGAATTAATCAAGAAAGAGAAAGAGACACTACATATCAGATCAAAGCATCTCATCATTTCGTCATATCTACTTTCAATTTTAGGATGATTGCCAGGAGGAGGGGGCTATGTGCGGGCAGGGGATAATTAAACAAAAAAAAAAAAAAAGAAATTAATATAGGGGTTAATAAAAGAAATGAAACCTCCCGAATACAGAAACAGTATTAGAAGCATTTCAATAAAAATGAAAAGTCCTTACCGTAACAAGAAATACACAAGCAGTACAAGAAGGAGCAGAACCGTCTTTTGACCATTTTTTAAAAAAACTTTATGATTTTGTTTCATTTTGTTTCACATTGCTTTTTAGAGCAAATAAAAAAAAAGGGAGGGATAATTATTTTTTATGTTTAAGAATTAATGACTTGCGCTTTAAAAATGATTTGTTCTGGTAATTTCTTTTTTTCAAATCAAGGATTGTAGTTTTAAGTTGGTAATACTGACCAGGAAATTCGGATCAAATAAGATTGAAAAAAAACAAACAAAAAGGCTAAAACTCTTTAAAACATCAGAAATTGACTAAAAAGGCAGAGTAAAACTGATAGGACAAACGATCTGCAGCACAAGGGGTCAAAAAAATCCCCAGGGTCACAAAACACCTGGTGTTTGTGCCCCCAGGGATCATCTTCCCCCCGTTTGGTCAGCTGTGAGGGCCGATCCTTCAGTAAACCTATTTAGGAAAGAAAAAATTTTTTAAAAATAGCAATTTTCGCCAAATAATGACATTTTTCAAGAGTTTTTAAAGCGCTTTTTCCAATGGTATAAAATTTTCTAAATTCCCTGATAACAATTTTACCTTTGTTTTTCAAGCTGCTGTGTCCAACCTTCGAATTAACGATGATTAGACGATGATGGAGAAGAATTTAATACTTTCTGACTGATCATTACTGGGTTCGATCCCTATGAAAGGGAGTTAATTATTACATCCTAGATTTCTAACACTAACAGAACCCTTTTATAAAATATCAACTTGAAATTTAGGCAAAGCCGATTCATTACTAGAACAAAGGCTTTGGGTTGACAAAAGAATTTTTAATCTATCTTGAATGAGTTTTTTTTACCCATCAATGAACGTATATTCATGTCTTAAGATATTTTTACAACTTTTTAAAAAGGTAAATTTAATTCCGATCGAATACTTTGACCGACCTTTACTTTGGGGAAAGATTTAGCGAATCAGATATTGGAAGATTTAATTTTTTAAATTTTATTTAGAAGATTCAGGTTTCCAAAAAGGAGACCAAACTGCAGAACAAAGAACTAAAATCTGCAGAAAAAAGCCGGTTTGATCGGGTTGACTAAATTTGAGTAATTAGTCAGGATTTTTCCATTTATTTAGAAGGAAGCAATTATTAAGCAAGTATTTCAATATTATATCAAAGTATTGCGTTGTTATATCATAGCTGACCGGTAAAAAAGTCGGGCAAAATTAGGAGAAAAAAAAAAAAAAAGGATCCTTTATTTTACCCAAAATAAGAGAAATTTCAATACGTTTTATAACCTAAAAGAAACCAACTCACTACATAGGTATAAACATTTCTAGAATACCTTAAATGCCAACCCATTAAATCTATTAGATGTATCTTCAGTTGATACTCTATCCATCTAAAATCTTATCTCCATCATCGATAATCACCATATTATTTATTATTATTATTTTTAGGAAATTTTCATTTTTGGATGGGGGGAGGGGTAAGAAAGGAAGGAAGGAAAAAAGTCTTAAAGG
>VCCN01004356.1:691085-702171 GCA_006491835.1 Architeuthis dux
ATTTCCACAGCTCCAGCTAGTGAATAGTAAATAACCAAAGTATTTTATTGGTTAATTGTTTGTGTATTTATATTTTAAATAAAAGATTAATGTAAATTTTAAAGACGTAATTTATCCTGTGTGTTTTAAAAAAAATTGCTTAAATTTTTGTTGGACATTAGTCAAGTTGAATTGACATGTATAATAAGATTTTGTCGTTGGAGTATTTTAAATTCTTATGCTGTCCCAAAAAATTCAGCATTTTCCTGGGAATTATTTAGGGCAGGGTTTTCAAAGTAGAGGTCATATAAAGATTATTGGGGTTACAGAAATATTTGAAAATCTTTTTGTAATGAATAATTAGGTAACTACTTTTTTTAATTTTTTTATATAAATCTTTTTACCAAAATGCACTCCTTCTGTTGCTTATTGTAAAATAGCTGGATGCTATTCACTAATTTGTTTTTTTATGTTTTAGTAATTTATTTTTAAAAAGTAATTTTTTTTTTGTAATAAACACTGTAAAACTTTATTTAATTAAATTTGACTAGTTTTTACCTTCATCTTAATTTCAGTTGTTTTTTACATACTAAAAACTAATCTATAGTCTTAGTACCTATTGCTTCTATAACAATGAGGGGGTCACAAAAAATTTGTCTCATCAAAAGGGGTCACAAATGGAAAGAATTTGAGAAGCCCTTATTTAGGGGATAACAGAAGTACAGAGTTTGGTTGTTTTAAATTTGACTTTACACCTCCAAGGTTTTTTTTTTATTTTGTATATAAATATATGAAGTATCAGTGAATGGACAATTATATGGTTGTGCACTGCCAAGAATAGATAAAGGGTGTTAACCAGCATTGTCACTAGCTGTTTAACAACTAATTCCCAATAGAAACCTAATTCCAATTTCCCAATTAAGCTGTTTGTTTTTTGTTTTTTTTAACACGTTTAGTGTCTTTTTGGCCATTTTTGACTTTTTATAAAGGACAAAAATGTGGACCTTTGAAAATTTCCCAATTCTATAAAAATGGTTGAAAAATCAAATTCCTGGCTAACACCCTAAGATATCTGTGGGATAGGACATGGGAGGGTTTCCGCCTTTGGGAGTGAGAACAGTCTGATGATGATGATGAAATTAATTCTGGGTGTTTTCAGAAAATCGTTTAAATTTTGGTTGGACATAAGTCAAGTTGAATTAACATGTATAATACAATTATGTCATTGGAGTAAGTATGTTGTTTTTTTTTTTTTTAAATTGATTCTTATGCTGTCCCCCAAACTTCAGCATTATCCTGGGAATTATTTAGGGGATAACAGAAATGCAGAGTTTGGTTGTATTAAATTTGACTTTCCTCCTCTACAAAGTTTTTTATTTTGCATATATATATATATATGCGTACATATTGTATATTTAGGCACCAATTTTTCTTTTAAGCAAGTTTTATTAAAGATGATGGACAAGAATTGTTTTACCAATCTTTTATTAAATTTCTGCTCTTTTTGCACGCGGTAATGAATATTTGGATCAGGTTAGTATAAGAATTATCCATATATAAATACCAAACACTGAGATGGAATCCAAGTAACATCCATAGTTAGAAACCGTCAACCAAAACGTCACCAAAATTGTCAAGATAGGTTTCTTCAGTTTTTAAGTTTATCTGGCTGGCTGTTTTATCATGTGTACAAACCACACCAATTGAACTCGGTGACTGAAAATTTCAACATTTACTCCTTATTATCTCTGGAAAAAGATTTTTGTTTTTTGAAAATTCTCTAAATAAGCATTCACGCTTGTTTTTTGAAAAATTCAAACTTTTTTTTATCACTGCCAACAAAATGCAAGAGAAGTAATTCATTCTTTGATCAATTTTTTAATTGATCACCCCCAACACGGCAGCTGCCAAAAGACGTTGGTCATGTGACGGTTTCTATTGAGTGACAAACCAGACCTGTTTTTCTGATCTTGACTAAAATTAATAACATTATAGTTTTTCATGTTCTGGATAATGACCAGAGGATGTTTGTAAGACTTGAACTCAAACATACATACAGTTTGTATAGCTACTTGATCCAAATACTTGTTTATTTTGTGCAAACTCAGGAGAAATCTACTAAAAGAATTGATAAAACAATCCTCGTCTGTTGTTTTTAATAAGACATACATAAATATGTGTATATATCCTGCCATCCGTTTCGTGCAGGCTAGCAACAAAATGAAGACACTTCTGCTACCATCCTCCCCTACATTGAAATCCAAGCAACCCCAGGCCAATTTGAAAACGTTGTTAACGGCCTTCAGGAAAGATGGCGACCACAAAGAGGCACAAGTAAGGCATCACCGAACCCTAGACTATCCATTGTAGTGAATTTGTTTTTTTAAAATGGTACCATTTGTAGACGCTACTACTGCATGTTGTTGCATTGTACAGTTATTAATACTAGTATTTACTACTATGAGTATTTGTACTACTACTGCTGCTGCCCTTTTGATGATGCTGCTGTCAAAATCACGCTACCCTCAGCTGCTGCTGCTAAAACTCCCTTTATTGTTGTTTTGTGTATATTTTACCCCCTTTGCCTTCACTTTCATATTATTTTTTTGGCTTTATGTGTGGTTATAATTCTTACAAATATTCAGATATTTCTAAGGGGGGGAAAAATTGTGTGCATTTCTTTCTTGTGTGTGTATATAGTGAGTGCATTTTTGTGATCTGTTTGTAATTTTTAATCCTCTGCACTTTGGTGGCGACTTTGCCAAGCAAAAAGTTTATCTTGCCACTGCAAGCGACTCCAATCACCAAACGATAGTGTGTTCGATTTTTGAGATTGTGTTGTCATGTCAATTTCAGTCATACATGAACAGACACACAAGTTACAGGCTTTCAAAGATACTAAGTGCACACAATCTTGGCATCCTTGAAAAAGAATATGAGTGCTAAAGGTTAGGAAAAAAAATCTTTTTTGTCAATACTTGTATTTACCCCAGATTAAAGACATTTTTGAGGTGTATTGATGTATTGATTCCAAGCCTATGGAAGCCTATTGCCATGATGTACAAAGTTTAGATTTTTGATTTCATTGGTTGGGGTTCAAATTGAAGCAACAGATTTGTATTTTGTGACCAACTCAAACCAGCAAATCAGATATATAAACGATTCATGGATACAAACAATAAAGACCATACACAAAATTTTCAAAATTCTTGGAGGTTGGCAAAAACTCAAATTAACTCAAATTTTTGGGACTAAATGACCCATTTGGAGCAATCAATTTGCCAGCAAATCAGATATATATTCGATTCACAGAAACAAACAATAGAGACACAAAGGTTTCAAATATCTTGGGTTGGCAAAAAGTTAAATTTTGGAGTGAATTCAATCGCGATCTTTCAATCATTGATGATCTTCGTCCTTCGTAGTAGAAGATGAATCTGGCTTCAGTTCCGAGTGGTGCAGGGAATACAGTGAGTTCAGAGGTGGCTGATGAGGCCAACCTGGGCTCTGATGTCTCTCCCACATATGAGACACTGTGGATGGGGTAATGGCAGCTTAGGCTTTGTGTGCTGTATGTTTCCTCTCAGCTTCGGCAATTCTCCTGGCTTCTGCTGGATTGGCCGCCCTTTGGTGATTTAATTCTGCTACACATGATCTAGGCCAGTGTTTCTCAACCTTTTTCAGTCCAACACCCCCCTAGCTACATGTCAATGCAACCTGGTAGTACAAATATGAGAATATTTTCTTTGTAAGTATATGGTTCACTGAACTGAATCTCAGTTCTACAAGGTAAGAAGAGGGAAAAGCAATGAAAAGCGGTTTTGCTTATCTCCTAAGAACAGCAAATTCCCCACAGAATTTTTAGAGACATGTGATAACTTGTCATTATAAAGAAAAGCATCAACATTCAGTTGAAAGATTTTATTAAGGAAAATGTTATAGTAAGTATATCAATGAATTTCTAATGGGTGCTCATTGTCAAATTGTTGCTGCAAGGCAATTTAAAAGGTTTTAAATAGTCTCAAGTCACCACAACTAACAATACCCAAGTGGTTTCTTTTCTTTGTAAGTATATGGCTCACTGAACTGAATCCCAGTTCTACAAGGTAAGAAGATGGAAAATCAATGGAAAGCAGTTTTGCTTATCTCCTAAGAACAGGAAATTTCCCATACTGGTTCAGCCACATCTTATATCCTCTGCAATCAAAGATTAGTTTTGCTTCTTCATCATTCTGCAGTTCAATGATTTCTTCCTGCAAGTCGATTTCTTGTTCTTCAACCTTGCCAATGAATGGATTTATAACCCAGACAGGAATATTCATATCAGTCAGATTTTCAAAGCACGTCTCAAAGTCACTTTTCAGTGACTGCAGATGCATACAGTATTCTTTGTTTGAAAACAAAAGCAAGGGAGAACATTTTAAATAGCTATTTACCTTTATCCATAGAATAACAGTGACACTACAGGGTATTAAGATAATAGTTTGCCACTTGCCAGTTACTTGAAAGTAAGTTAGCATTTAATAACAGCCTAATGCTAATTCCTTCTCGTTTGTAAGCAGATACTACTAAACAACAGCCATTTGTAAATCAAAATTATAGATATTTATGGAATCGCCATAACACTCACTCTAGAAGCTCAAACGCCCTCTTATGGTCCTTAGTCACCTCAACACCCTCTTAAAATAAACTAATGCCCCCATGTTGAGAACCACTAATCTAGGCCATGCTCTCCCAGGAGTTGACGTCAATGTCTAGGTCTTTGAGGGAGGTCTTCAGTTAATCCTTAAAGTGTTTCTTCTGTCCACTGATGCTTCTTTTTACAGTCATTAATGATAAGAAGATTACTCGACAACTGGCCATTGTACAAAGTTGACATTAGCCAGAACACAAGGCAGTGCAGTGTCGAGTTTGAAGTTTTTTTGGATCAGCTGTCCTCGAGAAATCTAATAAAAATTAAGAAAACATTAAAAATTATCTAAATTCAGATATAAAATATCTAAATTGGCATCACTGAAGAGAAGTAACCAAAATATTTTGAAGCCATAGTTTTGTATGATGGCTGGAAAATTATTTTACATGTTAATTATGGCAGACTGCTTCACACACTGTAAAGTCCAGCCCCTTCCAAACATGCACCTTTTGAATGGCACTGCCCTAATAATAATTTGTAAACATTATTTTTGGTCAAAAATTTATTAATGCTATTTATGTCAGGCTACTCCACACACCATAAAGTCCGGCCCCTTGCAAACATGCACCCTTTGAACGGCACTGCCCATATAATAAAAATTTGTAAACATTATTTTTGGTCAAAAATCTATTAATACTATCAATAGTTATAAGCATTTTCATATTATGACCAATTGTAAGTATTAACCTTTTTCTGTGAGGTGTGTATCTTATTAACTTTGTCGTTTTATTTGGACATTTATATTTATATATATATATAGAAATTTTTTATCATAGCTTTTTGACTAGTATGTGATGGCATACAGTGTCACCCATAAATAAGTACACCCCTACAACTTTTTAATAGAAAGTTGTCTTCTAAACCAAACATAGCAGGATTTTATTATTTCTAGTGGAAGATTACACAATCAAAACAGATATTATCAGGTATTATTTATTACCAAACTCTCCAGCATTGAGAGACTGTTGCCAAAAATGTTTTTTTGTAGTGTTTGGACGGCAACATATTCATTGGCAACAGAGTTTCAATGCTGTAGAATTTGGTTCGGGCATGAGTTCGAATCTCATCCTTGTCGCCAGTAACAATAACTCCCTTTCTATATACAGCCACTCTTTATTATCTAAATACATAAAACATAATATAACTCAATACGTAGCATAACAAACATTTCAGATAATAATATGAACACGTTACTAATAATACCTGTTTTTTATTGTGTAGAAATAATAAAATCCTGCTATATTTGGTTTAGAAGAAAATTAACTTTCTATAATATAGTAGTAGGGTTGTACTTATTTATGGGCAATACTGTATAAGACTCCCCTTATTTCAGCTGGGAATATTAACCCATAAGAACCCACTGTGATACTAGTGTCACATACAATTTAATTGATCTGCATAGTCTCTTATATATATTATATTTTATCCTTGATTTTAATTCATGAAGTGTACTAAGTGACATCTAATGACCATCCTGGTACAGTCACGTGACTTGTGTGTTAATTTGCCTACCCATAATCCCACAGAGTTCTTATGGGTTAAGAAAAAGAAACATATTTCCCTGAATTTCTCTCATTTATCACCCAGTTTTTAAAAACTGTTATTCTGACCCTTCTTTCATATCCTACAACCATCCTAAATTCTATTTTCTATAAAATGAAATTCAACAAGTCTGTTAAATTTCGTATTGTATTGCATGCCTGTTCCGTTGAATAATGGTATGAGTCCAAATGAATTACAAAGTTTTGTTGATACATATTCTCGTGATAAACACAACAACATGCTGTTATCTGAAGTTTGGAGGTGTTGTTTTTATCATTGTTTCAGCTGATTGGCTCTCCAGCCTTCCTCAGGTGTATATCACATCTTTTTTCAAAATCCTAAAAATATTTTTTTTATCTACAATTGCTCCCTGGTCAAAGATTTGTTGTATATCCATCTTGGTCCGCGGGAGGAAAATCCTGAGCTTGGAGAAAAGGGTAGACTCTAAACTTGGTTTATAATAATATGATATATTTTTATTTCATCAAATACATTGTGCTGTGGGAGAGAGAGATGATGTAAGCCGACAGACTGTTCTTAACATGGACATTGGTCTTGTGGGCTTTTTTTTTTACCAGGCCTGTGTGGTTTGTCTCTCTGCTTTTTCAAGGGCCTCTGTGTTGCTTTTATCGGGTTCGAATGCCCACGCTGATTTTCCAGCCAGTCATCTGCAGCAGGATTTAGTCAATATCCTGTTTAGGACTTTTGAACACCTGGTGTGTCTGTTTCCGGTCTTGGACACCTTGCAGTTTGGGGTTTTCATCAATATTCTGTTTATAACTTTCAACATCTGTGGGGGTCAAATCTGTGACCACTGCCCACAGCTGCCTAAATATCAAACAGATTCACCTGGTACTGTAAATTTTAATTGTTGGAAATACACCTGAGGAAATTCAGAGTTCACCAGCTGAAATGTAGTGATCACAGGTGAGAATACTAGTCTGAATAATCCCCTAAATAAAACAACTTGCTGTATTTTATTAGCTGAATGAAAATTGCTTGTGCATTTTTCTTGGAAGATATGATGCTTTACACCTATGTACGTTATGTGTGCCTGTCGTCAGTGATCATATGTCCTTTCATAATTGTTTCATATTGCACTAGTTTTTTTTTTTCCACCTCTTTCTTTCTTATCTATATTTCAAACTGTTTTTGATCTCTTGTCTGTATGTTATTTCATATACGATTCTAGGAACTTTGAGTTGTTTGAGATGAAGTATTTTCACTATTCACACGATTAGTATCGTCATCCTTTTGTTGTTGTATTTGTTCTTTTATCAAACTTGCTTAAAAGCTGCCTTTGGCGGCCATGTTAAGCCACCTCGTATTTATAGTATTTATATTTTAATTATTTGCTTATTCCTCTTATTTTCTTATAAAAACTGTAATTAGCAGCTAACAGACCTGCAGTTATCTCCCTTGGAAATTTCTTTTTTTTTTTCCAATTTGTACTTAATTAAATTAACTACTCGGAAACAGATGGTCCGATTGGACTGGAAATTGCTTTATTCTCCAAGTTAGAGCATTTTAATGTTATTGCATTAACACAAATTGCGCTATGATGTGCTGTTTTTGCTGTGTTATAGTAACATACCTACAAACAAATATACAGAAATCGGATCATCATAATTTAGAAAATGCTTTTGGCTATTATATTTTGAGTCTTCATGAAGGAATTTGGAAAACAAGTAACTTCAGACAAGACTTGAACTTGCTACTTCATATGATCTTAAGAAATTTTACTTAAGGCCACAGATCATTGTTGTGAAAATTGTTGTGAAGAAAAAAAACAAAAGGACGAAGATACAAGTCAAAAGATGCTAATAATTATTGGAACTGTTCTGTTTTTTTATTATTTTTTTTTTTTTTTTTTTACTTAAAACCTAAAATAAATGCTCTTTATATTTTGTTTTTTTTATTGTTGAAATTTTTGGATGGAGATTTTTTTTTCTTCTTTTTTTTTTTTGAGTAGCTGACTATTTAGATTGTCTTTTTATTTTAAACTAAAACTAAAGTTTATACTGTTATGATTGGCCAAACACCCTTTTTTTCCTTTTTTGAAAATAGTGTAGGGCAGTGATTCCCAAAGTGGGTGCTATCGCCCCCTTGGGGGTGCTGGAAGACTCGAGGCAAGTGCTGGAAAACAAGGGGGCAATAAGGGTGGGGGCGGCAAGGTGTAAAAAATACCAGTCGATACCTCCTACCTCATCTACTTGCTTGCTTGGACACCTTGCAGTTTGGAGTTTTCATCAATATTCTGTTTATAACTTTCAACATCTGTGGGGGTCAAATACATTTGTACAATTATATTTTTGGTTATACATACAATAAACGCTCAAATTAATAAAGAACATTTTTATTAAAATTTTATTTTCTGTGTATCATTTTTGACTGACTTTACAGAGTTGGGTGACGTGGGTGGTAAAGTGCGTCAAAAATGATACATTGAAAATTAAATATTAATAAAAAAAAATTTGCAGAAATTCTTTCCTTTAGAAAAAGCATAATATATTATTATGCTTATCATAAACAATGTTATATAAGATGCAGAAATTTAAATCTTGATACAAAATTGAAAAGGATGGTATGAAACAAAGTTTGGTTCATGTTTGTGCTTATTATTGGATCAAAGTGATCACTTCTTAAACCATTGCACCTGAGCAGTGCTTTAAGGTGCAGATTAACCCATTGTACTCATAAAAAATTAATGCTGAATCCTTCTTCTCCCTCTTCTCATAAAAAAGAACATAGCTTGTAAATATAGGACCTTTGTGAAATTTAAAGAAAAAATATATATGTATAAGTGGAATCAGATGTTGTGTGTTTAATTGTTGTATTTAAAAAAATTTGAGTTTTGTTTTTATTTACACAGCTGAAAGGCTGCCTTTAGTGGCCATTAACCTCGATATCGACCCACTGTAGATTTATAGAATCTACATTATAATTATTTACAAATTAATAGATAAATAAATCAATATGGGAAAGTACTCTATAATTAGCATTTAATATACCTGGAGTTATCTCCCCACCCTCGAGAAATTGGACCATGATAAGCACGAATGCGGATTGTACACTATTATTAAGTTGCAAATTGGACTGTAAATCGCTTTATTCGCCTAGTTAGAGCATTTTTACTGTATTACAAAAATCTCGCTATGATGTGCAGTTTTTACTGTGTTATGCTAACAAAATCGATCAAGTTTACATCAGGCACCCTAAAAATTGTTGAATCAAAAAGGGACACATTTTGCTTCAACCCTGGAAATGTTTGAAGTTACTTACATTCAATACAAAATATTTGTTTCTCCCGGAAAAATAAAAAGTATTTTTTGTGCTTTCAATCCAACCTTCTTTTTCAATTTTTTTTATTATACTAAGATGACTGAATGACTGTAAAATTTAAATTCTAATAATTGCTATAAAAGCCAAAACCTAATTTTAGGAAGAATAGTTGGATTGAAAGCAAAAAAATACTTTTTATTTTTCTGGAAAAAAGTATCTTAGCAACTTTGAAAATTTATTAGTTTAAAAAAAAAAAAAACTTATTTTTTATCGAATGTAAGTAACTTCTGACAATTCTGGTGTCGAGGCAAAATGTGTCCCTTTTCGATTCGACAATTTTTAGGGTGCCTGATGTAAACTTGATCCATCAAAACAAATAAACAAACTGAAATCAGATCATTATAATATAGATTATCTGAATTACCTCCCCTGGATCGACTCTCACCTAATATCAGATTTGGTATAATTTCAAGTAATTGTTTTTTTCTAGCATAATAAATTTCATTACAGCATTTGATGTTCATAAGCAGGACCTGATTAACCTATACCAGGGCCCCTAGGCTATTAGCAATATGCCCCCCCCCCCGTTTTGTGTTTAATTTCAAGTAAGTAATGCTATCTGTCAATCGTGTGAATAAAGTGGATTGTTATGTGCTAATGTGTAATATATTCATTCCATTTTTAAAGAGATATTTGCTAGGACATTTTTACTAAGTTTTAAGATATTATTATTATTATTATTTCATATGCTCCAGCTATAGTGAAAAAATTAAATATTTGCTTAAAAAATAATTTTTAAAAGATTTTTTTCCAAGAACTTGTGGACGCAAAAATCTTGTTATGCAATTTTTTTTTCCTGTAACAAAAGTATGTGCGCATTTTTAGAATTCGAGGAATTTTTTGCGCCTCTTCACACTTGCACCTGCAGGCGACTGCCCCCCCTGCTACACCACTGGCCTCTAAACCCATCAATAAACCAGTGTTGTGGGTAGCAGTGATTAAAAAGGAAAAATAAATATCGCCATACCAAAACATTCATGGCCAATTGTTTTTCCAAAAGGCCAGATTTGTTAAATTTGGCCATAAAATAGCTGAAATGGCAACCCTGTTAATGATTGAATATTGTTCTCCTTGCAAGTTTGTGCTTTTCAAAGTCAGTGTGGGTGGCATTAGAAATGGTAGGGAATGGGCAACTAGTTTAGTAGATAAAAGAAACTAAGAGGCTGAATAGATTTTCATTGCATTTATCTACATTCAACTTTGAACTTAAGTCCTGAACTAGTAATAAAAAAGACTGATTGTTTTTAGAAATCATGTTAGTAGAACTAATATGAATCTGCTTTTGATAAGAGCAATGTTTGAGTAGAATACTTAGATTTTGTTTATAAACACCTAATGACCTCAAGAAACATTACTGATGATATGTCTAGGTGCTTCACAAGGGAAAGCTATAGATTTGTACTGTAAATTTATACTTATATCCTAGTAAATTTACAAACCATCATAGGTTTGTATTTAATAAGCATCACGTTTAACAGGCTTTGTGAGAATGTGCTGCGTTTCTACTTTCAAATATATTCAGGAATTTTA
>VCCN01004356.1:798894-810703 GCA_006491835.1 Architeuthis dux
CCACAAACACTAAATTTTCATAATTAATACAAGTGTTTTGACAAGTTATCACTGTTAAACTAAGCATTTGCAGTCTGCTATCCACCGTATATTGAAGCCTCTTGGGGGACTGGTTTATATAAATAGAATTTGATTACAGTGAAAGCTGTCACAGTCCATATTCTTTATACAAGTTTATGTCCTATAGTTAAATCCTAATGGTTCCAGAGCGAGTTCGGATTAGCCGTTTGGTCAGATTATCACATAAGATTGTCGTTGCAAAAGGGATTAGATTTCACAGTAGCATATCTGACCCACTCATTGTACACCTACCATGTCTTTCAAGTATCATGGATTGATAGAAACACAAATAGTACATGTGAATGTACCGTTTTGACCAAATTATCGTTTGGTATTAAAAGAAGATCGGATTTGTATTCTTTATGAAGATAGGATTTAAGGGGACATAACCGAGATTTCAAGGGACATAACCATTAACTGACTGAAAAAAGATATTTTGATTTTTTTTTTAATCAAAAAGCGAAAGTATCTTCTGAAAATAAAATTCTAACCCCCTCCTAGAAAAAAAAATGGATTCCGAGAGATTACAAAAAAGGTAATCACTCAGATTATAGGTAAAAAAAGGGATTTAAAAAAATCATTGGAAAAAAAGAAAAGAAAAAAGGAGAAAGGAGAGGTAAGGAAGGTTTTGTCGACATGCAAAGGCTGGTCACAATATTTTACAAGGTTTTGGCTGAAGCACAATATATACAAAAATATATCAAAGAAAAACAACAGGGAAGGTAAGGAAAACATTAATATACATACATATATATCTACAGGTACACATACTATTATTTAAATGTAATATATGTATGTATGTATAGACGGATATATGCTGGTGCAAATAAAAGCTACAGAGGTAGGATTTGTGTTTGGGTTGTACATTTTCCATGTATTGTTCTTTATACACTTTAATGTTATTTTTTGTATATTTCGAAATATCATATTGTAAACATGCCTTTTTGAATATTTTTGACAGCAGTGAAATTGTCTTAATTCAACAGATTAATTTTTGGTACTCTTGGGGTCCAGGGTGTAATATGCGTAAAAGACTAAAAGTTATTCCACTTGCATTATTGTATTAAAATAAACTATTAAATAACTTTGTATAAAATTGTGTATCAAATTATTGTTATTAAAATAAATTATTGTTTTTTTGTATTTTTATTAAATTTGACTAGTTCATCCTAATTTTCGTTGTTTTCATACAACTTATTAATTCGAGCCACTGTTTCTATGGCAACGAATAACAGCGCAATTGGAAATAAAGAGTAAGCCTTCGGTGAGAATCGAACACACACCCTCATAACAACTAAAATTAGGATGAAGGTAAAAATTAGTCAAATTTAATAAAAATAATGTATTACAATACTTCATCCAATAATAATAAAGATTGTTTTTGTGTAATTTTTCAATAAAACTTTTGTGTGTTTCTTGAAGGATTTTTTTCTCCCAAATTAAAAAAATCTTGCAAATAACTTTGTATAAAATTGCGGACACTTTTAGTCTTTTATGCATATTACACCCTGGACTCCACTATTACAAGAGTTCCCAATTTTCTTTATTAGAATGTAAAACACTTTTGAAAATCACTTGGCAGATAAAGAGAGGTGAGGTTTTGAAATTGGTGGCTTTCAGAGTGGGGAAACAAATCTATGAAAAGGGGAGATAATTCATTGTCGATTGGATAAGATGTAGGTAGTATTTTATTGATTTGCGATTATGGCCAAATCACATTGGATACACCGGTTCTCGTATGATCACCGAAGTTAAGCAACATTGAGCCTGGTAAGTACCTAGATGGGTAACCGTTTGGATATTACCAGATGCTGTAAGCAGCTGGGATCATGTAGAGAGCCTCCCCTGGTGCTCCTGTTAATCCTCCAAGGGGGAGACCGATCTTTACACTACACTCAATAAAGCAAGCCAAAGGCCTCCCAACCCAAACTCTGAGACTGGCCTGGCTGTGAGCGAGAAGAAATGAATGAATGAACTGATTTGCGAATTGTTTTGTTTGCGTGTGTGTACTTTTATTTTTATGAATGATACATTTTTGGCAAAAGCTTTAACTTGTTTAAACTTAGGCCTTTCTCAGAACCAGCCATATTTATCATAAACAGAACTCTTAATGATAGATTAGGAGTTCAGATTACTGTCTAGCATAAATTACTTTCCTCTGGGGGTCAGGATAGGCCTATGAAAATAGTAACCTTTGGTCTGTTGGCATAATCTGAACGAAACACACAAACAAAAAAAGAGAAACAAATTTATTAGGGCTTTCTCAGAACCAGCCACATTTATCATGAATAGAGCTCTAAGGATAGATTACTATAGATTACTGTTCAGATTACTCATCTTAAGGAAAAACATGAAACAAAATGAGACCAATAGCTAATTTTAAACCATGTATCCACAATTACCATATTTTATGGTGTCAACTTAGCTCGGGGCTAAAGGACATTAATTTAGTCTTGCATAATTTTGAAAAAAAAGTGGGGGAATGTTTGATTATGATAATCTTGTTATTATAAAATTTACCTTATTATAAGATTTACTTCTTTTGTCACTTAATAGTGTTCCTTTAAAGTCATTTGAGGAATGTGAAAATACCAGTAATATTGATATACATCTAAACTACTACTAGTCCATTGGCTCATCTGGCATAGTACCGATACAGGAATGAATGTTTGTGATTACATATATTTAAAAAAAATTTATGATACTTTTGTTTATTTACTACAAGAGTTCAGATTACTGTCTATCATAGACTACCTTCCTCATGGGTTAGGATAGGTCTATGAAAAAAGTAACCTTCGACCTGTTGGACACAGGGTAAATTTATGAGACATTTTTTGGAAAAAAAACAGCCACTTCGAAGCTGGGAAATAAGGTAATTGAAAAAATTTAATAAATTTTTAACTAGTCACTGTTGGTCCGCTCAGATGGTGTAATGGTTAACACCTCTGCATCACACGCAGAAGGTCCTGAGTTCGATTCCTGGTATGATCAAAGAGTGTGGAAAAACTCCCTGTGTACTCAGCAGTTAATTGAGTACACTCTCAACTGTGTGATCAGGGTGGAGGTATCCCTTTGGTGGACTTGCATCTTGCCAAGGGGGTGGTCATAAAAACTTGTAAGAATAAAGTCCTGGTCTTGACCAGACTTGAAACTTGCAACGATCATTAAGCTAACGCATACAACAGAAACCAGGTCTTTGTCACCGGGTGTATACTCCATTGGGAGTTGTCTCTTAAGAGACAGACGCTTTACTTTTTAGTCACTGTTAACTCGTGCATTGAATATAAATTTTCTTATAAAAGTAACGGGTGTAATATTATATTGTGTTAACCCTTTACTTTTAAGTACCACATGTTTTGTTTATTAATTTGAGACTTGCGTGTCCCTGGCAGTACATGTAAGTCCAACTTTTATTTTTCTATAAAAATTAATGTTTACCTAAATGTTTTTTATCATTCAATGTTAACTACTTCTCTTGTCACTTAATGAAATCCCTTAAAGTCAAGGGTGTAATTATATAAAAAATAAATAAGAAAAAGTATAATTACAAGATTTCTAAATTTAAAAATTCAGTACTGAAATTTCACCATGATTATTCGTGCTGCCAAAATCTTTAAAAAAAGGTACCGTCACAATATGAGATGATCAACAATTGACCATGTATAATGTACATGTGAGATAGACAAAAAAAAGAAAAAAAGGCAAATGTGTAGAGTAAAAATGATGTACACAGAACAGGCAAAGGTCATGAACTGATAAAATAAAAAAACAGCATCACAATCACAGGAGAAGACGAAAGATCTTTTGAAAATTATCATGACATTGGTCAGAAGGAAGAGAAGAGAGAAGAAGATAGGTGTATACGTTTAGAGAATTTACCTTCAGTTTGAATAGAAAGAAAAAAAAATGCTTACATGCTCATTATGTACATATTTGACGAGAAGGTAATCTCCCAGGAGGTTATGCACGTAAAATGGAGGTAACTCCTGTTTTTAAAATTAATGATTATCTCCCTCTTGAAAGAAAACATCTCGTAATAGCTTTGAATAAATTCAGTTGTTTTTATTTGTGAGCTGTTTTTAACATGGGTGAGTGTGTGAAACGTTGAATGTTTGTGTGAAACGTTGAATAGTTTTTTAAAAAATTTATTTTATTTGTCGTCTGTTTTAACATTGAGCAGGCGATGTTTAAAACGTAGTACAAAACAAGCCTGGATGCTCCAGAGTCAAACTCCTCTCCTATTTCTACTTCCTTGGGTAATTCTACTGTTGGAGGTATGTAATGTATGTAAGCCTTGTCAGTTTAGCGCAGGTGGTAACACACCAAGCTAATGATCACTAGGTCATCAGTTCAAATCACGGTGTCGGTAGGGAAATGGAATGGTGATTTTACATATTGGTTTACTCCCAGTGTTGCCAATTTAGCGAGTTTCGAGCTAGATTTAGCGCGTTTCTTTTTTTGGCAGTGCAAAAAGAGCTAAATTGGCGCGTTTTTGGCTAAAAGATTTTGACCGTTTTTGGCCATTTTCCGGCTGTCTTTGATCATTTTTAGTGTCTTTATGGTGGTTTTTAGCCATTTCTGGCTATTTCTTTTTAATTTAGCGCTTTTCGGCAGTCAAAGTAGTGCGAAAATATTTTTTTGAGTTGGCAACACTGCTTACTCCCCTATTTTTGGTGAGGATTGTTCTTATCCTTGTTACATAGGAAAGTAAAATCAACTCTGACTTTGTCCTGGAGTTTGTCAATAAAATGAATCATACTAAAAAACAACTATTTCCATGTGATTTAACATCGCACAAATAAAACAATTTAACAATTAAATTTATTCAAAGATATTACGAAATGTTTTGTTTCAAAGAGGGGAGGGGGATAATCGTTCATTTTAAAAACAGCAGTTACCTCCATTTTACTCGCGTAATCTGGGAGATTACCGACTAGAAATATCAAAGGTTTTTATGTGTATCAGCCTATCAGGGTAATCCTTGGTTTGACGTACATAAACCTAAGTCACACGACACAGAGACTCCAAAAAGTACCATTTTTATTTAAAAAATAGTATAATTAAACAACATATTCATCAGAAATTAAAGCAATAATGAAATTAAACGCCTGTCTTTTGTTCTTTATCAGATTGCATACCACAAGTTCGTCAAGGTATGACGGAAACAGACAGCAAGTGCATCTGACGTGCCAAACTGACATTTTTTTTTTTTTTTAAAGAACAAAAGACAGGCTTTTAATTTCATCATTGCGTTTATTTCTGATGAATATGTTGTTTAATTATACTTTTTGGAGCCTTGTTGTTTTATTTGGCTGGTTAAACACCGCCATGGGTTTATGTGCGTAGGGTCAAGGACTACCGGTATTATTATTGTTACACCCCTGTCAACGAACTTGGAGAGGTGTATGTATTTGGTCACGTCTTTCCGTCTGCCCACACAATATCTCCGAAAGTACTGAATGGATTTCAATGAGATTTTGTGGAAGCGTGGGCAATAGGGTAAGAAAGAAGTGGTTAAATTTTAGGCCGGATCCAGGATTTCCTTTTTGATTGAAAGATATTTTTCCGTTTTTTTCCCAATACACTTATTTATTTTCCAAAAGCTCTGAATGAATTTCAATGATAGTTTGTAGAAGAGTGGAAAATAGGCTACGGAAGAACCAATCAAATTTCTGAGCGGATTCATGCACAATTACCTCCGCTACATCGTAGTTATATGTCAAAATCACATAATATAGCCATGTTTGTCCGCACAATATCTCTAAAAGTTCTCAATGAATTTCAATGACAATTTGTGGAAGGGTAGACAATATGCTACAGAGGAACTGAATAAATTTTGGAGCAGATCTATGCTCAATTACTCCCCCTTACAATGATGTTGACAGATATGCACTCTTTTGACTCATTTTATTGTTTCTTTTTATCACAGCAGTTAGGTCATTATACACTCTATGGTCATTAAGCAAGTTGCATAAATCAAAAATAAAGAAGTAGCCTTTGAACTCTTATCCTTAGGAGCCTGTCTGACCTGGACAGCACAGAAACCCATCAGCAGTGTTAATTCAAATTTAGTCATACTACCTTAAAAGCCACTGTTCAATGTCAAGTCATTTCCTATTTATAGAATTTATATTATAATTATTTGCCAGTCGCTAAGCTTAATCATTATTATTAATTACTATTAAAGTATTATCACTGGTATGCCACTATAGCTGACAGAAGAGTGCAGACAGGTCAAGGATTATTCCCTTTTATATTCTTATTAAGAAAGCTCATGGAAGCAACTTTGTAATTAGCAGTTAATAGACCTGTAGTTATCTCCCTTGGACCTATTTATTTTTTGTCAGTTAATACTTAATTAGAAATTACTTGGAAATTGATGGCCCAATTTTATTGGAAATTGTTTTATTTTCCAAGTTAGCACAATGCCGTTAAATTGCTCTAACAAAAATTACACTACAATGTGCCGTTTTGCTGTGTTACGGTAACAAACCCACAAACAAACATACAGAAATTTGATCATTATAATATAGCTGGCTATATCCTTCATCATCAGATTTTTTCCATGCCATATTGTTTGTTCACACTTAGTAGTAGTAGACATAGTAGTCCCAAGTTGTCCAATATAAAAATGACTTGAGCTTTATGATAAAAAGCAACAAAAATAAGATGATGAGAATAACTATTAAAAAACTAGAAAGCACTCAGAGAGCGCACACCTCCGCTAAAGCCATTGTCAGGGGTGGTAATTGTGCATAGATCCACCCTAAAATTTAATCACTTTTTCCACAAAATCTAATTGAAATTCATTGAGAACTTTTGGTGATATTGTGTGGACAGACATGAGCGTATATATAATTTTATGGAAAAAAAAACAAACAGAAAAATATCTTTCAATCAAAAAGGAATTTCTGGATCCACCCCAAACATTAAACAACTCTTCCTTACCCCATTGCCCACTCTTCCACAAAACTTCATTGAAATCCATTCGGTACTTTTGGAGATACCTTGTGGATAGACAGGCGGAAAGATGCGACCGAATACATATACCTCTCCAACTTCATTGGCTGAGGTAATTAATAATAGCGATGCTTCATCTAAGATAGTGATTCTCAAACAGGGGCCACTTGCCTCCCAGGGGAGATATTTCAATTAGGGGAGGAAAGTATAACGGAGGAAAAAATTACAAAATGACAATTCAAAATGGAAGAGGAATTGTGGAAACCTGGGATCACAAGAAGAGGAATTTGATCTGAGAACCTGAGAACCACTGATCTAAGAGATTTGGACAATTGATGACTAACATTGGGTAGAGAGAAAAAAAAGATTTCTATAGAAATGTATTTATATGTGCTAAGAATTAAAAGAATTTGGTTTCTTTCTGGGGTCGGGGAGGGGTAGTTGAAAGGTGCTGTTCCATTTTGTGATATTTGCTCCCTCTGAGTGCACTACTATTGTGGCCTTGTGCCAGACTAAACTAAATTTAGTAAATATCTAAAAAAGAAGTTGCGCCTGAGAGATGATCATTTGCAAGCTAATCTCACAGGCCATTGCTAGCAAGTTCATTCCTTACCAAATGCATTATTACTGTGACTTTGTGCCAAACTAGGCTAAATTTAGGGAATAACTAAAAAGTAGTGTCTTCTAAAGTGCATGGGTTAAAACGTGAGTTTTGCAAATTTTGAGTGTCATGAGTTCAAATCTCACTGAGTGCTCAGTAGTGTTGCCTTGTGCCAGATTAAGCTAAGCAGAGTCAAGTATTTAAATGGTAATGTAACAAATCATCACCATATATATAACTAGCATTTCAAGGGAAATTATGAATCACTGCCACCCATATATGCTCTGTTGGGGGTGATCAATTAAAAAGTTGGGCTGTGATCACAAAAAAATGTCTGAATTTTCAAAAAAACAAGTGGGCACAAACTAGTGACCAATTTAGCATAAGCTTAGATTGAAAATTGAACCCCCCACTAAAACCCTATTTTGAAGTGGAATTTTCAAAAAACAAAAAACAACATTTTTCCTACTCATTGAGGGGAGTGTGTATATCAAATTTCAAGTTTCTACTATGAACGGTTAGGGCTGGGCGAAGTCCATAGATAGATAGATACATATAAATGTATGAACACATGAATAACCTAAATCTTTGGTAGCAGTGATAAATAAGAGCCATGTGTCACACTTATAGTATCCGTAGCAGCCATCCACCCCTCTTATTAAACTACCTAACCCATTTTTCTCCCCTCTTCCTTTCTACCCTCTTATTAAACTACCTAACCCTCTTTTCTCCCCTCTTCCTTCCTACCCTCTTATTAAACTACCAACCCACTTTTCTTCCCTTTTGCTTCTTACCCTATTATTAGACTACCTAACCTTCTTTTCTCCCCCTTCCTACCCTCTTATTACACTACCTAATTTTATTTTCTCCCTCTTATTAAACTACCTAACTAGCTTTTCTATTTTCTCTTATTAAACTACCTATACCACTTTTCTCCCCTCTTCCTTCCTACACTCTTATTAAACTACCTAACTGTCTTTTCTCCCCTCTTCCTTCCTATCCTCTTATTTATGTACCTAACCCTCTTTTCTCCCTTACTACCATGTCTGTCACACTTATAGGTATCAATAGCAGCCATCAGCCGAACCTGTTGTTGTACACTTATAATAACTATTAACTATAATTCTTTTTCTTTTTTAATGCAAAGTCAAAAGTTCTGTTTAATAGAGCTGGGTGTTAAATGTCCCCTACGAAGTACATAGAACCTACTAGTATATATAGTGTTAGGGTATTTGTTCTTCACAAGAGTCCACACCAACCAATCACATGCTTTCATTTGTCATTTATGCACAGCACACATGCATTCATGCACATTCAAGTATTTTGGAAATGCGTCAATACAAGGAGAAGGAGGTTGCCCTTCCTTCACTGGTCAGCACAAGGAGAAGGGGGTTGCCCTTCACTGGTCAGCACTTTTCTGAATTTGATGAGATAGAAATTGGAAATTAAATGTGACTAAAGAAATTATAATAACACTGTGCAACAAATTTTTGTTTGTTTTTGTTCCTGGGTAATAAGCGTTATTTTCTAATTGATGTCTAAAAAGTATTAAAAATGTCAATTATTCCCTTCAAACATTACTTTTGTGACCAGGACATGATAATTTGAATTCTACTTACTGGGATCTACCGTAAGGTCGCCCACCCAATAGATCACCCATGCGTGGTTATTTTAGGTGGGCGTTTATTTTGGAGGTCAAGTTTTTGTGGATGAAAATTTGAAAGCATCTATGTTTTAGTGCACTTTAGTATAAAAAAACTTGACAGCTTGAATACGCATATAATAATTAAGACATCAAGTCCGAAATATCTGTCAATTCGTTGTATAAACAAAAGTTGCTTCAAAGAAATTAATTAACTTGATACTTCTTCACTATTGCTGAATGTGTTTGAAAACAAACAAGTTATATTATTTATTTATTTATTACAAAAATTAAATTATTTTTTGTGTTTGCCGGTACTAAATACAGTCTATATAATATATAGACTGTATTTTGTATATATATATGTTCAGCTCTTGTAGCAACTTAAAAAGAAAACACTGTCCAAAGAAGTACCAAATACGATTAAAATGAGTTGCTGATTGATATTGAAGTGAATAAAAACATGTGAGTCGTAACTTTTATTGTTTTATTATGGTCAATTTAGCAGTTGTGATGGCCTTTGAATAAAGGCCCAGGCTATTATTTGGTCCATTTCTTCCACCCAGATTGTCTGTTTTTCCGTTTTACCGCCCTGGGCGATCTTACGGTAGATCCCAATATTTCCAATTGGACAATGGGTGAATTTGTACATTTCCTAATCTCATAAAGTAAGAAAAACAACTGCATATGAATATCACTGTCCTGGTCGCAGAAGCAAAGTTTGAAGGGAATAATAGTCATTTTCTATAATTTTTACACATGAGCAACTAGAAAATAACACTCACTACCCAGGAACAAAAATCATGTTGCATGGTGTAATTAGACATAGGAAAGCAGATGCTTTTATATCTTATTAATTAATTAATACATTTGGATATTTACCTACCTACCTACCTACCTATGGTATGTAGAATGCTACCCACACTCTCTAAAAACACTGACTTCACAGTAAACCTTTCCCTCCCTACTTCTGAGGACCCAGTGACATGTTCTGATTTTTTAGTATTCTTTCTAGCTCAGTGGTCACATTCCACGACCCTTGTGATCTAAGGTTTCTTCAATCCCCACGCCCCCATTTTGAATTGTCATCTGATAATTTTTTCACAATTATACTTTGCATTAAATGTTCCTCCCCTGACTGAAATTCCTCCCCATGCTAAAATTCCTCCTCCTAGAGCCAAGTACCTCTCATTTGAGGATAACTGAACTAGCTGAAATTGTTTATACTGAGTGTCATTAACCTAGCACTGGGATAGTGCTAAGTGAATAAAAACAGTGCCAGATCAGGGATACCAGATTTAGCTAGAAGGGGAGATAATCCAATCTTTATCTTAGAGACTTACCCAACACAGGCATTGGAATAGTGTCAGATTTGGAAATTGAGTGAGTCTAGAGGCAGAGGTTCAATACCAGCATCTTGAGGTGGGTTACTGGTATTGAACCTCTGCCCCCAGATTCGCTCAATTTCCAAATGTGACACTATTCCAATGCCTGTGTTGGGTAAGTCTCTAAGATAAAGCTTGGATTATCTCCCCTTCTGGCCAAATCTGGCAACCCTTCCCATGGTGGAATTTGAACTCAGATTGTTTTCTGTGCTGTTAACCATTATACTTCCCCACATTTCCGTACCTGAAGCTGACACAAGGGAAAGGGAGCGCCAGAGAAGTCAGAGCTAAGCTAAGTAAAAATTCCTGTAACTATAATCAAATCCTTTATTTACTTGTCTATTTTCTTATATTCTGTACATATATAAATAATAATTAATTACTCGGAAGAAGAAGAAAATATATAGAGAGGATTCTCCATGGGATCTCAACTAGTGTCAAAATAATATAGGCTGCAGGAACTTATTGTAGTGGTAGTGATGATGGCAATAATAAAATAAATATAACTGTAAACCTTTGTACAGCTTTTACCTCCCCAGTTCAGCTGTATTGTTGGAACACTCCTTTGAAGGGGCAACAGAACTCTACAGCCGGCTTGGGCATCTGCCTTGGAGAAGAAAACTCCAACAGAAAACCTACGACTTCTGAACCCTACTTCCGTCATCTCACCTTAGTGGGCCATGACATGTAAACCCTTGGTACAAAGGGTGGGGTCAGTCACGCGCATGCCGCATTTAACCTTAAAAATTTTACTAGCGCAGACCTGTGGGCTATTCCACACACCTGCTCGCAGGCCACCTAAGGGTCTGCAACAGACATGGAAAACCCTACCAAATCTTTGTTTGCAAAGCCAAGCCATGATGACATATACATATATAAGGGGATAAAAATAGAAAAAAATAAATTTCCAAGGGAAATTATGAATCACCCCCAACTATATATGCTTCTTTTTACCTCGTAAATTAATCAGTGGTGGTGGTGGTGGTAGTAGAATTAAGTTACCTTGATGAAAATGCTACCAATAAGGTTTGAACCATAAATTCATGTTTAAAAAGAAAAAAGAAAAAAGAAAAAAAAGCGTGAATGCTGCCGGACACAAACTAAGGGATCAATTTAGGATAAACTTACATTTGAACCCCCCTCTAAAAAACAATTTAGGGG
>VCCN01004356.1:810713-823503 GCA_006491835.1 Architeuthis dux
TAAGTAAACATATGTATTTATAGACAAGTTGACCTTCAACAGTGCATACCTCAGCCTCTTTCTGTTGTAGAAGATTCTCTGTATCCATGACTGCTTCAAAATTAGGTGTAGAGTCCCGCTTCAGTTTGCTGGTGATTGGGAAAAACACAGAGCATTTAATAATTAACACAAAGATCACAGGTCTATAACTTTGAGAAGAGTCATTAAAATTCCAAGTTTTGTTCGGACAACTGAACCCCTTCTTCGTGTCCTTGATGTTCCTAACACAACGTTTCGGCCGATCCATTCTTCAGTCCTCGGCAGGTGTACAATCCATAAGAGAAGGAAGACCTTATTTCTCCAGGAAACTGGCGGTAGAAATATTAATTGCCGTAACTCTTAAATTCATTAAAAAATGTAAATGTCAATATTGAGGGGAATAACTACTGATTAAATTTACCTCCCTTTGAGCTTTAGGTGAATTTTAAAATTTATTTGGTCAAAAAGCTGGTCATTAACTCTTGAATTCAGAAAAAATTTAAATGTCAATATCGAGGGGAATAACTACTGATTAAAGTTACCTCACTTGGAGCTCTAGGTGAATTTAAAAATTTATTTGTCAAACAACTCATTAACTCTTAAATTCATAAAAGAAAAATCTAAATGTCAATATTGAGGGGAATAACTGCAGATTAAAGTTACCTCACTTGGAGCTCTAGGTGAATTTTAAAATTTATTTTTTGTTCTATCTGTCAATTATTTTAACAAACTTTGTTTCCATCACCGAAGAGTTCCACTGTCAATTAGGCGCTGTGTCAAGCAGATTATGATTTAGTATACCAACCGGATCAGTCCTTTTTAGCAGCACCATGGGGTTTTAAGGCCCCAGTGTATAGTTTGGAATCACCTGGGTACATGGGTGGCGCTATTGTTACATCCGTGTACCTAGCACCGCTGTAATGGTCTGATCTGGTTGGTATATTAAGGACTGGCTTTTTCTGTCGCCAGTTGAGAAATTAGGTTTTTCTTTTTTTCTTATGGATTGTACTCCTGACAGGGGCTGAAGAATCGATCGGCCAAAACGTTGTGTTAACAACATCAAGAAGGGGTTCAATTGTCTGAACCAAATTTGGAAAGATCACAGGTCTTAAAGTATAGAGACACACGCACACACACACAGAAAGATGGACAGAGAGAAGGAGAGAGGAAAATTGTCATTTTTTTTTTACCACATTTCATAATTCAAATATACCTCATTTTTAAAAAGATTAACAACCGCATTGGGTTTTTCTATGTTTAGAAAAAAAGATTATTTTTTTCTATTTGTAAACGTCTATAAACTAATAAATCAATATCTATACACACATACCAGTATCTTATATATATTCTAGCCCTTTGGGATTGGAAGCCAATAAATTAACTGAAGCCCGGGGACCTGTCTCCCAGGCGGTACCACCTCATTGCACTAATAGAATCAGGTACGACTTGATGCCTATGGCAATGTCTGTGGCAATAGCCAAAGAAACAGAGCAATTTCTAGATGACCCATCGCATGACCCTGAGTCATGCATAGGTTCCCTCAGCAATTAGTCTAACCGGTTGAATAGACTAAATTTTCTGGACAGAGTCCTACATCATAAATTTCAAAGTTGATTCTTGGGGGTTTTTTTTGTGCATGTGTGTAGGGAGTCGTGGCTAACAAAATAAATTTGACATATCAATTCCCACTGATTATTAAAATTTTGGTCTGTTGGGGATTAATGAAAAAGCCCACGAAATGCTTTGCCTTAAAATGTAAATGTCAACATCGAGGGGAATAACTATTGATTAAAGTTACCTCCCTTGGAACTATAGGTGAATTTTTTAAATTCGTTTTTTGTTCTGTCAATTATTTTAACAAACTTTATTTCCATCACCGAATAGCTAATATTTTCTTATTTCAAACCTTTGACAGCCTCTGACAAACTGCAAAAATCTGACAACTTGACTGATCTGGAAACCAACTAAAAAGATATACAAGACTGACCGTTCAGGAGAAAGGTTCAAATGTTTCAATTCCCCGAAACATTTCTGCAGCTCTATAGTAACAAATAGCAGCCTGAGGAGTTAACACTAAAACAGTGGAAAGGATGTGGGGATCGACAAAATGGAGGAACAAAGCGCAATGAGTGGCGTATAGAGTGTCGGGGAGCAACACTTTGATCCTGAGCAGAGCGCACAGATACTCTGATACTAGGCAGAAATGCTGATTCATCCATAAATAATCCTGTCATTTTTGACAGGTCTATGCTAGTCTACTTATATAATACATCTATATTTTTTGTCTGTAAAATTTGTCAAAAAGGAGATAACTATTAAATACTAATTATAGAGTAATCTCCCTTATTTCTTTGGCAAATGCCTAAAAGATCTGTGTTCATTCTTGTTGAACATAAACAAGAAAAGGCAGAGCAACATAATGTTTTTGATATTTTTAAGTACAATGCAATTGCGAAATTACTTAAATACCGCCAACATATTTTGATGAAATGGGTAAACTAGTATGTCATCATAGGTTCAATCGACAGCCAAGTCATACCAAAGACTTTAAAAAATGCTACTAAATGCCTCTCTGCTAAGTACTCAGCATAAAGAGTAGGACTGAGGAAGCCTGGAGAGGGATTGGCTCCATTAGGATATCTCACCAAAGACACACCCGTGAAGACATAGGTGCCTCTATGACATGGTAACTGTAATGTTCTTGTTGTGTTTAGTGCCTCCGTTTGCTTTCAGTTCTAGCTGTGTGAGATTAGAATGTGTTTGATTTGACGGAACAAGAAAACACATGTGACAGGGCTGTTTGCCTGCTAAGAACTGAGCCTTCCCCATTCCCACTTCTGGTCTGTGTTTACTGGGACCGGAAATGGAATGGGGGCTGCTGGGAGCTTGCTTCAGCATGTTTATTGATTTAACATATACATTGTTTATTGATTTAACATATACATTACTTATTGATTTAACATACATACATATAAACATTACAGTAACTGAAAACCCTGTACTGAGTTACGGGACTATGGATGCTAGTTTGTTCCTACAACTCAACTCCATGACGCCAAAGACCGAGAGGTCTGGCGAATCTTGTGGAAGTTCTATGTCCAACGACAGACAGGCTGATGTTAATGATGAATACTGTCAATTCTAAATAAAGTATATTTGCAATATGTGGTAAAAAAACATGATTTCAGATATTAAAAAAAACTCTCTCTGGTAATCAATGGAAGAAATAAAAATATAATTTTAATATGAATAAATACAAGCTAAATAACAGTTCAATTTTTCTTCAAAAAAAGATTTGTAAAATAAATACCAAGTTTTTCTTTTTTTACAAAAATAATAATGATGATAAAGTAAAATGTTAATACAAAAACAATTAATCCCAAAATTAAACAGACAGACATGAGTCAGACAGATACAGTTATATTTAGAGCAAGGCACATGTGGCAAGATGCAAGTTAGTAGCATGCGTTTGGAAGACGAGGTAGTGACATGCGGTTATGAACGGTTTTGTGAGGATGTTACAACATGCAAGGTGGGAAAGTGTTAAAAATAAAATTTTTAAAAAGGGGCTGAGGGGGTGAAAAATGAAGAAATGAAAATGAAAGAAAGTCGAGAAAAAAAATGAAAAAAATAAAGTTAAATGTAATTTACACAAAATGGGTTTATACTTGAATTTTTCTGGCATGATCCCAAAAAACAGGACATGGAATATGAACATTTTGAAAATAAAAATGAAAAATGGGAGAAAAAACATTTTCCACTTGTTATAATGGATACTGGTAGATGGTATCTTCAGAAAAATATTCCACAATTAAGAAATATTATTTAAAAAAAATATTAACACAGTTTAAGTGTTGATTTACGGTAAAATGTCTTTTTGAGATGGAAGCTATTATTCTCACCCCCCAAAAATTAAAATGGAAAAAAACCCTTTTAATAACATGGAAGAATTTAGTTGTTGAAGTATAAATGATAAAATCAAATAAAATGTCTTTTTTGATGGAAGCTAATATTTTTTTTTAAATTTAAAAACAAAAAATCCCTTTTAATAATATGGAAGAATTTAGTTGTTGAATGATAAAATCAAATAAAATGTCTTTTTTAGATGGAAGATAATATTTATTTTTTTTTAAATTTAAAAACAAAAAACCCTTTTAATAATATGGAAGAATTTAGTCATTGAATTATTAATAATAAAATCAAATAAAATGTCTTTTTTAGATGGAAGATAATATTTATTTTTTTTTAAATTTAAAGAAGAAAAAAACCCTTTTAATAATATGGAAGAATTTAGTCGTTGAATTATAAATGATAAAATCAAATTTGATACACACAAATTAATATTATTTATTTATGTGGGTAGAAGTTTTTGTCAGATTGTGCTGGACATCAAAAATAAAAATTCATTCCATTAACTCTGCTATAAGGATTACTTATGAAATTACTTTTCACTATTTTAAAAAAAAATCTAAGTCATAGGAGCTGGACATTTTTTGTGGGGGTGAGGGGAACAGGGGCAATAAGAAAATTAATTTTCAATTTAGGTTCTGCATTCAATTTCAAGGACGTCAAAATTTTGAGCACTTGAGTAATTTTGAAAGCCTGTAATTTGTGTGTCTGTTCATGTATAATTGAATGACATGACAACACAACCTCAAAATTCAAATACACTATCGTTCTGCCATCGGAGCCGCTGCAATGACAGGACAAACATTTTTCTTGGCGAACGAAGTCACCTAAGAGTGCTAAAAGTTTTTAAAAAAAAAATACATATTAAAACCGCTAAGCCAGAAATTGTTTAGGAAATAAAATTTGGTACTTTTTGTACATTCACAAAAAAGTTATCTCCCTTGCAAAAGTCATTTAAAAGAACGATGACGTGGATCTCAGCAAAACTTGAGACAGAGTTGTATTATTCACCTTTTTTTGGTTTGTTTATATAAGTTTATACAAAATCAGGAGAGAAATATAAAAAAGTAAAACATTTAACATTGCGTTCCTTCAGATTTTAATCTTCAATGAATTCTGCTCTCCTTCCTGTCTATCCCTTTCTCTTTAAACATTTCCTTTGTGTGTTTATCCTATCCTTTCTCTCAGTTTTTCTGTCTATGTTTCTCTTTCTTTCTCACTTTTTTTTGTCTTCTTTCCTTTTTCTGTCTTTATCACTTTCCCTCTCACCCCGCTTTATTTAACTCTTTTATTTCTCTAAAATTATTTCATTTCCTTTCTTTTTTTCATTCTTCTCAAATCTATAAATACTTTATCTGAGAAGTCGAGAAAAGAAAATCCACTATTTTTATTCATTCATTGTCTTGTTTTTCAGTCCTTTGTGAAATAGCCATTGTTAAAACAAAACAATCAAATTTTGTGGGATTTATTTATATTTATTGTTATTTTAAAACTAAAATAAAAACTTTTAAGTCTGCAACATTCAACTGTTCTCCATAGTATATTTATTGATTGAACAGATATATTTCAGCTTGTCAGGCCAGTTTAAATGTTTAGGATGAAGGTAAAAACTAGTCAAATTTAATAAAAAGTGGTGTGTTACAATACTTCATCCAATAATAATAAAGATTGATTTATAAAAAAGACTACTAGGTCTCATATGTAAAACAACATAAATATGGCGCAGAGAGTCGGTTGTAGGGAATGAGTTTATAAGTGTAAATCAGCTTCTGCTAATCCATGAAGTCTTGGATTGGTAAAAGCAGCTAAGAGGAAACTAGTATCTCTCTGGCAATGAGGCTGTGAGTTCGATTCTCACCAAAGGCTTACACTTTATTTACGATTGCGCTGTTATTTGTTACCATAGAAAATGTGGCGTGAATTAATAAGTTGTATAAAAACAACTAAAATTAGGATGAAGGTAAAAACTAGTCAAATTTAATAAAAAGTGGTGTGTTACAATACTTCATCCAATAATAATAAAGATTGATAAATATTGTTATTTTAACTGACTTTTGCAAGTGAGATAATTCTTTTCTCAGAAAGAACCTAAAACTTTTGCAGTTATTTACCAGTCATAGCATATTCTGGCACAAGGCCACAATAGTGAGGTATAGTTTGAAGGTCAAAGATCAGCTTGCTAACCATAGCTCTGTAGCAGGTGCCATGAATTATTTACTAAGCTTAGTTCGGCACAGGGCCACAGGAGCAGAGCCCCCAGTGAAGACTTAACTGTGTATACATAGTAAAGGGTTAGCAAGTTTGTCTTGTAGATCATTGCTCTGCAGCAGGCAGGGCCGGGAAGAGCTGGTAATAGGCCTGGGCCAGATGTAGGCCCTCCCCATTTCAAACTGATCATTAAGTTGTTTTTTTAATCAGTGCTAAATACATGATTTATGTATGGGTATGTACAGCTCTGGAGTAGACCCCCCTCAAAACCATAGGATGCCCATATTTACTCAGCTTTGCCTAGTTTGGTACAGGGCCACAATAATTGGGCATCCACAATCAGGAACCTTCAGGACCAGATACCTAAACATTGGTCTACGATAGGTTTGTTTATTCCTGCAGACACCTTGTGGAGTATAGGGCTGCTTTTGTGGTTTCAGTAGCAAGTAGGTTTTATAGGGTGGCGTTGCTAGCCACACACAGCCTTACAGGGCTAAAGAAAAACTGCCTTACAGGGCTGAAGGACCTCCCCTTGGACGGACTGCCTTACAGAGCTGAAGAACCTTCTCTTGGACTGCCTTACAGGCATACAGGCTTCAACTGCCCTGCTATTTACCCATAGCTGGGCAGAGAACTGGAGTAATGCCTTTCTCAAGGTGGAGTGAACATAAGCAGCCTCGGCCGAAACTCAAACTTGGTTCACTGATGCCAGATTCCATGCTAGTAACTGTTATGCCACTCCGCACCTCTATTGTAGGTGTCCTTGAAATCATCTGCAACTGCCCCAAATCCGTGTAAGATTTTGGCCAAATCAAGCCCTTTTCCCCCCTTAACCAAGTTCCCATACGGCTATGCCTCAAATTTTTGTATGAAGTTACAAAAATGTTACAGGTTGATAGTTATTTTTTTAAAAAAATGTCTCAGTTCATATGTACAAGATTTTTTTTACAAAAACCCTTTGGATGCTGTGGGTTGGGGAACGAGGTGACTTGGGGGTGTGATAAAATAAATATACAACGAACAAAAAAAAATAAAAATAAAAAAAGTAAAAAACATTCCATAATGGGACATTGAATTAATTAAATAGGTTGCTTATTTGTGGTCATACACATGTATTAAATACTCCCAACATAGCTTTCTATTCCTGTTCCTCTTCGATTAAAGAAGTTATGTTAATATAACTCCCAGTGCCAGATTAAGGCACAGGCTTTAGGGGCTGCAGCCCAGGGGCCTCTGCTAGCTAGAAGGCCTCCAGATATTAAGTGAAAAGTTATTTCATTTGTGAATGCTTATTCAAAGTCTAAGTACTCTAAGTTTTCTATTTAGAAAGGGGTTCAATAATATACTGTACGTGTATATATTTGTATACATACAACAACAAAAAGAAAAACTGTACTTTATACATATATATATCTTATGACGGTGTGTGACTTGTAGTAAACAATGCATTAAGTTCTTCATTCCATAATGTTGGACTAGCACTACAGATTTAATTGTTTAATAATAACTGATGCAACAGGAGAGAGGAATTTCTCCAAGATAAAACATCTAAAGAATTTACACAGATCGACAATGGCACAGGAATGACTAAAACAGAATTATTCTTGTGACAATTGAAAAATATGTTCTCAGGAACTTACAATTTAATGATGTTTTGGAGAAATTTGTTTCCAAGAAATTACACAATTCAAATGTTTGAATTTTAATTCTTGTTAGCATTGTAAAAATAAATTTAATTTTTCCTGAATTCTTTTTCCTTTTGAAAATATTACTGGGGGGCCTTACGGTACCTGCAGCCCAGGGGCCTACAAAATCTTAATCCGGCACTGATAACTCCCCATGACTATCAAACAATAGAATCATGTTTTATGATCATGCTCAATACATCAGCAGACCAGTGCCAGGCATATTTTCACAGCTACAATGGAATTAGTTTAACATAACTCTGAAAAGTGCAAAATATTGGAATCTCACTTTTTAAACTAATTCATAGGAAACAAAAACAACTACAAATACTCATACATTATCGCCCATAAATGAGTACACCCCTACCACCTTTTAATAGAAAGTCTTCTAGCAGAATTTTATGATTTCTAGTGGAACATTACTCAATAAAAATGGATATTATCAGGTATTATTTATGACCAAACTCTACAACATTGAAACTCTGTTTCCCAAAATATGAATATGTTGCTGTCCAAAGATGAGAAAGAATATTTTGGCATTTCAATTACATTCAGTACATTCAATATATTACTGAATTTTAGATACAAAAATGATATTCGAGATCGCATTGTACTCGATTAAATTGTTTAAGTAAGAAAATAACAAATGTTAGCTTGTTTAGCAGAGATCGGTCAAAACAATCCCAATCATTGGATCAATTTTTGTCGGCGGACATTTTAAACTTTGCCCAATCTATTTTACTAGTTTATTGTCCACCCATTCATTTTTTTCTTCTTTTTTATTAATTTCCAAAGAATAAATTTAGTTATCACAATTATTATTTTTTTGTGTGTGTACAAAACACATTCTCCCTTAACCAGGGACAGTTATCAAACAATAGAATCATGTTTTATGATCATGCTCAATACATCAGCAGACCAGTGCCAGGCATATTTTCATATATCAGGGCCCCTAGGCTATTAGCAATATGAGGCCCCCCATCTTGAACCGCCCCCCCCCGTTTTGTGTATAATTTTAAGTAAGTAACGCAATCTGTCAATCGTGTGAATAAAGTGGATTGTTATGTGCTAATGTGTAATATATTCATTCCATTTTTAAAGAGATATTTGTTAGGACATTTTTATTAAGTTTTAAGATATTATTAACAATATCTTAACAATTATAGTATTCAGGGAATGTTCTTATTTTGACAGTTTTATTGTTTAATTCATTTTCCCTGTAGTAGTAGTGATACATTTTTAAATTGCTATTTGTTTTGGCCCCTACGCTGTAGCTTAGTTTGCGTATAGGCTAATCTGGTTATGGTCGTGTCAAAAATAAAATTAAGAAAAATATAAATATCCCAGCCTTCTCAGCCTTTTAGTATAATCCGGTCCTGCCCATAACCTGTTCGCTGTCACAGATGAGATAACTTGTTTTAGCAAGTCGTCATTCCAATGCCATGGATAAGATAATACATATTTTATTAACATATTTTTCAACATGTTAGATATTGTTCAGTACAATGCTTCTGTTGTATATAAAACAAAACTTGGCAAAGATATGTCCCTCCTTAACTTCCATATCTATGTAATTCTGAAGTTAACTGAAGATAACCATGTTCATTGAGCTTGTCCTACAGAATGTTGACCATCTGCATCTAACTGAGAGACATTTCTCCTCAACAATTCCTCCGACAGCTAAAAAACAAAACCCCACAAAAAATATATATCTTTGCAAAATGGCGAGAGAGTAGATATGAATGGACTAAATGTAAGGTGTTCTCAACTAAATGACTATGGAAAATCTTAAAACATGAATCTTAAAAACCTTAGATTCATGTTTTAAGATATTTCATACTGGTTCAAGTTTTTAAATTATTTTAACACATTTATGTATGTTACATTTATTAGATATTCTGTTGCACATATTAGCTGATTTGTATGAAAATAAAACTGTTTTAAGCATACTATTTTCATTGAATTTTTATGAGAAAAACCCGGCACAGGAGTTACAATATTAAAAAATATATTTGGCAGCGAACAGGTTAAAAACAAAAGAATTCTTCTCTGTCCTAATATGTTATAAAATCTAGGTATCATATATGTTTGACAACAAGCAGCAGACAGTGGAGCTACCCATATATCTTTGAAAATAATGGTGTGGTCCATATTATACTCCAAAATAAGGTCTTGGGTTGGCCAAAAAGATGGCATTAGGAGCGTTTACTCTTAACTAACTTCATAAAAAAAGATTCGTTTTGATTGTGTTGTGACAGCTGACATATCAGTGTTCATTTTTTTAAATTGTCAAAATTGGCATGTTTCTATTTATTGATTATAACATTAAAGATGGATGAAAATAAGCAACATTTTCAGCATATTATGCTTTTTTATTTTAAGAAAGGTAAAAATGCGACAAACGCAAAAATAAATCGTGCAGTATATGGAGACGGTACCATGAATGATCAAATGTGTCAAAAGTGATTTGCGAAGTTTTGTACTGAAGATTTCTCGCTGAATGATGCTCCGCAATCAGGTAGACCAGTTGAAGTTGATAGTGATCAAATCGAGACATTACTTGAGAATAATTGGCTTTATATGATGTGGGAGATAGCCAACATACTCAAAATATCCAAATCAAGCATTGAAGATCACTTGCACCAGCTAGGTTATTGTTAGATACTAGGCAGATTACAATGGATGGGAAATCAGTCAGCACGTTAAAGAATAAACAACTGGACACGCTTGTGTTAGTTACAGAACTACTCGTTTATTCGGGCGCCCTGTTTTTGTATGCAGGGATAATTTATTCATGCGCGTTAGTTTCGCACATGATATCTAACAATTATGTTAGTTGCTTTGATGTGTGGCTTCCAAATAAGTTTAGGAAAAAGACCTACTGGACCATGTTTGATTTTATGCTTAAAATTAACAAAAATGTTCAGTTTTCAATACAAATTGTGACAGGTGATGAAGAGTAGATACTTTACAACAATATGAAATGAACCACCACTAGTCTTCATCCAAAGAAGGTGATGCTGTATAATTTGGCAGGATTTCAACGGAGTCCTTTACTATGTGCTCCTTCTGGAGAACCACATGATTGATTCAAAGTACTGTAGACCAATTGAAGGTAGCAATCGATAAAACGCATCCGGAATTAGTTAAAAGAAAGCATGTAATACTCCATCAGGATAACTCTAGACTTCTTGTTTCTTTGGTGACTGGGCAAAAATTGTTTCAACTTGGCTGGGAAGTTTTCATTTGTCTGCCGTGTTCAGCAGATATTGCTCCTTCAGATTAACATCTATTCCAGTTTTTACAGAATTCTCTTAATGAAAAAACATTTCATTTCCCTGAAAGACTGCAAAAGGTACCAACAGCAATTATTGCTGAGAAAGATAAAATTCTAGGATGATAGAATTAAAAAGATGGCTGATGATAGTGGAACAAAATGGGATATATGTTGTTAAATAAAGTTAATATCGAAAATTAAATGTTTGAGAAATATAATAATTTCATAATTTATTAGACACTAAATAAATACTACTAGAATGTGGTCAAATCTCAGGAAATATAAAAATTTCATAATTTATGAATGAATTCTCTGAAAAAAAATCATGAAAGTGCAATAAAACTTGGTTGAATGGTAAAGTCTTTGATGAAAGATGATAACATTTAGTGTATTAATTTCAGAGAGAGGTTTTGCAGTAGAAGCTGTTTTAAAAGCCAGAGTTTTAAAAAGTCATGACCATTTCTAGGTTGGAAAAAAAAAAGCTTTTAATCAAACATTCCATTATTTTTTGTTTGTTTTTCCCCAATACCACTGATCAATTAAAAGCTGCTTTTTTCTTTGGAGAAAAAAAAAAAAAAAAGCTGTTAGCAGAAAAAGATGGAGTGGCCTCCACCATGTTTTAGCTCCAGGTTCAGAAGGACAGGGAGAAAGAAAGCTATGTCGTTAGGGAATAATTAAGCTAGGTAAATTAATCGAGAAATGATCTGAAAGAGAGTAGAGGTACCTGGATCTCATTGAGGGGCGATGGTGTGGAGATCTAACAAATCTGGAACGGATAAAATGGGAAATGGAAAAGTGAATTTTTGACAAGGTGACAAAAAAGGTACAAACAGGGCAGCCATGTTGAATTTTGCTTGATTGAAAAACAAGTGATAATGACAGTCAAATAAAACATGAGAAAAAATTGAATGAATGAACATTGTACAGTTGAATCTGATTAAATTGTTTTACAATACATACACAAGGTCGGATCAAATTCACATCATTCATTACTTTAAAAAAAAAACATTATTATTAGAAAAAATTACTAGAAATTGCAGGATGTTAATAAAATGATAGAAAACTCAATTCTGAGAAAAACTTTGAGATTCAGATTTTCAGACAGCAAATCTGGCCTTAGTAGAAATATTTAAGCCAGAGGACATAAATTCCGACATTTTATTTTGAATGCTGACTATAGATTACTCACAGACCATTCCTGGTGAGTTCAGTTTTCACTGATTTTTTCTTAATATCTAAATGTACCCCTGTTTAGCTGGTACAGCTATATTATTGATCGGGTGAAGAGGTCAGATTTGCCACGTGAAATATGAGTCAATCTTTTTCTGATCAAAGGTTCTATCTATACATAAACTTCCAACAATTTCAAATTAAACACAAATGAAGAAAATATTTTCAAGTTTTTTAAAAAAACCAAACCCCCAAAGTTTTCAAAGAATTTTTATGAAAAGAAAAAAGAACAACATTTCAGTTTTTCTGTGCAAACGCCAAGATAAATCCATAAACATCATCCAGGATTTAGAAGTGAAAAAATGGTTGCTTGACATAATTTTATGCACAGAAACTTTGATATGCTGTTATCTTTTCAGAAATCAAAAAAAAAAATCAGATGAACTATATGTGGAAGTAACCACATCATATATATATAATTATTCGTACTACGGTGCCATTATTTTCCTGAGAGCAATTCCCT
>VCCN01004356.1:849784-859886 GCA_006491835.1 Architeuthis dux
AAGATTGAAAAAAACGTGTTATGTCTCAAACATATTTATTATGATTAAGATACGCCGTGATGCATTTTGCCGAGTTTCATTCAGCGTCTTCAGAAGCTCTTTTGCAGTGCAGAAGACTCCAGATGTGCAATCCACTCAACACATGTTTGTGTGAAATATATACTGATTTGGGGAAGGTGTTAAAATTGCGATACATTAAAATTCTTTATGGAGACGATAGAGCAAAAGAAAGATAAAAGAGAGGATGAAGTAGAAATCTTATGTTTCAGAAGCAGTAACATCGATTCTGAACGATTTTATATTGTCACTATGTTACAGTAATATTTGTGTCATTCCTTTGAAATTTATCTCTGATTTATCATTCCTTTTTTTATGCCACTAACCCATTCGTGTCACTCCTTTGAAATTTATCATTCCTTTTTTTATGTCACTAACCCATTCGTGTCACTCCTTTGAAATATATCTCTGATTTATAATTCCTTTGTTAAGTCACTAACACATTCGTGTCACTCCTTTGAAATTTACCTCTGATTTATCATTCCTTTATGTCACTAACCCATTCGTGTCACTCCTTTGAAATTTATCTCTCTTGGTGTAGATCAGGCATGGGCAACCTTTTTCGAGCAGCGGGCCTCATGAGATATTGCTAATCATAAACCGGGCCACAAATTCACCGTCAGAATAATTTTTAGAATGTTAGGAACTTTTTTGCTAACATAGCTTGCATGCACCATTTCGCTGAGCTCTGTTTGCCTTTTAGAAAAAAAGCATATTTAGACTATCGATCTGTTTCTTTAGTGTTTCAATTTTAAGCTTTCTGATATCTCCTTTAAATTTATCATATCCGGAATGTTTAGTTATGTAATGAGGCTTAACGTTAAATTCTTTAATTGCAGAGTGGGATTCAGAATACATTAGACACCTTGGTCTGTTTTTTTTTTACTTCAACAAAGAAGTAATCATTTGTCCACTTATCCTGGAATTTTCTCATTTCTTCAAAAAAGGTTCCCTTTTTCTTAGATGAAATTTTAATAAAACGTTATTTCCCTCGTGGAATTAAGCGTGCCATTCAGAAAGTCAAAAGGGCCGCAGTTTGCCCACGGCCGGTGTAAATCATAGTAAACCACAATGATATGAAAACATGACTACTTACCCATGACCAAAGGGCGAAATGAAATAAAGACAGCAATGGACTCTGTTGTCCTGAATGTTCTTTCTGTTGAGTCCGCATTCATCTTGGAAGTATTGGTCAAACTGCGAATCAATGTAGTCTATGATGGGTTTGTGGCTACAAAGAGAAAGCGGGGAAAATAACTACAATCTCTGAGAAGAACTGAACCTAGTGAAAAACTGATTTAAATCACCCAGAAAGACTCATCATATTTGCCAACATGTAGGACGTGCATTTAAATTTTTAAAAAAGACCCCAAAAAACTATATAATACAGGTATTATGACTAGGGGGCCGTCTACCGAAATTTTAAATGGACAGTTATGGGCCTTAGATGAGTTGCAGAGAGCAGTGGTCAACCCAGAACCTTTGTTAACCATAGGCCGGCGAATACAGTATTATGACTAGGGGGCCATCTACCGAAATTTTAAATGGACAGTTATGGGCCTTAGATGAGTTGCAGAGAGCAGTGGTCGACCCAGAACCTTTGTTAACCATAGGCCGGCGAATACAGTACTTTTGAATAGAATTTCTCAGCTCTTTAAGAAAAAATTAGCAAGAGGAAGAGTTAAATCATAGAAAAATCAGAATTCGCAGAAACGTAATTATTTTACATGCTCGTATAAAAGTAGATGGTTTTAAAAACTATATTTCAAGTGTTAACCTTTATGAGGTTTGAAATCATGTGTGTTCAACTTTTGAGAGCCCGAAATTTGTGTGTAAATCAAAATTATAGCATTAATAGAAGCTCAACTTGTTGAAAAACTGGTTAGTCACTCAATAGAAACAGTCACGTGATCTTTTGGCAGCATGACGTGTTGGTGGTGATCAATTAAGGCAATAAATTGGTCCCTTAGTATTTGTCACTTGTTTCGCAAAAATTCATAAACTTACATTGCAAATTGACTAAAAACCTATTGGGGGGGTCAAAAAACAAAAAACCCTGATTTTTCTAGAAATAATGAGTAAATGTTGAAATTTTGAAATTTTGAGCCCTCTAGCTCCATTGGTGCGGCCTGTACGCATGCTACATAGCCAGCCAGACCAACTTAAAAGCTGAAAAAACCTATGTTGACAGTTTTGGTTGGCAGTTTCTAATATTAGTCCACGTCGCTCTCAGAGGTTGACGATACGATGGATACTACTTTTGAGACCCTGAAATGTGTGGGTGAATCAAAATTATCATAGCGTCCCATAAAAACCTTTTATAACCTTAAATGGCATAAAGCGAAAAAGCAACTACCATTAATTTATATGGGAAAAATATTTTGAGCGTTCCCAGACACAAAAGACAGAGATGGTATGTTAGATTGAGTCATTGCAGGTTGGGGAGATACAGGAGACTGGTGTGCAGGAAAGACAGAGAGGAAGGTAGCATTTGCCCCCCCCCCTACACACACACACATCATGCCTTTTCGCCAAGGGCGAGGGGTTTGAAAGTTGGAACCTTTTAGTCAATAAAGGATAATGGTGCAGTACAATTGTTTTATGTAACCCCAACTTAAAGGTTCCCATATAAGAAGACTGCATTACTATTCGCTGGTGCTCACTCCATCGTGTCACCCCAGGGTCAGGTAATGTGTCTCCTCCAATGGTCAAGTGCACCATCTGACATCTGGATGATACAGTGGCTCGTACTTGCTTGCACCACACATGATGGGTGGAATGCCTATTGTGTAACAAGGTTCCCATTAGTGATGTACTGGAATATCAATCCAGTGCTGGATTCACAAAAAATCCAATGATAAAACATTAAAATCCACGTCTGTTAAAAAATATTAGGTGGCTAAAATGTTAAACTAGTGGCAGTGATACTTTTTTGTGAATCCGGCCCGGGATATCTGACTGGATTGATATTCCAGTACATCACTAGTTGCCACTAAAATATATACTCTTTTGCCCGCCACCCCCCGAAAATATATGCTTATCTATTTAGCGGGTTGGTTAAGTTCTGTTCCTAGTTGCTGACAGTGATGATCGTAGTAGCTCAGGCCGCATTCGCTTCTTCTAATGGGTGAGGAGTCAAGCTCCTAGCATGTTGACCCATCGCTGCTGTGTGTCCCAACTGACTAACCCCCCCCCCTCCGATTTAAAATCATGCCCTAAAAAATACTTGACAGGGCTGATTGGTCAAACGCATTTTCTTTGTTCTCTTACTTCCCTGTGACCCGGTCAACCCAAATCCTGGTCCGGAATCTGATATCCCCCAGCTGAGTGCAAGACCTAATAATACTACCTCCCTAAACGCCAGTCTTCTGTACCCTCCTTCCTTGAACACACGAACACATGATCCGAGTGTATTTCACTGCAAAAGCGTACCAAATCGTCGATAAAAGTACCAAATAAAGAAAAAGATCTTAATACTAATAAATTAAAAGAAATCACTCAAACTTAATTCAAATACTAAAAAGACTTTCATCTTGTACAAGATTTGAAAGCAAATTGCAAAATCGTACCAAATTTCAAAGCATGGTACAAAAGGTACCGAAAATAGTCAAAAGTACTGATTTGGTACCAAACGTGCCAAAAGTGGCACCCCTCCCTTGCTCATGAGTTTGGCATGTTTCATTTTATTATCGGAAAGAAGTTTATGTCTTTTGGTAGATTCAAAGACAAAGGCATATTTGAGGTCACAGTTCCACTAGTTGTGTTCTCATTATCCCAAATGTTATGGGCTTTGTTCATGAAGATTCTTATCTCTTGAAAAGCTTCCTTTATTGAATGTTTAGACACAAACCCTCAAAGACCTGCTGGCACCATCTTGTCTCAGAGAACGTGAGACTTGTCTTGACCTTAAGCAGGAACTGTAAAACATTGTTCTCTTTGGGAGAATTCAATTAAGTAGCCTTCAAACTTTTTGATAAGAGCTACTTGACCTGAAAGCAATATCTTGTGGGGATTATCTTTGGAGAAATCACTCACAAATGAGTTTTAGTTGAGGGAAGATTCTACACAGTGTTGCCAAATCAAAAAATACTTTCGCGCTAGTTTGCTGCCAAAAAGCGCTAAATTTCTTTAAGATAGCCAGAAATGGCCCAAATGGTCAGAAATAGCCAAAATTGCTCAGAAATGGCTAATATGGTCAGAAAGGCCAAAATGATCATAAATGGACAAAATGGTCAGAAATAGCCGAGAAAAGGCCAAATATGGTATGAAATAGCCGAGAAATGGCCCAAAGTGTCCACAATGTTCAAGCAGAAACATGTTAATTTAGCGCTTTTTGCAAAACAAAAACAAAAACCGCCCCGAATCTAGTGCGAAACGCGTAAGATCGGCAACACTGATTGTACAGCACATACGGACCGAGTGTAGTACAGCCTTTTGCCGCTACCCTTTTTGAGCCAGTCTACTAATAGCCAGGACCGGATTAAGTTAGAGCGGGGCCTGTAACATATGTTCGAAAGAATACCGAAAGAATACCCGCCAAAACATCGGCATATAAATTACAATAAACTATGAAAATGTAAATTATTTTCAATTTCAGTGTTCTGGACGTTACAAATGTTAAAATCCTAAAACTTCAAAATTAAAAAAAAACAAAAACATAACGTCTTGTGTATGTCTTCTGATGCACATGTTACGGCTGTTTAGGTCATTTTCAACATCTCAACATAATTTATAAATTATTTATATATATATTTATCAAATTAAAATTACGTGTTACTATTGTTCGGACTGAGATCCTCATCTTGGTTGTCATTTCCACAACGTTTCGGCCGATCGTACCCTCCGGCCTTCTTCAGGTGTCAAGTTTTGTCGGTCACTTACCGGAACTATTGAACTGAACCCTTTATTTGATCCACGGGGGTATACTGTCCTCATTCCACTATCCATGTCCTAGAAATTATTTCGTGGTTATTTTTCAGTTGTGGTGCTCCTGCCCGGGATTGAACCCACAACCTACAGATGACTCAACAGTCAGACGCTTTTTAACCAACGCTTGTCATATAATAGTATCAGTAATACTAACACCTCATCTCAGAAATACCGAACTCGGTTAAAACTACGTATTTATTTATTTTTGGTAGGAATAGTTAAAACTACGTATTTACGTATATTTTATATTTTTTACAAAACTAAATAAATACATAGTTTTAATTTGATCAAATGTTTCAATTAAAGAAATTAGTAAATGGTAACAGAACAGTATACATGGTTCTAACGGGTCTCATAATCTTGTTTTTAGTTTAGTTTTGGGTCACTCGACAACCATACGACAATTAAAAAAGAATATTAATACAAAAATGACTGCTTACGTTTCTTCACCATTAACAGAGTCATTGAAACCCGGTGTGTCCACAATGGTTAGTCTCAGCCTCACACCCCTCTCCTCGATTTCCAACTGTTTTTTTTCGATTTGTGTCGTCTTGTGTATTCGGTCTGAAAAGAAAAGAAAAAAGAGTTTTTGAATTATAAATATTTTCCTGACAGCTGTAGCTGTTAGGTTGGTGCAAAGGTTCCCAGCGCTATATTTTGCACAATGTTAGGGAAATCTTAGAAGTGTACTTGATGTTTTCTCAGATCTGTTTTGCTCCTGCAAAAGCAGTCAACAACATATGTTGTTTACAAGCTTAAGGAAACAAATCTGAACTTACAGTAACGAATATCGGCGATTGTTACGTTTTCCGTGCTAAATTCAGTAATCATTTTCAGCGTTCTTTTTTGCAGGACTGTGTTCGTTTGGGAACCGCAGAACGGCGTTTTACAGTTTTTTTTCTCCACTTTTTAAATTTCAAATGAAAGCAGAAAACCCGAGCATTTCAAACTGTATTTTAATAAATTTAACAACAAAGTATATAAGTTAGGGTGAGTGTTTTTAGGGTTAGTGTTGTTTTTAGGGTTAGTTGATAGGGTTAGTGACTTGATTTTAAACGTCATATTAACGTGAAATCCAATATAAAAGAACACGGAACATAGTGCTGCGAAAAAGAACGCTAAAAATGATTAGCGCGGAAAACGTAGCAATCGCCCGAATATTGTTCAGCAATTTAAATTTACTCTTTTTGTTTAACATTCAACTCATTAGTGATTCCAATCCTTGAGTATGGTTTCTCTGTGTTTGGGGGGCTTCAAAAAAAAACTGGGAAATCAACAATTTTCGCAAGTTCTCTTTACCGTTACGCCATTTTTTTCGCTTTTAAGAAAAGGGGTGAAAAGCAAAAGTAGCGTTCAGCGTTTGTTTTGCAGCGAGCCGTTATGGAAGCAACGCGCACCCTCTTCCACTCTCTCTCCTACACCCCAGTCTCTGGTAACTCTCACCACCCCAACATCCAACGACTCAGCCTAACATACAATCATCACCATTTTGGGGATCTGGGAACGCTAAAAAAAGATTTCCATATAAATTAATGCTATTTGCTTCTTCGCTTTACGCCATTTCAGCCCATGAAAGGTTTTCAACGAATGCTCTTTCAGGTAGCGGCAGAAAACTAATTGTAAAGTTAGAGAGGATACAGTCCCTGCCTCTGGAATGAGGTCAAATAATAGACACAGAACAACAATAGAAAGTTCGTAAGGTGAAAGAAGCAGCACATATGAGTTTGTCAAAAATTGTGTGTATAAGCAAAGAGATTAGATAAAACACTATATGTAAGCAAGAAAAAAAATGACAAAAACTTTAATCTAAACTAGAAATCACTCAGAAAGCGCATACCTCGACCAACGCCATTGTCAGGGGAAGTAATTGTGCGTGGATCCGCCCCACAATTTAATCTCTTCTTCCGTAGCCTATTTTCCATCTTTCCACATTGAAATTCATTGAGAACTTTTGGAGATATCGTGTGGACAGACATGAAATTTTGGCGATATTATGTGGTGTGAATGAGAGTAATTTCTCATGCATCTACCCCTTTCGTAACCTATTATACACCCTTCAACAAAATTTAATTGAAATTCATTGAGAACTTTTGGAGACATCGTGTGGACAGTCATAAGTGTATACATAAATGTATGAAAAAAAAAGGAAAGAAATTCCTGGATCCGCCCAAAGATTTAACCAACTCTCCCTTGTCCCATTGGCCACTCTTCCACAAAATTCCCCCAAAAGTTTAATCACTCCTACCGTAGCCTATTGTAGACCCTTCCACAAAAATGTAATTGAAATTCATTGAGAACTTTTGGAGATATCGTGTGTTCATAAATGTATGATAAAGAAAAATCGGAAAAAATTCCTGGACCCGCCAAAATTAACCAACTCTCCCTTGTCCCATTGCCCTCTCTTCCACAAAATGTTATTAAGATTCATCGAGTACTTTTGGAGATATCGTGTGGACAGACAGGCTATCGGACTTCGTTATGAGAGGTAAATAAAACAGTTATTAGAAAAACTAATTTTAGCGGTTAAGGCCTTCCGTAACAGGTCAATCAACATACTGCAATTTAAAGATCGTCAGCAATTTTTTCTTTATACTTGTTTGTTTGTTTTCACTTAATTTTACACCAATTTCCCCCATAAATTAAATTCCTCGCTGGCCTAATTTTCTTTCCAGACGATTATTCGTCCCTGCTCAAAGTTAATGTCCATTACATTTTTATTCTCCCTCCCCTCCGTCAGAGAGTTTGCTTATTTTCCTCGTCATTTAAAAAACAGAACATTTGATTCTCGACTAGGATTGCCAAGACAATGGGGGAAAAAAAACCTGGAAATATAATCAGATAAAATAAACAATGGCGCTGTCTGAAGAAACTGGGACGAAGAATAAAGGGTATAAATAGTTCGGTCTTGGAGTGGAACTCGCCACTACTACACAAAAAAAAAAACAGAAAGAAAAGAAAAGAATCTGGTCAAGAAAATTGCTGAGCCATACAAAAACAAAATGGAGAATTTCATTCCAGATATGAGTGGATATTTCTGGGAAATAAGGTACTAGATACAGCTGGGTATTTGTGGAAATGATTTTATATAATAACAAACAAACAGAGGGCTCAGATATTAGTATAGATAAATTGTAAAATTTTTCTAAACCATACAGGAGATAGTTTTGTTGAGCGATGTTTTCTAGCGTTAGAGCTATTTTCTCGTCTTTTTATATAATATTCAACAATTTGAATAAATGTACTTATGAATTTGAATAACTCTTTAATATTAATCCAGTTGCCTGCTCATTGATCATTCAGTTATAACGCTGTTGTCTTTCTTGGACCTCAACAACCGCGTTATAAAGGGGGACTACTGTAATTGTAATGCTTGTTTGAGAGTAAAGGAAAAATTGTCGTCTTACCTTCGACATTGTTGATTTGTCGGTCCTTGTAAAGTTCTGTGAGGAACAGGCTGTTGATTAAGGTAGATTTGCCCAAGCCAGTCTCACCTGAAACAAAAAAGGAAAACTTTTAGCACAATGGCCTTTTTGACTATGTAGCAAAAGACATAATAGATTAATTGAAAACAAATAATAGAAAAACAGTATGACTCAAATAACATCAAATCGCATTACTTTTTTAGGCCGATATATCGCCCGTGTGGTGTTTTTGGCTAAGTCATCGAGTCCGATATATCGGTCTGGCAGTGTTTTTGGCTACGTTATCGAGTCCGATATATCAGCCTAGCAGTGTTTTTGGCTACGTTAAAAATATATACATACATTGCTCTATAAACAACACTTCATTTCAATGGTGACCCAAACTACTCAATTTCCACAAGGAAATATTTCTAGGAGAATTCATTTAACAAGGCCAAACAAAGCCGTTAAGAACAATAACCATTCTTAACAGATATAACTGTCTATCTAAAACATTTTAGAGTAAACCAAGCCCTGTTTACATCTTTACTGTGTCTAATATATTGACTTAACAATGATAAAAGGTCGTTTGTCTTCTATGGTAACCCCATGCACATATATTCCTACTTAATATATCATCTGGCGTCTCAGACTGTCTGATCTTTTGAGTGGTCTATGTCGTCGTTATACTTAATGTGACATGAAAAACAAGGGGAGATAATCGCCAACTCCAAGCAAATACAAATCACTTGTCTTGTAACATTTATTATTGGTTGTGGCTTCGCGAACGAAGATCTAAGGCAGTGTTTCACAAACGTTTTCCCTGCGGACCCTTTAATGTTCTCAAAAAAATATGTGCGGACCCCTAAAGGGGTTTTATGTTTAGGTGATTATAGTAAAAATAAGCCATCACAAGTTTTCAGAAACTACATTTATTTTGAAAAATATGTACATTCAAAAAGGGGAGGGAATGAAAGAAAAGTCAATGAGATGAATGATACTTTCATTTGTTTGTTTTTTTTACAAATCTCTTTGAAGTCTGCTTTAATGGTAGGCAGCTGGGTTCTCATATCTGCCTCAGCGTTCAGTCTATTAGTTTTTATGCAGAACATAGGTAGTTAGAATGGGGAGAAATACTTTAATGGCCTTTTCTGATTGCTGTGGATATGTCTTTACTTGAAATTATTTTTTGATAACTGATTATTTTTCACTTTATCTTTTTCAAAATGATTTTTCTTTCGCAGACCTCCTTACATGGGTCTCACGGACTCCTAGTGGTCTGCAGACTCCACTCCACTTTGGTAAGCACGGATCTAAGGCATTCCACTTCCGGTGCAGGTCAGCTGATGGTTGATGAGACCAAAACGAGACAGACGCATACACACACACACACACTTGATCACACACAGGATCATACACACACACACACGATCGCACACAGTTTGCCGTAAATATAATAGAGATAATTATCACTCCTCCTCTCTCATCATCAGTCGATGTAGGGCTGGGAGGTTTCCAGGTTCAATCCGCGCTTTCGGCGTTGACATTGGATGGTATTTATTTGTGAGAAGGAGTTTTGTGTATGAAACTTACTTTTCTCTGAAGACGATTATCTTGACCGTTTCTTCAATCATCAAATTATTTCAAGCCTATAACATCCCCGCCGACTGAATTCGCTTCACACACACACACACACACACACACACACACACACA
>VCCN01004356.1:863149-881535 GCA_006491835.1 Architeuthis dux
GTCCACTGCTGGACAAAGGCTTTCCCCATCTCTTTCCATGACGGCTGTGATTTCGCTAACCTCTGCCATGTCTTACCGGCAAACCTTCCTCTATAATCTTGTGTCTGGTCTTTTCCTACTGCATTTACTGTCCCATGGGCAATAGCGTCTCGTAAATTTAACACAAAGTGCGGAGTGGCGTAGCAGTTAGGGAAATCTTGGAACTTTATTCAGTTCTGTATTGCTTGTGTAATCAGTTAACTGTAGTATGTTGTTTTTAAGGGAAAATTCAGAAGCTTTGAAAAGGGGTTTCATATGAACTTAAGGAAATGACCGACACTTGTCTTTCTCTTCGTCGACACAGAAAAAAAGACATTTTTTTACAACATAAAAGGTAAAGCGTCCTGTCTCTTAAGAGACAGCTCACAATGGAGTATGGAGGCATGCGTCAGCTTAGTGATTCTTGCAAGTCTCAAGTCTGGTCGAGACCAGGACTTTATTCCTACATGTTTTGATGACCGCCCCGTTGGCAGGATGCAACTCCACTGAAGGGATACCTCCACCTTAATCACACAGCTAAGAGTGTACTCAATTAGCTGCTGTGTGCACAGGGGAATTTGTCCTAATTAAGAGATTTCCACACACTTCGCTCACACCGGGAATCGAACCCAGGACCTTCTGCGTGTGAGACAGACGTGCTAACCATTACACTATCCGAGCGGACTTTGTACAACAGTGGCGATAAAAATGGATTGATTAGGAGAGTACAACACGAGGAAAATCGTGGCAAGATACCCTTCAATATCTCATTGTAAACAGAATCTACTTGTGGAACAAGTTGTTCTCTATGTTTGGTGGGATTCGAAGGGAATTCTTTAAGACGAGTTGCTAGGACCTGGACACACTCTTGCTGTACAACATGACAGTGATCAGTTGGCTCGTTTGAATGACGCATTGGAACAGAAATTATCTTCTTCTGGGCAAGGAATTTGACCGCTGCTTTTGCTGCATGTCAACAACGGTCCTCATGTTGCAAACGATCATGGAGCAGCATACTATCCAGACCTGTCATTTTTAGACCATCACTTGTTTGCCCCCACCTCCACCAAAAATACTGGAAATGTTTCGATCAACTTAATACAGGTGCACCGCCGATTTTCCGGTACCTTTGGTTCCAGATCAACGCTGGATTAACCAATTGCCGAACCAACAGAAGCCACGTAATAATTCAATAATACAACTTTGACCCACTAATTATGCGCATATCATATCTTTAAAGCATTAGGACTGTTAGAAACTTAAATGTAACACATATGAATCAAATGGTTAAATGCAATACATTAATATAAATGATACAGTTTATTAATATAAATGAAACAGATACAAGTATATTAATTTAATGTATACAAATATCATATACAGTTGATGAGCCAATAACATACACAGCTTCTGTACCGAGAGACCGTGGTCGTGTTTTCTCACCTTTTCTTGCATCGATATGGAGTTGTTTTTGCGCTTTACACCACCACAGACACCTACACTTTGCTTGGAAACCATTACTAGGGGTTAATGTAACCAAATTAGGCTTTTACAAAATCGATGGAGCAGTAACAACCACAGCAGTATAAACAATTATGGCACCACACACCACGCCACCTATGGCCATTCAGTAAAGTAAGAGCTGCGAACATTCAAGTGCCCACTCGTAATTTGTACTGATTACCGTGGCCCAGTGGTAGAGTACATAAAAATGGTACTCAATGCTTCTCTGCTAAGCACTCGGCATAAAGAGTAAGATTGAGGAAGCCTGAAGAGAATTAGCTTGATGGAGCCTATCTCATCCAAGATACACCCAACGACCCGATACAGGGTAAGGAAAACCCTGTACTGGGTTATGGGACCAAACATTCGCAATTTAGTCCAGATTAGAAGAGACGCCATACCATCAGTTGCCAGAAAATCGGTGGTGTACCTGTATTCCCATATAAGGAAGCCAGAAAGCAATTTGTTAAAAAGCAAAGAGTAACTTACCAAGAACCATCAGAGTGAAATCAAATCCTCGCTTAACTGCCTTTCTGTGGACCTGCTCGGGCAGCGTGGCGAATCCAATATACTCTTCTTCATCCTGAAAAAAGAAAGAAAGTCAGAGATAAGTACATAAGTCAAATATTCTGCAAAGTTTAATTCAAAAATAAATAAACTAGAAAGTACTCAGAGATCGCATACCTCTGCCAACGTCATTTTCATGGTAAGTAATTGTCCATGTAATCCCTACAATCTTCTGTAGCCTATTGTCCACCCTTCCACAAAATCTCATTGAAAATCACCAAGAACCTTTTGGAAATATTGTGTAGACAGACACGAGAACATTTGGAGATATCGTGTGGACAGACACGAAAACATTTGGAGACATCGTGTGGATAGACACGAGAACATTTAGAGATAGCTGTCCACACGATATCTCCAGAAGTTCTCAGTGAATTCCAACTAGACTTTGTGGAAGGGTGGACGATAGGGTGGACAATTGGGGCAGAACCATGCACAATTACCTCCCCTACGTCGTATTTACATTCGATGGAGCAGTAACAACCACCGCAGTATAAAACACATATTATCGCTAAAAGTTCATGGTTGTCTACAAGATATCTCCAACAGCTCTCAATGAATTTCAATGAAGAGGTGGACAATAGACTTCGAAAGAACTGATTAAATTTTGGCGCGGATCCATGCCTAATTACCTCCCTTCTATCATGAATGTATACATGAATGTATGATCAAAGAAGAAACGGAAAAAAAATATCTCGCAATCCAAAGATTTCCTGTCCCACCTTTCACACATTTTCATTGAAATCCGTTCAGTACTTTCGGAGATATCGTGTGGACAGACGGACAAACGAATGAACAGACGGAAAGACGCGACCAAATACATATACCTCTTTCCAACTTCGACGACAGAGGTAATAAATAAATGTAGGGGAATCAAGATATAAAATAAAACACTTTATTATTATACACAGATTTATTTGAACTGGTGACGTTTTCAAGAATTCGAATCGAACCCTCTATTCAATATACGGGAGCAGACGATTTTTATTCCGTTGTTCATGTTACAGGATCTATTGTATTAGATAATTATTCTTTTGTTAATTCGTCCCTGTGATACCCCTTCTGCTCGTTCCGCATAACAGTCTACGACAGTGGATTGAATAGAGGGTTCGGTCCGAAATTCTGAGAACGTTACCAAATACGACATCTTGCAATAAAAATGGAAGAAAGCAGCCGATAATTACTGAAGCTCAGCTGCAAGTTTCCCGCCATTAATCACGTGACTATGTCCAGAAATAAAGAACACTCAACAACCCATCCGCCTCCAATGGTTGAACCGAAAATGTAATTCACGTGTTATATTCTTCTATTAAGCACCCCAAAGTTTCGGCTGATATTATCATAACAAGATTACAGAAGAGTTGATTATTGTATGATGTGACTTAAGTTGAGACAGTTATCCTGGATGCCTGGCCATATCGTGATTACCAAACCAGTCTAATAGACCATTACCATTATAGTGAAGTTCTAGAGATAAAAATGACGTTTTTGACGCCGGTGGTCATTGAATTTAGGCGTGATTCTAATCGGCTGGGAGTGATGTTTCAAGAAAGATGACACAGCGCAGAAACGCAATAATAATTTCGATAAATAGGCTAAATGCGGTTGCACCTTTATTGGCGCGACATATAGACAGATTATAAGGATGCTACAATTAGAGGATTTTCAATTAGAGGAGCGGTTCTTTAGATAAACATTTTCCCTGCACATATCGTATCTACGTTTGTACAAAGCTTTAAAGACACACCCTAGTTTTTGATGGGCTATGTTAGCCTATACACGGGTTATCTACGTAAGTGGCTGAAGAGTGTATCTACACAGAGTGTTGTGATAAAAAGCTACACTATTAAGATCGAGTGAAACTAACGGTGAAAATGCTTCATCTAGAAGACTCTACAAATTATTTAGACTAATATCTTCATCCGTTTTTTATGACAACGTTTCGGCCTTCTTCAGGTTCATGTTGTATCCAGGAGTCATTGAGTGTCATCTAATATTCTTTTCGCCTCTTTAATACAGGGGTTCCCAACAAAAAAAAACAAAAAAAACAGGGGCCACCTGTTTTTGCACCAAAGTCGCAAGACTCTAGATAAGGAAAAGTAACCTTTCACCAAAGACGCAAGACTCTATTTTGAGGAATTTAAAACTGATTTCGGCATTAAATGACCCACCAAGTGTTGATATGCCGCTAAACAAATCAATCAATCAATCATTAATATTAACAGTTAACAAATGAGTGTGTCGAAATCTTGTGCTCACTAGCCGTCCTGGAGCTCAGGTAGAGCCCAGGATTTTCAACACAGGCCTTGCACACTTCGAAGACTGATGCAACACAATATTACACCCCCATTTCTCCACATTTAGCCTTGTGTATGATTTGGCCCTTGGTACCGTAACTCAGTACAGGGTTTTCACGAGTGTGTCGTGGGCGAGATAGCCCGACGGAGCCAATTGCTCTCCAGGCTCCCCCTTTATGCTGAGTTCTTAGCAGATAGGCACTGAGTACAATCTTTGAAGTCTTTGGTATGACCCTGCCATTGATTGAACCGAACCGGGGTGCGACCACTCTACCACGGGGCCACGGCGATCGGTTGCGCCAGGCTAGGCTCAGTGAATTAATTCCTGTCCAATTCTTACGACTACAGTGGTTTTTGTTACTAAAATGAATTCTCCCATTGATGCAGACGTGGACAGAAAATAATGACAGGATATTCTCACGCGCCAATTTGTCTGCTGTCGTCAGTCAAATGTGAATCCTCTAACAGCGCACCCTACGCTTCTTCCGGGCGAAATCACTGAGCCTTTGTTGTTGTTGCTTTTTTATTGGGGGGGGGGTGCATCAGCCGATCTGTCTGGTTACGCCGAAGAAAATAATCCCTCAAAATACACTCTTAAACTTGATGAAATTCTAATCAATGAAGATTACCAGTTTTATGCAGTTTCCTGAAGACAAAGAGGAGAGAGAGGGGAGAGAGGGAGAAGGAGAGAGAGAAGAAGAGAGAGAAGGTAAAGGAGAGAGAGGAGAGATGGGAGAGAGGAGAGATGGGAGAGAGGAGAGATGGGAGAGAGGAGAGAGATGGGAGAGAGAGGGAGAGTGGAGAGAGGGAGAGGGGAGAAAGAGAGAAGAGGGAATAGGGAGGGAGAGAAGAGAGGGAATAGGGAGGGAGAGAAGAGAGGGAATAGGGAGGGAGAGGAGAGGGGAGAGAGGGCGGGAGAGAGGGGAGTGAAGGGCGAGAGGAGACAGAGAAAAAGATACTCATTGAGTATTAATAATTCAAAGTAGCAAACAGTGTTCCTTTTAGACTGGCTGTACACAAGAGAAATTTATGCCACGCAGTAAAATTTCAATGTCGCGCACGAATTTTGAAATTTTTAGATAAAGAAAAAAAAAAAGGTTCAATAATGAAACTGAGCGGGCAAAAAGCAATCGTCGAATCTCTCTTGCTCTTAATAGTATCATTTGATTGCAGGTTTATTCAAAGATTATAACGAGTACAATTCTGTGCATAAAGAAAGAAAACATATAGGATTGAATAATAATGAATAGACAATAAAGAAAAATACACCAAATAAATCATTTATTTTATTATAAACTTTCTGTTATAAGTAACTGACCTTTGTTTAACCCTTACAGCACTGCCAGGCTGATATATCGGACTCGATAACGTAGCCAAAAACACTACACGGGCGATATATAGGCCTAAAAAGGCCAGCCGGACCAGCTTAAAAACTGAAGAAACCTTTGGCGATGGTAGTGGTCTTTGCTATATGGTCCAAACGGCCATAGCGATAAAAAGGTTAATAAACTTAACTTTTAAGACACACTGCACACTCCAGTTCTTCAGTTGCTCACAGACTCTTTGGTCCCGCGCAGGCCATGAAACAATTTGTGGGAACATTGGTCACTAATCATTGCTCCACTATTTAACTGTGTCGTACTAAGATTAGTAAATATTAATCGGGAAGCCTCACCGTAGAGCAATAGTTAACAACCTAGTCTTGCAGACTATTACTACTATAATGAGTTATATACTTACTAGTCCCCCACACTAGTACCCTTGTACCAGACTAGGGTGTGATAAAGTGATGTGCCTCGTAACGCAGAATTCTGACCAAATGGGCCTCCCAAATTCTTATGCTAACATTTTGTTAATGGCACAAATTGTACGCATTGTTTCAACTGAAATTTCAAATCAATCAACCAATAAAGAACTAAATGAGACTTTTCGAATTCAATGTTTATTTATCCATAAAAGATAATTTAGATCTCTCATTCTTCATCCTTCTCATCACTTTGCTGTCTTCTGTGTACGTTTTTATGTCCTCACTAAAAGTGAAATGCAACTTTCCATCCTACTGCTTATAGCACCGTTCCCTAATCTCTCGTCTTTTTGATCATGTGTGCCTCCCTATGAGCAGATGTGCTTCGTAGCGGTGTTACTGCGTTACCATGCATTTTCACACCCCGTCAGACTAATCTGAGTAAGGAGTTCCAACCCCAGTACTTATGGCCTTGTGTGCAACTAAGATAACCTTAAGAAATACCTATTCATCTCATTCAAACGAAAATCTTGGAAAAAAGAGAAAAGAAAATGAAAAAAATAAGACAATAAATAATCCCTGAATATTTACTTCACCCAGTGTTGTCAAGTATAGTTTGTTATTTATAGCTAAAACTGTCCTTAAAAATGGCTAAAATCGGCTAAATTTTCCAACTTTCAATTAACTTTATAGCTACATACTCATTTAAAGCTCACTTATCAAATAAAATAACTATACACCAAGACTCCAGAACAAATTATAAATAAAAATTGTACAAAACTAAAATAAAAACTTAAATAAAGTTTGCAACATTCAAGTATAAAACTTAATATATCTATTGATTGAAAAGATATATTTCGGCTTGTCAGGCCGTTTTCAATGTTCTACTCAAATTCTGATTATGCGTCCAGATCTTTTTAAAAATTGTACATTTACTTTTGGTGGATATGGTTAGACAATGTGGAAAAGAAAGAGTGAGAGAAGCGTGTTACATCTCAGACATGTGTTACATCTCAAACATGTTTATTATCATAAAGATAAATCTTTATGCATTCGTCGCTGTGAGCGACGTCTTCAGAAGAAAATTGAACATAGCAGAGTTCTGCGGTCATCCAGTCTCATTCACAGCACACCACATGGATGACCGCAGGACTCTGCTATGTTCAATTTTCTTCTGAAGACGTCGCTCGCAGCGACGGAATGCATAAAGATTTATCTTCATGATAATAAGCATGTTTCAGATGTAACACGTTTCTCTCACTCTTTCTTTTTCACATTGTCTAACCATATACACCATTCTGTCGGATTCCCTCACATCCATACAACAAACACATTTACTTTTATTAAACTTACTAATTTTTTTTTTAAATGGCTAGATTATCGGCTATCGCAGAGTTTTATTGAGTAAATTGGGAAAAAATCAGCCAGATCTAGCCGAAAATGGCTAATTTGGCAACTCTGCTTCGTCCAATTGAATCGACCGACATAGAACGACAGACAGCAGACGTAATTGTTTTGCTGGTTTTGGCGCGTAAGCCACAGACGACAATTGCGAGATTGACGTGAACGACAAAGATGGCGGAAGGAAAACCAGAGAAAGGAGTTACGTGGGTAAGATTAAGGTGGGACAGGGGAGAAAGTCTGGGGCATTAGCGTCTCTAAAAGGAAGAGATGACGAGAAAAAGAATAAATTGCTTTACATGCTCTCCCCGCATTCTGCTCTCCTCGTTCCCCGCACCCCGTCCTGTCGTTATTAATGCTAAAACTTTCTTCAGTCTGGAGCATCCTTTCTTAACCTTTTTAGACTGGAGGAGAGCACTTGAAATAACTTTCATATCTCAAGGAACCCCTGTATGAAAATGTTATATGTACAGCTCCTATTTACCCGAACCGCCACGAGGGAGAGAATGTGACAAGGTCGGTTTAACGCAAGGAACCTCGCGAGTGGGGCAAGAACTTCCTTGAAGATTCTCTTGACTTGGTCACAAGGCGAATCTTGGTCCCAATAGTCTAGGCTACTGTTGAGATACCAAATTCGTTTGGAAAGACTCGTTATATAAAATAATCTCAAACGAAGCAAAAATCAGGTACTTTTTTCACGCAAGTGTAAAGGTTTTGCTGAACTAACAAACTCTCGCGGAACCTCGGTTGAAAAAGCCTGATCTAGAGTCAAAGATGAGACTTATGGCGAGTCTTCTGGTAAAAAAAGATATTGTTGCTTCAATGCTTCAAATAACCAACTATCATCTAAGCAGGTTTTCTGGCACATCAGCATTTACATGGGCTACGTAAATATAGTTTTTCGATACTAGTATCCTCATCCATGATTCGGAACACACCGTTTCAGACGGTGCATTCTCCGGCCTTTTTATTATTGTCTGGAGTTCTGAGAAAGCATTCCACGAGTTATTCGGACGAGTATCCTCATCTCTGTTGTTTCGATCACAGCGTTTCGGCTGATGCGCACCGGCTTAAATGTTGTGAGCAAAACAACAAAGATAAGGATACTAGTCCGAATAATTCCAGGAGTAGATTTTCGAGTTGACAATTCACGAGGACAATCTTGCGTCTTATGTTGGTCGATTAAAAGAAATAAAGATTAGATAACTTCTTCAGTAACCTATTGGACAATGGGTTACTGAAGAAGTTATCTAATCTTCCACAAAATATCATTAAAATTCATTGGGAACTCTTGGAGATAGCATGAGCGTATACATAAATGTATGGGAAAAAAACCGGAAAAATATCTCGATCAAAAAGAAATTCCTGGATTCGCCCCAAAATTTAATTAACTCTTCATTACCCCATTACCCATCCTCCCACAAGATTCATTGAGTACTTTTGGAGATATCGTGTGGACAGACAGACGTGACCGAATACATATACCTTTCCAACTTCGTTAGCTGAGGTAAATATAAAACACAGAAAAAATCAATCAAAATGGTCTCACTCACACTAACGTTGTTTTTTATTTTAAAGAAGTGAAGAAATCCTATTTTCGCTTTTCGCCTTTTTCGTAAAAGCGAAAAAGTGGCGTACAGCAAGCTTTCGTAAATACCTGTACTTAATCCTTTAGGGGGCAAGTGACTATATATGATCACCTGAGAACCCGTCAGCCATAAATATTGTAGCCACAAAGACAACATAATCCGCACCAATGTGGTCTGCAAGCTTTGCAAAGTACACTTGTGCTTGAACAAAGACAGAAACTGTTTTGAGGCATACCACACCCCATTAAACTAGCCTGTTTTTGGCCCGCACAATAAAATTCTATAATCAACCCAGAGGTGTTATTTTTTTTGTCAATATTTGTTTGTATCTATTTATTATATTGAATGTTATTCTTTAATTCTATGTTTTATTTAACTTTCTAATTTATTTTAAAATTCTTTTATATTTTTGGTCAGTTTTTGGGCGAGGTACACTATATGATCACTTCATCAGAGCGGGTTTTGTCCTCATAAACAAACATTTTTCAGAAAACTTGCAACTGAAGATATCTTGTAATTAGGTCTAGTTTAACATACAAAAAAGTTGTTTTGATATCTAAAATATTTTTAGGGCTGCGCTATAAAGGGTTAAATGGGTGAGCACTCAGAAACAGCAGGTATTGTAAGCAACCTGGCGCCTGTTTACCAGACTAAACAAGGCTTGGTAAATAACTACTTGATCACAAATATTTATATAATTGAAACTAAACACACAATAACAAGCCTGAACATCAGACCATAGATACGTTCTTTCCCTTGCACCCTCAGACGTGTATAGAAGGAGTGGGAGGAAACGAGAGTTTTTCGGTATGTCAGTCTGTCAGTTAGTGATGGCAATCGGTACTAGAGATGCCCGCGCAGCTACCCATGCATGTGTTGACTACAAAATAGGGACAGACGTCTGTTGAACGAGCGCGCGCCGATGACAGATAGGCACAAGAAAAAGGATCTTCCTTCCCCTTTGCCTAAAGTGCAAGACGGTCACAGAGTATAAACATCACACAAGTTGAGCACATGCAGGACGTGTGTCAGGAAACGTCCACTCGTTGGGTTTTCCAGCCCTGGGGCCATATGCTCCTTTGTAGGTCAGCCATCATCATCATTTTGTTTTCAGCTTTCCCCTTTTCATAACCAGGGCCGGGCAGAGCTGGTAATACGTCATAGCCAGATGGGAGATGTAGGCCCCATTTCAAATTGCTCATTAAGTATTTTATTAATCAGTGCTAAATACATATGAGTTATTGTATGGGTATGTATATACAGTCAGTGTTGCCAATTTAGCGTGTTCCGCGCTACATTTAGCGCGTTTCTTGTTTCGGCATTGCAAAAAGCGCTAAATTAGCGCGTTTTCGCCTAAAACATTTTGGTCGTTTTGGGCCATTTTCTGGCTATTTTGACTATTTTTAGCGTCTTTTTAGTGGTTTTTGTCCATTTTGGCAATTTTAAAAATTTAGCGCTTTTTGGCAGTCAAACTAGCGCGAAAACATTTTTTGAGTTGGCAACACTGTATACAGTATCGCCCATAAATAAGTACGCCCCTACCACTATGTTATAGAAAGTTAATTTTCTTCTAAACCAAACATAGCAGGATTTTATTATTTCTAGTAGAACATTACACAATAAAAACAGATGTTATCAAGTATTATTTATGACCAAAGTTTACAGCATTGTAACTGTTGCCAAAAATATAAATATGAACACGTCCAAAGATGAGTACGAAAAAATGTTTTTTGCAACAAGTTTCAATGCTGTAGAGTTTGGTCATAAATAATACCTGTTAATATCTGTTTTCATTGTATAATGTTCCACTAGCTATAATAAAATCCTGCTACGTTTGGTTTAGAAGACAATTAACCTTCTATTAAAAAGTGGTAGGGGTGTACTTATTTATGGGAGATACTGTACATCTTGTGAATATGATGTACTTTGAAGTAACATCAGATTAATCGCCCCTCTTGTTACGCCTCTGGAGTAGGCCCTCTCAAAATTGTAGGCCCATGCTAACAGGCCCACCTAGCCCCTGCACCCTGACCGGGCCTGTTCATAACAATGAGACAAGATGGAGAAAGTGTTAGTGTATGTCATGACTTGTGGCAGCTGTAATGCACATTGGCGGGTAGAAATGAAGAGTTTCTTCTTTGTAAAGGGCCGCTGAAAGCTGATATGTTTTGTTCTGCTCTACCAACGCTTCAAGGCCTGAAGCAGATACATGAATGTCTAGTTCCAGGGGGCGGTCTCACCAGGCTGCACTTCCCCATTGCACTCGCAGGAGTGGGGCCAAGATCAATCCTTGATTCCTGGGGCGCCCCGAAGCGAAGTGCCGAGGGAACAGGACAATTTCTGGCGCTACTCACATGTACGCGTGAGGTCCTCACATCAAGGCCGGCCCAAGTCCTTTGGGGGCCCTGTGCAGAATTTGATTATGGGGACAACTCCACCGCCTCTCGGAGGCTCTATGTTGGCCACGGGACCCTAAGCAGCCGCTTAGTTCGTTTATGCTTCTGCCTCACACTAAACTCAACCCTGTGTCAAGGCTCGTCGCCAGGGTACAGCGAGTAGGGGGGGGGCATCCATTAAGGCCGGGGTGGGGGCGCGAGTAGAAGTGCTCAGTGTTGCTAAAATAGCGCTAAATCTTTTTAATAGCAAAAAAAGATACTAAGAATGGTCAAAAACACGACAAAAAAATGGCCAAAAAATGGCCAAAATGTTTAAGCAAACATTCTTTTTGGTCAGTTTTTGACCGTTTTGCTCTGTCAAAACAAAAAAAAACAAAATGGCCGAGTGTATAAAAAAAGAAGTTGAAGCAGTTTCAAGCGCTGATGTGTCGTAAAGATGGTTTATGTAAAAATAAGCACAAAAATTGTTCACATCACATTCACGGGGGGTGGGGGCAAGCGACGGGCCTGCCTGTGTCACATTCGGCCCTCGTGGGGAGGCGAATAACAGATAAATGACCAGAACAGCCATTCTTATATGTGCATACACATAGAAACACGCTTACATAATAATACAACATACAGGATCTTAAATTCAAAAGTAGAGTTTGGGGTTTAAGACGATAGAGACATGTGTATATGTACGTATGTGCCTATCTGAGAATGCCTGCGTGCATATACGTGTGTGTCTGTACATAGAGGCGTTTGTATGTGTGTGCCTGTGTTCAAGCATCATTAAACCTGGATGTACAGATAAGAGAAAGCCGTTTATTATATTCGCAGATAATGTTATCAGACAGTTATTGTTATCAAAATCAGTCGGCCCAAAACACTTATTAATGATATTAATCCACAATACATAGACTGGCCTATAAAGTATTCTTGAAATTTCCTTGTAAAATACTGAAATAAATTAATTACTTTCAAGTGTATTTTTGAATTCCTCATGTCTGAAAACCATGATTTAGCCCTTTAAAGTACTCAGATATGTCAACTGGGAGACGAGATATGGAATTCTTGGGTTTTTTGTGTGTGCTGGCGGCCATTTTGTTTTATGCAAATCAGGTAGTTCTTCCCAACTTTTTTCTTGGGAACATATTTTTCTGAAAGAAGACATCCTAAGGAACATTTTGGTACTCTAAATGTAGGATCAGGTGGGGCTGGGGGCACGGTAGGGCCTGCTGGCCCCAGGCTTAAAGCTGTTTATAACAAAGAATGTAAATTGTTCCAATTTTTATATATTTTGCTTAATGATATCGGCCGGTTATTGCTATCTAAAAGACTCTGTCCCAATAAGCGGCTTCTTCTGTATAAGTACGAGAGAGAGAGGAGAGAGAGAAGACAGAGGTGAGACGAGAGAGAGAAGCAAGAGAGAGAAGCAAGAGATAATAGCAAGAGAGAATAGCGAGAGAGAATCATTCGCCTCTTCTCATCTTTTAAACTCAGCCGATGACATAAATCATCCTTGGCACTGTCATTCGGTGAACCCCTCTCTTCTGTCACGCGATGTCTCGTTCGCAAACAAGATGGCACCTCTTTTACTTTCGACTCCTTCCTCAACTCCAGATTCCTAGTCTACACCCCCCCGGCACCCTCCTCAGGCAGTTCTTGGTCCTACACGCCTCAAATACATCCTCTCTTTCAGACCAGGTATCTGTACACGTGCATGTTAAGTACCTAGACATTAACATGAATATACCAGATGGTATTTTTATCAGGTACATGTGAAAGGTTGGAGAAAACAGTTTGATTCTTATCACCAGATGCCTGTCGGACAAGAACTGAGCACCTGCCATCTTTTCATCTTTGATAATATTAACTCTAAACTTAGGAGTTAGTATCTTCACGGACAGGGGCTCTAAATTAATGATATAGTAATTGAGATCTTGCTTTAAGCAACTTTATGCATCAGGGAGGAGAGAAAGAATTCTATGGTTGACACAAATAATTATTAGGTTGATGCAGAGGTTTCCAGCATTGTTTTTTTTTGACAAATTCTTTTCTTCGTATAAATTCATAGGATCATTATTCAGTCATCAAAGTATTATCCCTGGTTTTCTATGACCTTATGCCACCTTTCAGATAAATTGTATCTTCCATTATAAAAGGACAATCCTAGTTTTGATTTGATAAATTCTTGAAGGAATTTTTCAATAACTTCAACTTTTCCAGTTTTGTTGATAAATCTTTTCTTCAGATAAATTCATAGCATCATTATTCAGTCACCAAAGTATTTTCCCTGGCTTTCTGTGATTTTACGCCAATTTCCGACAAAATTGTTGATTCCATCATTTGGGGGCCCAAATAAAAAACAACCAAATGACCGGATTCAATGAATTCTTCGGGTAGCTTTTCGTTATCCTGAAATTGAACAGTCTTTCTAACTGTGCATCGGTAGGTAAGGTAAACTGACATTATGTTATGATAACCTTCTAGAAACTGGTTATTTTGCAATATCGGGAGATAACAAGAAGAAATTGGGAGAGCGGGTGAAGATGTTTGAAATCGGGAGTCTCCCGGCAAAAGAGTTGCCAGATATAATAATTTTCACCAAAATAAAAAATAAATTATCAAAAGTTCTAAAAGGTTATGCCCGCACAAACAATGAAGAGCTGAATAAACTTCAAAGACACTTCTAAGATTTCCCTAACCTGACGCGAAAATGGCGCTGGGAACTTTTGCATCAAGCTAATAAAAAATAATGTAACCAAAAAAAGCTAAAGATTTTTCTCCGCTATCCGAAATTAGAACGCTCCCATGAAACCAACCGTTGCCAAATTTGTTCATTTAAATTTTGGAATTTGCGAGTCCAATGTTGCCAATTCAGATGTTTTTAAAAAAGATTTTCGAATTTGGGAGTGACTTCCAAATTCGAAAAATTGAAAAATAAATTATCTAAATTGGCAACGCTGATGAAACCTCACGAAAGCCAAAATTGCATAAGGCGAAGAAGCAATTACCATTAATTCAAAAAAGTTTATACAAGACAAAACATTTTTTTTCTATGTCTGCCAGTTTTACGACAAGCGAAACACCCTTATGAGATCTCTTAGTCTTTTCTGATATCTTTGGACACATCTTGTATCTTACGAATGCACAAAATGAATAGAGATAAAGCACATTCATTCATTTCTTGTCGCTCGCAACCAGGCCAGTCAGAGGGTTCGGAGGGTGGGTCTTTGGCTTGTGTTATTGAGCTTAGTGTAGAGATCGGTATCCTCCTTAGGAGGATTGACGGGATCGCCACGGTAGACCTTCTACATGATCCCCAGATGCTTACGACACCTGGTAGTCCCAGACGGTCACCCATCAAGCTATTGACCAGGATCAACGTTGCTTAACTTCGGTGATCGTACGAGAACCGGTATGGTCCAGCGATGTAAACCTGATTAGAATAATTAATATTCAAATGGTTCTTCGGACGATCGAACTCCTTTTTGTTGTTTGTGTTGTAAACACGACGTTTCGGCCGATCCATTCTTCGACCTTCTTCAGGTGTAACATCCGAGTGTGATGGGGCAAACAGAAGTTTTATTATTAGGGGGGGTAGCGTTATTGAGCGTATTGTAGAGATCGGTCTTCTCCTTAGGAGGATTAAGGGGATCGCCACGGTAGGCCCTCTACATAATCCCCAGATCCTTACGACACCTGGTAGTCCCAGACGGTCACCCATCAAGGTACTGACCAGGCTCGACGTTGCTTAACTTCGGTGATCGAACTGGTGTGTACAATGCGAATTCGCGAGATAAAGCACAGATGCGGCTTTAGGTCTTTCGTAAAAGCGAAGTGGCATAAAGAAAGCTTTCGTAAAGCGGGGGATACCTGCATTCCGAGATCCGCCCACATCATGCAGAGATTCATGTGGAGAATCTTGGATTAATTATTTACAAATTAGCGAAAACCCGCGGGGAATTCAGGGCGTAGTTTACAATTTTATTCAAAGAAAATTCACGAAATTTAAAAAATCAGTAGAATATAAAATATAAGAATTTTAAGTATTAATTTGTTACACACAAAATGTCGTTTGTTTTTACATCACAGGGAATAAAGCTAAAAGTGAAAGATTTACTAATGTAATTGCATTTTTTTCAGATTCAATGTAAATAGAGATATAATTGGCAATGGGTGCCTACCCTAGAAATCAGACTAATTTTCAAAAACAATTTCAGATTAGGGAATAATACAGATCAAGATGTTGATAACGTCAACAAGGAATTTGGAGTGAACACAACTATAGTGCGAACTGTTCAGCGTTGATTCACTAGGATTAGGTCTGGAAATATGGATTCCAATAATGTTCCCTGATGGAAGCCAAACAAAACCAAAAATAATTATCGACAGCAGTGGCCAACGACCCCCGGACAACGCTTCGAACACTTTTTGGGGACTGTATGGCTTCAACGGCGACCATATCACGTCATCTCAGGGTAATAAGGAAAGGTTTAAAAGTTGGAAAATGTGTCCCACATGAGCTAATGAAATGATCCATGACAGTATCAAGCCCCACACATCTTAGCTGACTGTATCTTAGCTTAGAGAATTGGGATATGAAGTCTTGCAACATCCTCCATATTCACCTGTCATTTCTCCTACAGATTATCATCTTTTCAAGCATTCTGAACTTCATATCCATAATAACATCAATAATAGTGAAGCCATAATTCATGCTTTTACTGAATTTGTGACCACTAAACCTAAATAATTTTATAGAGACGGCATATTATCATTAGAGGTTCTTTGGGAAAAGGTTATTGCTTCAAATGTGTCATATTTCGATTAAATATTTACGTTTGTGTTGTTAATATCATGCTTCATCTTACTATTCAAAAAACGACATTTCATTTTTGGGGATAATGTCAAAAGTGTTCTGTACCATTGGAGATATGTAGACCAGTAGTCTCCAACCCTTTTCCCCCCGATATGAACCCCAAATATTACTGAGACACTTAGAAAGAACCATTAAACTTGATAATAGCAATTATATATACGTACACATCTTTTCATATTCCTTTATTAAAAACTATACCATTTCATAAAAATAGCACGATGTAAATTAATAATGAAAGTTAATATAAACAATACCTAACAATCTCCGGAGAGCAGAAATGGTTCGACATTGTTTACAAAATAAAACTTTTGTCAAAACCGAAATGTTTTGTGTTATTAATATTTAACCTAATATTAACAATTTTCTCTGTCAAACCTTACTGACGAACTCCGTCTGAACCCCTTTTTGCACGAACCTCAAGAAATCTTTTGCGAAACCTAAGGTTCGTCCGAACCTCGGTTGGTGATCACTGATATAGACAACACCGGTAAAAAAGAATGTGATCTTGGAATGACAATTGGTTCGAAAAAAAATGTATAATATTAACAACACTTTTTGACAGAAAGATGACCGGACAGTGAAGAAGCCAAAACATTTTCGTAAGATCACCGAAGTTAAGCAACGTCGGGCCGTGTCAGTACCTAGATTGGTAACTGTTCTGTAATTAATATACTGAAAATGAATGGCTACAACTACCTCTGATAGGTGGACTCTTCCACTGCTGTGGTATAAATAAGCCAGGTTTCAGAGTGCCATTAAGTGTTGTGAAGCTCTATCACTGCGGTATCTGACTTTGACTCATTAGACTCTTAAACAGGAAGCAAGTGAACAGACATAACATTGGCACCCCCGAGTGCAGAACAGTAACCATTGGGGAATACCAGATACCATAAGCAGAATGAAGTTTCAAGAGGCCTGGCAAGCCGGAAATGGATATTACTAACAATTGTCCGTGTGTGACACCATCAATGAGGGTAGAGGTGGGGGACGATGATACATACATACATACATACATACAATATAGCCACATCGTTTTCAGTACGTCAAAGTATTTATGTAAGTTTATCTAGATATCTTGCGAATAAAAGTAATGCTATTTTTGTTGTGAACTGAAGATTCCGTACTTTTTGTTTTTCAATCGATCATGCAACTTTGTGATTGGATGATTAATCGGTGGATTTAATTAATCTGGAACATATTGTTTGTGTCGAGTCATGGGGGAAAGGCAAGGAGGGGGCGGGGAGAAAAACATCACGGAACAACGGGAAGAGCTTATTTGATGCTTACCATCTTCTAAAGAAGTCACGTGATTGAAAGATTTCTGAGTCATTTTGCTCTTTTCCAACCCTTCGGCTTTTTCCACATTTCATCTCTCTCTGAGTAACATGTGCGTGCTTAGTTAGAGAGAGGTAGACAGACAGACACACACACAAAGACAGATAGAGAGAGACACACACACACACAAAGACAGATAGAGAGAGAGACATACATAAAGAGAGATACACAGACAGGCACAGAAAGACAGACAGAGAATCAGACACAAAGACAGAGAGAGAGAGAGAGAGAGCGACACACACACACACGCACAGAGACAGAAACATATACACATACACACACTAAAACACAGAGAGAGAGACACACACACAAGGACAGATAGAGAGAGAAACCCACATAAAGAGCTGATACACAGACAGGCACACAAAGACAGAGAGAGAGCCACACACAAAGACAGAGAGAGAGACACACACACACAGAAACATATACACACACTAAAACACACACACAGAGAGAGAGAGAGAGAGAGAGAGAGAGAGAGAGAGAGAGAGACACACACACACACACACACACACACACACACAAAGACACATTCGTATAAGACCGTTCCAGTCAAAATGTACTTCCGAAGCGGTTTTGTCTTATTTAAGGGAGTTTACATTATTTCTATTTCGTGGAAATACATGTATGCTCTCCCCCTCTCTCTACATACATATTGCCTAAATATATAAT
>VCCN01004356.1:930713-943484 GCA_006491835.1 Architeuthis dux
AATATCTTAAATAGTTCTGCTTTAATGCATTTTTGAAACTGTCTATTTCTTTTGTAAACACTCTGCATAACATTGATAGCCAAACAATGTCACGACATTCACCACTTCTTTTTGGTTTTCTGACCGCACCTCGTACAAATAGACACTGTATTTGTGAAAATAAGTAAATGAAAATAAATTCCTCGGCGTTATATTCCCGTGTCTTTTCTTACAATTGAAACAAAAAACCATAGGATGACTATTCCGTTTCTATTCACAAAAGGAGAAAGAAAAAAAATCCCAGAAAGGTGTGTATAAACGAGTTTATCAGATGAGCTTCTAAACAAAGTGGTTATTTGTACGTGCACAATTAAAGTCTAAAGTAGGTCTCCACATGAATTTCAGTAAAACCAATGTTATGTGCAACAAATATGTTGAGGACAAGGACACAAGGATCAAAATCGAAAATGCAGAGCTCAAGAAAGTGGACCACTACATCTACCCGGGAGAACGAATCTCCATGAAATCATCAAAAGAAGAAGAAATCAAACGAAGATCATCCTAGGTTGGCAGGCTTTCTGTAGAGCAGCCCAACAAAAAAATTAGTTTTGAAAAGAATGGTCTACAAACAATGTCTCCTCCCGATAGTCACCTATGGAGCTGAAACATGGAACCTAACAAAACGATTGGCTCTCAAACTAAGAACCATGCAACGTGCCCAAGAGAAGATCATGCTTAACATCACATGGAGAAATCACAAGACAGCACAGTATATTAGAGAAACAAACAGGAGTCAGAGATATCATAGAATACCTTACCAAAATACAAATGGCAATGAGAAGGCCATGTTGCAAGAATGTCATACAACCGTTGGACACCACGACTCACAACGTGGACACCCACATTCGGAATTGCAGCCGTTAGAAAATAAGATGGCGCGACGATTTAGACAGGTTCAGGAGATATTGGCGCCGCGACGCCCGCGACAACTCTGGCAAATCTTGGGGAAGGTCTATGTACAACGACGGACGTTAAAAGGCTGATGATGATGATATCTGTGTCGAATTTCACGTTTACTGTAGAGCAGTGGTCCCCAAACACGGGGCAGTGTAACGGTACCGACCGCAGAACATGTGCTACCGGGTCACGTGGAAATGATATGATTTGGAAATATTTGTTTGTGAAATAAAAACAAATTCATTTCCTTGGATCTTAATATTAAATTCGTTAGATAAACCCTTTTAGAAATGAAATTGAATGTATTATTAACCACTTATAAGTGACTTATAGTTGACTTACCAATTCCGGTCGTGATTACTTCCACCACCCATCGTCGCCGGTCCGCAAGAACCGTCAATATTAATGCAAGAAAGGTTAGGGATCAATGTTGTGCAATGTGTTTTCCTGTGACAAAAGTATGTGCGCACTTTTAGATTCGACATAGGGAATCAATACTTTTTTAAAAACTCAGTAAGCTATCTACAGAATTTGAAATCTGTTGTGCGCACATTAATTTCCTTTGTGCACTGGTTACAAAACGCGTGTGAGTTCGCACAAGCGCAAAGCTTAGAAGGAACTACGTGCTATAGAGTCACTACGTACGTACGACATTGTCATTCATTGTGGATACTCTTTATTTAACAAAATTAGGTTTTGGTGTTAAAACAAATGTCAACAACTAGGACAAAAAAGAAGTATACGGATAAGTATTAATTGCTGACTAGTATTTCTTTCATCTTATCTTTGGTGATTTTTTAACGCAACGCTCAGGTCGTTTTTACATGCTACAACCGTGGACCGGAAGTTAAGAATAAGCTTCCAACAAGATTTGAACTCGCATTCCTTTTCCTTTGGAGCCTGTCTTACCGGAACGGCGCCTTGCCGATTAGGCTACGAATACTAACCAGTAAACGTCATTCAAATTTAGTCACATAGCTACATTCTTTCTTAATTCATTTAGTAATTCCAATGACAATCCCAACACACGGCCGGTGTCAATTGCATTTTCTAAACAAAACTATAATTTTTTTTTTCAAGGTCATGCACAAAAATGGCGGTTAAAAACTAATATCAATAAAAACAGATTTAAAAGACATTCCAGTATTGGATTTGGATTCTCAATAAAATTATGCTAGGTGCCAAAAAGGTTTGGAACATAAGATACGTAAATATTTTTTTCATTTGCCGGGTGATTGAACTAGAATGTTACACTCTTTCCTACATGTGAAATGGCAGTGCTATCAAGAACTTTAAGACGTACTATTCACGTAAGACGTACTGTACTATTCACGAAAGACGTACTATTTATGTAAGACGTAGTGAAAAGTGGTATAATGTGAAAAAACGCTCACGAGTGTCGATACGAAAATGTATTTCATGCAGGTGTCTAGTGTGATGTGGTTCAACTGGTAAAGACGGTTATTTCGATCGCTAGGTTGTCGTGCGGTCTGTTACGGTTCATGAGCAGGACCGGTCCTAATGTTCTTGGCGCCCCGGGCAAGGTATACCTTGATTAGTGCGATTAATTCGTACCAAAATTGTCCGTACTTTTCAAAACCGCACTGTTCAAGGTCTTATTATAATTTAATGTTTTTTTCCAGTTTATACCAAATTTTGTAGTAATACAGGTATACCTTGATTAGTGAGATTAATTCGTACCAAAATTGTCCGTAGTTTTCAAAACCGCACTGTTCAAGGTCTTATTATAATTTAATGTTTTTTTTTCCAGTTTATACCAAATTTTGTAGTAATACAGGTGGTATAATGTGATATATATGTATAGGTCCGTACTTTTCAAAACCGCACTGTTCAAGGTCTTATTATAATTTAATTTTTTTTTCAGTTTATACTTAATTACATTATTTTGTACAGCAATACCATAACCGTACTACATCAATACCAGCACCAATCAATATTCAAGGTATTTCTGTATCCACAATATGAGTAAAGGTAAACAAAAGTAAAAGGGCACCTGCTGCTTATAAAGTTTAGTTTATAATATAAACAAGGACACACCCACCTCAAGAGAAAACACGGACTTTAAAAGGAAACTGGTTGGTCGTAATTGGTACGACGTGAGACGTTTTCCAGTAGCCTAGATACCCGCTTATAGGCCCAAAGCTTAAAGAGAGAATTTAACTTTTATTTTTTGAGAGAGGATATGTGTAATCGCAGATTTTAAAAGTAGGCATGCAGTAGAGCTAAATACAGGTATACCTTGATTAGTGCGGTTAAAATTTTCCGTACTGTTCAAACCGTACAGTTCAAGGTCTTATAATTTAACGTGATTTTGTTTTCAGTTTATACTAATTACATTAATGTGTACAGCAATACCTTAACCGTACTACATCAAAACCCGAACTAGTCGAAACCGCACTATTGAAATTGGTTACGTATTTCCCACCGGCGACAGGGGTTCGTGCCCGGGAGATGGAAGATTGTATAACGCCAATCTTCTTCGCCTTATTTTTCCCTACATGGTTGTTAGCCTTATAGTAAGCCCGTAGCCTAATGATGAAAAAAGCATTTATTTTACACAACAACTGTTTGTTTGTCAACATAATCTCCTTCCTTGTCAATGCACTTAATTCAATGGTGAATATTAATCACATAGATCGACAGGGACGGCTCAAGCCCTAGTCAGAATTTGATTTGGGGGCCTCCGCTTCTTTTTTGACCCCCCCCCCCCATCACTCTTTGGGGCCCTCTAGTTCGCTTATGCCTCGGGTCGGTCCTGTAGATCGAACATTATACAGTGAAAGTTTGAGATCAAAATTCAGCTAATAACTACATGCCAGGCTATGGACTCATTGGTCCACCCTCGTAAATTAAAATAAATATCGATTGTAGCCCACACGAAGTTCAGGGCAAAAGATCAGATTAACTTTGTTTACAGCACTCTCGGGTAGAACAGGTAGACTGAGGACGATAGGTAGGGGTGTTTAACAACCACCTCATACCCAGTGGCGTAGCTAGAGATAACGAGATATTTGGGGGTCCGGGTGGGGGTTTGCCTCCTTGAGGGACCTCCGCCAACATTTAGCGTGATTTGATGAAAAAGGAAAATTTGCAATAAATAGATATGCACTATCACTTAATTGGTGAAAAACAACCTCAAAGCTTGAATTAATATTTATACAATTCATGTATGTATAAATCAGTGTAGCCAACACGAAAATATTTTCGCGCTTGTTTGACTGCCAAAAAGCTCTAAAAAAGCGGTATTTTTTTTAATAGCCAAAAATGGCTAAAAACCACAAAAAAGACGCTAAAAATGGTAAAAAATAGTCAGAAAACGCGTTAATTTAGCGCTTTTTCCACTGCCAAAACAAGAAACGCGCTAAATCTAGCGCGAAACGCGCTAAATTGGCAACACTGATACAAATATGTTTATAATGTCAGTAGAAATGCAGTAAAGCCAATTACTATTTATAAAGCTTTTAGGACCCCCTCCATTAGGGGTTCAGGGCGTTTTCAAATAGCCCCCTTCCCACCTTCAGCTACGCATCTGAAATAAATAATAAAATTTAAAAATGTGTAGGTAGATATCAATGTGGACGAGTTAATTAAAACAAATGAAAGGCCTAACCACTTTACCAGGTAAACCACGACATTTTTCTGAAATGCTGACGTCTGTGTCTCGGTAGACTAACGACAATAGGTAGGGGTATTAAATAACCAAACCACCTTATCAGGGCTTTTAAAAATATTTGAGGGCCCCGGTAGAAGTAATGTAATGGGGCCACTACCCATCTCGCCCTCAACACATTAATGTTTTGTTTGTTTTTTTTCAAATTGAATTTCGGGGCAGCTAAAATCGCAGGGCCCCCGTTAACTACCCAGCGTGCCAATACGATTAGACGGTCCTGATGTGAACGAGTTAATAATAATAAAAATAAGGCCTAACCTCTTTACCAGGTAAACCATTGTACCATCCTTAAGTGCTGACGTTTGTGTCTAGGTAAAACAAAAATAAGGACTACGGAGAAAGCATTTAATATCCAACTTACATATATTCGTTGTACAATGAGCAAATTAGGGTCTCCTTTGTTCAACTCGTAATTGTGGTCACTTGGAGACTTTATGTAGATTCCAGGCTTCTCGGTCGACATGATTCGTCACAGAGACAACAGCTAGGATCGTAAAAGAATGGGGTTTTGAAAGAAGAGGGGAGAGAGAGAGAGAGAGAAAGTAAACAAAACGAGAGACAGAGAGAAGAGACCGCAGTTGGAAAGTTATGAGAAGAGGAAGTAAAAGGAAAGAAAACTGAAAGAAACGGGCAACGCTTGAGAAGAAAGCAAACGAGACGCGATTGGCATGTTGCGTGTATGAGTGTGTATGCGTGAGACAGCGTCTGTGACGTGAAAATAGGAAGGAGGAGGAGGAGGAGGGTGAAAGAAGAGGAGAAAGAGAAAGTGTCCACGACGACGTTGATACTAAATTAAAATGACTAAAAATATGACTGTGGGTAGGAGTTACGCAACACAGGAGGGCAGGAGGATGTCAACCCGACCAACACGCTTTTCTATTTATTAATGAAAAAAAAAATGTCAACTTAAATATCTTAAATACTTTTAACTATAGTTGAACGTAGCTTAATCTAGCACGGAATCAAATAAGCCGTGATGGATTATCTACCACCCGGGCCCCTAAGCTGAGCTTTAGAAAAGACCCCCACCCCTCAACCCGGCCTTGCTTCTCTGCCCCACCCGTAATTGAATAGAATAAAGCGACGTTGTCACGTTAAAAAAACTGATAGCGTTGTAGTATGTAGCGTAAAACGAAATTTCAAAATGCGGAGAATACCTGTATACTGGTTTTCAATGCAGGATAGGCCTACCCAACTTGGAAAGGTTGGCGCAACACAATCCTATCTCTTATTTTCAGTGGCGAGTAGGTTCTAATATATATATATATATAGTAAGTGGTTAATTGTTCATCTGAAGATCGAATTCTCGTGAAACTAACTGTACAGGTTGTAATGAACCAATAAATATTTTTCTATTCTCTCTCTCTATATATATAGGCTTAACCTCTTTACCAGTTATATAACTGGGTTTTATTAGGGCTCGAACACCAACTACATGTATAATATGAATGAATGGCTTGGCTTCGAAAACGAAGGTTTTTGTGAAGGTTTTTCCACAGCAGTAGGACCATAGACGGCGGGGCTTGTGCGCGGAATAACCCTCCAGCCTGAGCTGTGAAGTTGTAAGGTAAAGTGCGACTTGCCAAGGGCCGACCCCACACTTTAAACCAAGGGTTTGCATCCTATGGACCACCGGAGTGGCGAGAATAGGAGCAGAGCCCATAGGTCGTAGGTTTGAAAGGAGTGTCCTTATCCTGGCAGATGCTTTAGCTAGCTATGGGGCTCTGCCGCCCCTTGCATATATAATATACAGTACATGTAAAAGTACATCATCCAAAATACTCACGTGTATACTCAATTAAAACATCCCCCCTCGGGGCCTCTCCCTTAGGTGCCACAGGCTTAAGCCAACTCGGCCTAATCGTTAATCTGTCACTGGAAATAAGGGCTAGGATTGTGTTGCGCCAACCTTCCAAGTTGGATAGGCCTATCCTGCCTTGAAAACCAGCATACATAGGTATCTACGCTACTAAAAAAGTCGAAAAACCCCAAACTTCGACGACTAAGCCTAACATGCCATCACCACAATTTTGGGGGTCCGGGAACAATCAAAAACCTTTTCCATATACATTTATGGTAATTTCTTCTTCGGTTTACAAAAAAGGTTTTTATAGGAACGCTCTACTTGGGAAACATGTACTGGGTTTTTATCAGACCTCCTATTGAGGCCGAGATTAACGGGTTATAGATTTACTAAGCTTAGCTTAGTCTTGCCCAAGATTAAATGTGTAAAAATGATTAGGAAGATTGTGTTGCGCCAATCAACCCACCGAGACAATAGAAAGAAGATAAAAAGAAGATAGAAAGATCATTGAAAGAAAATAGAAGGATAGATGGAAGGAAGGAAAAGAGAAAAGAGAAAAGAGAAAAGGCAATGGTAAAACTGGTTGAACCTTAAATTGTCCCAACAATGACGTCAACAATAGAACTTGTAAACGATATGTGTTAGAACAAATCTTTTTTGTGGAAATAATTTCAGTATAATTTGAAATGAGAGAATGAGAAAAAAAAGTCCAATTGCGTGGCTTGGAGTTAATTTGAAAGAAGGGCAGAAATATGGTGAAGAAAGAAAGAGAAGAACGAAAGAACGAAAGAAAGAAAGAAAGAAAGGAAAGAAAAGAACAGAACAAACAAAGAAGGAATGTAGGAAAGAAAGAATAAAAGAAGAAAGTCTGAAAGAAATGAATGGAAACAAGACGAAACCACATTGTCTCAAGTATGCCAAATGTTTCTTCTGTACTTCGACATTTTTAGCTCTCGCCGCCATTACTTATGAAACAAAATAGAAACTCCCAGAGGTCAGACGACCTTTTTCAGGGACGTGGATTTGGATAAAAAAATTTAAAAAACCTAACAGACTGACCCATTTCCCCAAACTAGACACCATACAACCTATTTTTTAATAATTATAAATATTTGTTAACGGTATTTTGCAAATTTCATTGTTTCAATGATTGTACAGATAAGGCGAAATCGTGGACTCGCCGGTTCTCGTACGATCGCCGAAATTATGCAACGCCTAGCCTGTTCAGTTTCTAGATGAGTGAGCAGCTGGGGATCATGTAGAGAGCCTCCCAAGGAGGAGACCGATCTCTACACTACGCTCAATAACGTAAGCCAAAGGCCTTTCTCCCCCCCCCCAAACCCTAAGACTGGCCTGGCTGCGAGAGACAAGAAATGAATGGATGATCGTACAGTGATGCACGAATCGAACATTTAATATTTGTACTAATACAACAGCGCATCGCCGTGGAGCGGTGGTTAGTACACTAGTCTCGCAGAGCTTGACCACTGGGTGCTATAGTTATGTTGGCCCTGTGCCAGACTAAGCTAAGTGTAGTGAATATCAAAGGCACCTCGCAGTGGTTAGCACGTATGTCAGTAGACAGTTCCGCTAGTGTAGCGAGTTCGATCCTCACTGGTTCTCCATATTTGTGACCTTTTATAAGAACACTATAGAGAACCGAGTGGATTCATTGCTGCTCAGACAAACAACATCATCAGCCAAAAGTTGTAGTTGCAGTGTTTTCGGGGGTAACTCTGATAACGCCAACACAGCCACACCGACATTGCAAAACACAGCGTGAAATTATCAAGATTGTTCAGACCATTGTTACTGAAGTGCTCCACTATTGTGACCTTGTGCTAAACTAAGCAATATTTAATATATTTGTCCTAGGCATGTCACCTTAAGATGATCATCGAGCTGGGATGGGAAGTTCTTCTACATGTGGCGTATTCTCCAGACCTTCAGACTATCACTGTCCATACAACACTCGTTGGCTGTTCAGTGGTTCCAACATTTGAAATCATAGAACAATTCCTCGAAGAATTCATTGAATCAAAACCGAAATCAAAAGGTGGCATAAGGTCATAGAAAGCCAAGGAAAATACTTTGGTGACTGAATAATGACGCTATGAATTTATACAATGCCAGCTCTAGGTACGACTGCGCCCCCTGCAAATTTAAAAAAAATGAATATTTAGATTTCTTTAGATTATTTTTAAAATTCTTTAGATTATTTTTTAAATATTTTTTAGATTATTTTTTAGATTACTTTTTAAAGATTTTCTAGATTATTTTTTAAAGAATTTTTAGATTATTTTTTAGATTACTTTTTAAAGATTTTTCAGGGTTCCCCATATATATTGCAACACCAAAATCCCGGCGACCCCCTGCAGTTGCGGGGTCTGTCGGGTCCCACGCGCCGCCTCTGATTTATAATATATAATGATATATAAAAGAATTTGTCAAGAAACTGCTGGAAACTTTTGCATCAACCAAATACGATGGAATTCACAATTTAGCTGAAAGGTTCCGTCGGGTCTTAGTAAAAATACTTTGATGACTGAGCAATGACGCTATGAACATCGCAGCAGGAAGGGTGCCGAATTCGATAGAACATTATGTCAGATTTTCTACATTCCAAAGAAAATCGCAGAATCTTTAGGGATTTCGCGTTTGCCGTTACAGTCGTTGATGTCAAATCATCTCAGTAATTCCAAGAATGACTGAGAATCACCCACCAACCTCCTCAGACTAATTAACATGAATCAGAGCTGCAAGTAGCAATTAGATTAAATATTTATTCAATATCCATTAGTTTTTAAGTGTCGTAACGATTACCGGCACAGAAAACCGAGTCGTATTTGGTTTCAGCCGAGGCTTCTTACGTCCACTTCCCACTAATTCCCTTGGGAAAGGTATGAATCCACTTCTCCTTCCGGCTATGGGGAAATAGCAGGGCAGTTGGAGCCCTTCTGAAACCCCAATGCGGCCATGTGCTCCACAAGGAATTTACAGGAAAAGTCCATTAGATTAACTAGAAAGCACTCAAAGCACTCAGAAAGCGCATACCTCTGGCCAACGCAATTGTCAGGGGAAGTAATTGTGCATGGATCCGCCCAAAAAATTAATCATTTCTTTCATGGCCCATTGCATTCCACAAGATTTCATTGAAATTAATAAACTTTCAGAGATATGTTGACAGACATGACATTTTGGCGATATTATGTGGTGTGGACAGACTGCGACTTAGGGGAGGTAATTATGCATGGATCACTTCTTTCGTGGCTTATTCTCGACCCTCCCACAAAATTTCATTGAAATTCATTGAGTACTTTTGGAGATATCGCGTGGACAGACGGACGCGACCGAATACATATACTACTCCAACTTCGTTGGTAGAGTTAATTAAAAGCAGGAATAATGGTTCTCAAAGATGGTTCTGCTTCAAAACAATATGTTCGGTACCTACCATGGCACGATGGTTAGCGAACTAGTCTCCCAGACTACTGAACTAGTGTAGTTAGTTCGATCCTCACTGGGGGCTCCACATTTGTGGCCTTGTGCCAGACTATGCTAAACTCAGTAAATATCAATAACGCTGCCTTGTCGTGGTTCAGTGTTTAGCAAGCTAGCGCCACAGACCATTACTACTATAGTGAGTTCAATCCTCATTGGGTACCCCACATTTGTGGTTTTGTGCCAGACTAAGCTAAGATTAATAGTTACCGGAAATGGGCGCCTCAACGTGGACCTATGGCTAAGAACGAATCTTAGAGACCATTACCAGAGTAATGAGGTTGATCCTCACTGGGTGGCCCAGAATTGTGATCTTGTGCTAGACCAAGCTAAGATTAATAACGACAAGAAATGAGCGCCTCGACGTGGACCTATGGCTAGGAAACGAATCTTAGAGACCTTTACGAGAGTACTGAGTTTGACCCTCACTGGGTGGCACATAACTGTGGTTTTATTCTAGACTAAGCTAATATTAATAGCTACGGGAAATGGGTGCCTCAACGCACAGAATAGTGAGTTTGATTCTCATTGGGTGGCCCAGAATTGTGGTCTTGTGCCAGACCAAACTAAGATTAAGTTACGGGAAATGGGCGCCTCAACGTGGACCTTTTGCTAGGAAACGAATCTTAGAGACCATTACCAGAGTAATGAGTTTGTTCCTCACTGCGTGGCCCAGAATTGTGGTCTTGTGCTAGACTAAGCTAAGCTTAGTAAATACCTTTATTATTTTTGTCTGCGTAGGTTGACAACCGCAGCTTTTCTCCTTTCTCTGTATTTTTATTTGCGTCCATGTGAGAAAATAAGTCGTTCCACTTGAGAAAAGACTAGCTAGAACAAAAGAACAACAAAATAACTCAACTGTACCCCTCCCCACCCCCCGACCCTTATCAGGAGATTCAATTAGACCAGACATAATTCATATATGTATGCGTAAGCAAATTTGTTTTATATCAAGCTCATACAAAGCCACTATAAAAGGGTAGGCCAAGCTTAATGTAAAAATCACATACGATAAACCTCAGATGATTGGGGACAACAAGATATAAACAAGACTAGCATTCCAAGGGAATTATGAATCACCGCCACCCATATATGCTGTATTGGGGGGTGATCAATTAAAAAGTTGGAAAAAGGGGTGATGAACGAATAAGTTATTTCTCTCGTCTTTTGTTGGGCTGTGATCACTAAAAAAGGTATGAATTTAAAAAACAAAAACAAACAAGCGTCAATACTGCCGGACACAAACTAAAGAACCAATCTAGCGTCAACTTACATTGTAAATTGAACCCCCCTACTAAAAACCTATTTTTTAGGGTGTGGGGATACATACATAATCAGCCAGCCAGACAGACCAGCTTAAAAACTGGAGAAACCTATGTTGACAGTTTTGGTGACAGTTTTTAAAAAGGTGTCAATTTGCATGGTCTGAAAGGAAATTATGAATCACCGCCACCCATATATGCTGTGTTTGGGGTGACAATTAAAAAGTTACTCTTATCGCCTTTTATTGGGTTGTAATCACTAAAAAAGTCTGAATTTTAAAAAAACAAGCGGGCACAAACTAGTGACCAATTTAGCATAAACTTACATTGCATATTGGACACCCTCTAAAAACCTATTTATAGAAATATTTGATTCGATGAAAATTAATTAATTTAATGATAACTTGATTGGATTTGAACGAAATATTACTAACTTTTTACTTAAAATATAGTGAACAATACATTTGTTTACAGTAGGTGTCTGTTACCTGTCAACCCATTTCAAAGGCCAAGTAGATATTGTCACCCTTCCTTACCCATATGTGATGAAATTTTCGAGCGTCCCATAGGACAGCTGAAGTATGGATAACCAAAAATGAAATAGCCTGATACTACCCACAATGATAAAAGCATATCCCCAACGTTAAAACATTGTCAAATGACCAGGAACACCATTAGTGTACATAAGTCATGAGAATGTAGATCAGTGTTGCCAATTTAGCGCGTTTCGCGCTAGATTTAGCGCGTTTCTTGTTTTGGCAGTGCAAAAAGCGCTAAATTAGCGCGTTTTCGCCTAAAACATTTTCGCTGTTTTGGGCTATTTTCTGGATATTTTCAACCATTTTTAGCGTCTTTTTGGTGGTTTTTGGACATTTTTGACTATTTAAAAAATTTAGCGCTTTTTTGGCAGTCAAACTAGCGCGAAAATATTTTTTGAGTGATGTAGATTAAGCCCAAAAGAATGAACGCGGTATTATGGTAAATGCGAAGTATGAAATTGTTTTGGTGAATTCTTTTGGTGAAAGAGAAATTGTAGTACGAATGGGTCGCAAATGAATCTAGTTAAGAGTAAGATAGTTAAGAGTAAGATAGAATAAAGAAGACCACCACCTTTCCTCCCAAGCCCCCTACGGCCCTGTGTCAAATACTTTGTATAAAGTATAAATAAACATATGACCAGGAACACTCTAGTTACCACTAATAACATGCTGAAGTCTTTGACCGTTTTTTTTAACTTAAATAATAATCATAATATTTCCATAACCACTTTTCAGATATTGTCGTGGAATAAAAGAAATGGAGAAACTACATTTATAATCGTAGACTTGGCGGTTCCGTGGGAAACCAACAATTATGTCAATGACGAAATTATAACTATTAAGGATAATTCTTTCCGTCCGCTCAGTGTGAAATTCTGTGTGAAACGTAAGGTAACAATTTCCGCCTTGCTCACAAGAATTTCATTCTAACAGAGAATGTCTTCCAGGCATTGGATATTTGAAATGCCAGAATATTGCAACCAAATCTATATGAAGTATTATTATCATTATTATTATTATTATTATTGGATGAAGTAA
>VCCN01004356.1:982257-993906 GCA_006491835.1 Architeuthis dux
ATGATCAGCCAGCTAATATTGTTGGCAGTGGTTAGTGGGTTCGATTCTCATCGGATCTCCCATTATATATGTGGTCTGATACCAATTCATGCGAAGTTACTATATCTAACCTAATAATGAATAGTGTGATTTTCTTGGTTTGCTGTCCGTAACACTTGACTCTCTCACTCAGGGGTGAAAACTTTGCTATTATTTTTCATGAGAAAATAGTTTTATAGAAATTAAAATATATCCGTGAATTTGTTCACGGGTATTAACTAGTATATGCCATAACATATGGTGCTTTGTTATCGTAACTTCTTGTACGAATATCGTGGAAGAATACACACAAAGACTAGAAAGGTCTCAGAGAGCGCATACATCTGCCAACATCATACACTGGTAAAAACTGGTTCATATATCACAACTGCCAACTCTCCCGATTCTGCCGGGAGACTCCCGATTTAAAACATCTTCACCCGCTCTCCCAATTCCCTCTTGTTATCTCCCGATATTGCAAAATAACCAGTTTCTAGAGGGTTATCATAACATAACATCAGTTTACCTTAGAAAGACTGTTCAGCATTGTACGTAAAAACAAAACTGATAGCCATTCAAGTCTACAACTAGATGGTACATTATCTTTGATTCTAGCAATGAAATCAAAATATCCTGAGTCAAACACACCGTCAAAAGTGGCAACCAGGGGAAGAACTATTGAAAGACGAAAAATCTGCCACTACAAAGTTTCTTTACAAATAAAAACTGTTTATTTTCACATTTTTTAAAGCTTTCTTTAGAGCGGAAACATACTATTTGGGGTTTTTAATACTTGATGTACAATTGTTCATTTCTCCCTATTTTTTTTCCTGTAAAAATATCAGTTCTCCACATCTAATCACTTCTGAGGTTGGCAGGTCTGATATATAGCTACTAGTAGGGGAGGTAACTGTAAGCTTCCATTTTACTATATAAAAAAAATAACGCAATCGAAAAAAAGATTCCTGGATCTGTCCCAAAATTTAATCAATTTTTACCTTAGACCATGACTCATCCCTACACAAAACGCAGACCTGCCAACCTCCGAAGTGCAAAAATCTTAATACCTATACAAAAAAAATCTGGAGATCTTTGGGTGATGTAAAAATAAATAAAACATGATTTAATTCTTTCATAAAAACATCAATTCTTATGAGCATTGTTATAGTTGACTGTTGCATTCTGGGCTTTTTTCCCATAAGGTCATCATCTGGTTGCCATTTGTGACACGGGAAGACTCCTTAAATCTTGACTTCATGGCTAAAATGCTCGATAAAGTGCCATCTGATGTCATTTAAACAACATATAGGAAATAGGCTACAATATTACAGGCACCAGCGTACCGACGGGAGCGCCCCGGGTGACACCATCAGAGGGGTGACACCCAGATGACTGCCTAAAACAATTTTATAGTTTCTTTGTAATTCTTTTTTCTAGTCAAACATCCCAGTATAGTCCAGTCGAATTCCACCAAGAAATGGTCAAACCTGGAAGTAAATACATCATTAACAAATTTATTACGAAACGAAGCGGGATTTTATGTAGAATAACAGAAAAAAAACCCCAAGAAATTTGGGGAAAATTGGGAAATTTTGTTATAAGCACAAATGTAAAAGCTGTAGCTTTTCAGCCTCAATAGATACAAACTGATAACATACCCTATACAGATTTTATCACGTGTGCTGTTTTAATTCTCATTAAACAGGTAACTTTCAATACTATACTCATGAAGGAGCTTTTTTATTTTTAACATATTTAGTGTTAATGAGACACTTTACGTAGTGCAATGAAACGCAACATAAAGTTAGGGATCCAGGAGTAATAGTTTTGAAATTATAGATGAATATGTCCGTGTATCTTTTGATGTATGTATTGAAAAAAAAAAAAAAAAAAAGGAAAAAGAGCGTACATTAAAAAAAATAATTCCCCTCAAATGTTATGCGTATCTTCTAAGGTACGTATACCTGTAGTACAAAAATATCACCAAAATTCTAGATATCCCGGGAAGAGATCAAGTTGGGGGGGGGGGCACTATGAGTTACCGCCCCGGGTGACACCAACTCTAGGTACGCCACTGATTACAGGTAATGTAAAGACAAATGTAAGAATGTTTTAACCAAATGAACTGATCAGAAAAGAACTGATCAAAAGTTGTTCAAATTGTTTGAATTGATTGTTCTTGAAAATTTACAACAAAAACGTTAAAAATCGTGTGAAATTTACACCGAATCGTGCGATCTTTAAATCGAAGTAAAAATCATGTGACACGCGACAAAACCGTGAGAGTTGGCAGATCTGAAAACGTTATTGAAATTCATTGAGAACTTTTGGAGATATTGTGTGGACAAATATTAGTGAATACATATAGCTCTTTAAACTTCATTGGCAGAGATAAAATATAATAAAGTAGCAATTTCTTAGCTTAAAATCCAAAGGTTAACTTATACACGAGTACAGACGGCATATTTCCTATCTCTGTCCATTCTTTCATCGCTCGCTTTGTTCTCCCACGATGAATACACTTCACCATTTCAGCATCAGTTTTCCTTAAGACATTATAACGAAAACGAGGCATCAGTTAAGTTGCCACGGTGACGGAGCATGCGTATATTATTCCATGCATCTCAATAGAATGAGTTCAATGCAGAGGACAATCGCGATGCTTTTATCTCAAACATGTGTTTCTTTTTATCTTCTTTTAAAAAGAGTTCCTTTTGTTGTGGAGTCGTGGCGTTACTGTTACTGTTCTCACGCTTCAATACGATAATTGCGCAATGTGTTCAAAACGTTCATCCCAATATCAACGATGCTGAAAAGTGCAACTTATTAATAGTCGTGTCAATATAATGGTATAAACTAGTAAGGAATACCCGGCGTTGCCCGGGGTAAAATAACTTCAAATATTACAATACAAGAAAAAATCTATTCTTTAATATATTTCTTCTTAAAAACAACAAATGAAGAAAAAAAAGATTATTTACAGATTAAAAGTAGCTGTTATTGAAAAGAATATTCTGATGCACAAAAGAAAACAAATAATGTAGTCTCTTAGTTTGACAGGGCTTCTGGGTATTAGTGCTTCTCGCATTGGGTGGCAGTATGAAAAGGTTGTTCGGGGATCTAACCCTAGAACAACCAACAGAGCTGGCCATAGGAAAAGTATTGAGAAGTCAGGTTAAGGCCAGGGTTCTTGTCTTTTCGAAAAAGCGGAATATTAAAAAAGCGATTTTTCGAAAAACGGGGACTACCCGTATTTGAATGCTATCAGAGGATTTCTTTCTTGAAAAGAAACTAAAAATCCTAGTTTCACTGTAAGAATCCATTGTTTAAAATGGTGATATTGATGGTGATATTGTGCCTTGTTATAATTTTAGTATTTTTGTCTGAAAACGTTTTTCAGAGTTGCACAACGTTTTACAAGCAAATAAGAACAGAATTTTCTTTTTGCCCTTTAAGTTCTTTCATTTGGCTGAAGAAAGCTATTTTAATCGAAAATTAACTTCTGGTGATCTCCAATGAACTTGGAGGTCAGCACAATACCCTATCACCTTTTCTGCCTAAGTTAACCCCACGTACCAATTTATCTGCAAGAATGAAATTATTTGGCTGAAAGACAGATCATAAAAGGCCACAGACTAATTTTACCTCAAATTAAATCGGAGGTCGAATGTGACCTTACCCGCCCTACTATTTGTGAGATCAAAACGTTCTTGTACTTCATAGCAAACACAATATTTCACGTCATTTTGTTAGAAATTGCTTCACTTTGCCACAAATGACCTCTGGTGACCTCGAATGACCTCCGAGATCATGCTAATGTATGGAAAATAATCTACTAATAATCATAATACAGAAGCCCCCCCTTATCCGCAAGGGATATGTTCTAAGACACCAAGCGGATGCCGAAATCGCAGATAGTACCGAACTCTATGTGTACTATGTTTTTTCCTATACATCTATATTATAATCAAGTGTAATTTATAAATCCGTCAAAATATGAGATTAGCAACAACAATTAATAAAGAAAAATAGAATAATTATAATATGCTGTAAATAAAAGTTATGTGACGGATAGATGATTCGTTCTTATCGAAGATCTTAGCAACCTCAGTATACGATTTTTCTTTCCTTATTAAGTCGAGAACTGTCACCTTTTCACTTAAAGGTACTTGTACTATTATTAAGTAAAACTGATGAATTGTTAATTTCTGCGATTGACCGCGGATAACTGAAACCTCGGAAAGTGAAACTGTGCATAAGTGGGGGACCACAGTAATCAATTTTCGAGCAACAGCAAGTAACCTTGCTGCGTTAAGTGTTCCGTAAGAGTTTTGCATTTCTTGTTACGAATTTAAAATTGTGTTTATCCCTGGGGTGAAAAAGCAATTTAAATGTGCTAATTTGACGAGAAGGATTTTAAACGCTTCGATAATTTTATAAAATTTAAAAGAAACAAAAAAATTAACACTAAAAAAGTGATTTACACGTGAAAATGACAACATAAATTATTTTCTCTAGAAACATTAATTCGCCTTTTTTGCCAAGGGGAGATAACCGACTTCAGTCAATTTCTATTTATTTATTAATAAATCCGTGGAAAAAAGAAATCACGGACACACAGGTTTTCCCTGTTTAACCGAAAGTAGAACGTTCCTATAAAAGCCTTTCGTAAGCCGAAATGGCGTAAAACGAAGAAGCGATTACCATTAATTGACATGGAAATTTTTTTTGAGCGTCCCCAGATCCCCAAAATGATTAGGATGGTATGTCGTGGGACTAGGTGTAGAAGAGAGAGGAAGAGTGGGTGAGCGCTGCTCTATAATAACTCGCTGTAAAACAAAAGCTGAACGCAATTTTCGTTTTTTGTCTTTTCGAAAAAGCGAAATATAAAAAAAGCAATCTTTCGAAAAACGGGGACTACCCGTATTTGAATGCTATCAGATGATTTTTTCTAGAAAAGAAACTAAAAAAACCTGGTTTTACTGTAAGAATCTATTATTTAAAATGGTGGGTAGGAGATATTTTTATCAGCAAACTTGTTATCTTTAAATGGAAGACTCCATGGTTACGGACAGAATACCAAGAAAATCACACTGTTCTTTATATAAGTAGATTTATATTTTAACATGAGCCTTAAAATACCACACGGAAGCTGTATTATATTGTTCGGAAAGTAATGTCGCATTTTTGGACACAGAATAAAAATGTGTTAAAATAAGTTACAGAACTAAATTTATTTGCAAGAACATAATCGTCATTATTGGCAATGACAAAATCCGTCTGCGAAACTTTTACAACACTTAGATTCGAAGGAGGTGGTGAAAATAAGGTGTTGTGGTAAGTAACCCTTTTTTCTTGGTCAAAGGCAGCGGACGTATTGATGTAACTGCGTAAAAAGGTGAATTTGTTTACTTTGTTTTTAGTTTCAAAATTTGTTTATTCAATGTAGTCGACTGACTTTCTGAAAATAAAATACCCCACCCCTAAAAGAAGCAAAAAATGATACACAGTCTACCATTTTGAGAAGGGAACCATTCGTAATGTGCATACAGCAAAAAAGGCAACCCCGTATTTTGGCCCACCCGATTGTCATCTATGATCTTAGAATATCGTATTTGACGATATATGATGGCTTGGCTTTTTCCACGTCTTACAGGTCCTCAGCCTGTACTTGGATAGCCCAAACGCCTGTGCGATGGAGCTTTAAGGTGAGGTGCGGCGTGTACACGGCCGACCCCGCACTTTAAACCAAGGGTTTGCATGCCATAATCCACCGAGGTGGAATGATGGTCATAGGTCCTAGATATTATGGGAGTTTCTTTCTCCTGGCAGATGCCCAAGCTAGCTGTGGAGGTCTGTCGCCCCTTTGTGGGAGTATTACGACAGTATGGCTGACCTGAGTAATTGAAGCTCAGATCATGAACACTCCGTAGTAGTCAGATACCTGAGCTGGCTATAGAGCTTTACCGCCCCTTAGACCCCCTTTACTCTAGATAAATGGTTCAAAAGGTAAACGTAACCCCTGTTGTCCAGACCCATATTGGCTAAAACTTGAGGAGTTAAATTTAAAAAATACTGGGTGATAAATGAGAGGAATTCAGGAGGGAATGCATATTTCTTTACCATTAGCACTCTGTAGGCGATTTCGCAGTGCAAAACACTTATCCTGCCTCTGCACACAACTCCGATAACCAAACGATAGCGTGTTTTAATTCTGCGGTTGTGCTGTTATATCAGTTTCATATCAATTTCATTCATACACCGACAAACACACAGGTTATAGGTTTTCAACGTTATTAAGTGCACAACATCTGGCGTCCTTGAAAAAGAATGCGGAGTGTTAAATGGTTAATATTCCCTGCGGATCTTATATACCATCAGATACGGTAATCCCAAGGGTTCTTGGTTTGCAGAATCAACTCTCTGCTCCAAGCTCTGCTCCAAGCTCTGCAATTTCTCCAGTTGCTTTTTTCTGAAAAAAAGATTCCATCCGCTGAAAATAAAATCATGGCTGTGGAGTCGGAGTCAGAGTCTTGGGGTCGGAGTCGGAAGCAATTATTAGGTTACTGGAGTGGAGTCGGTTAAATGTGCCGATTCTGAGTCGGAGTCGGAGTCGAAGTCGAAAGGTTTTGTATACCGAATTCACAGCCACGGCTGTGGGGTCTGGGTCGAAGTCGTGGAATCAAAAACAATTATTGGGTTACTGGAGTCGGAGTCGATAAAAATGTACCGACTCTGAGGACGAGTCAGAGTCGAAAGGTTTTGTGTACAGATTCCACAGCCACGGCTGTGGGGTCGGAGTCGTAGTCGTGGAATCAGAAACAATTATTGGGTTGTCGGAGTCGGAGTCGATAAAAATGTGCCGACTCTGAGGACGAGTCGGAGTCGAAAGGTTTTGTGTACAGACTCCACAGCCACGGCTGTGGGGTCGGAGTCGTAGTCGTGGAATCAGAAACAATTATTGGGTTGTCGGAGTCGATAAAAATGAAGAGTCAGAGTCGAAGTTGCAGTTGAAAGGTTTTGTTTACCGACTCCACAGCACTGAATGAAACAAAAACAAAAAAGAGGTGATTGAAGGAAAATTGAAACTACTCACGTCACTTTTTGGTGACTTGTTGTCCGAAATGTCCTTGTTATTCTCCAAACTGGCTGCAAAGAGAAAAGAGAAATAACCTCTTCAGAAAAAAGAAAGATGTATTTCAATAATTCAAATAGTCCTTCGGGCGATTGAACTCCTTGTTGTTTGTGTTGTTAACACGACGTTTCGGCAGATCCAATTCGGTTGAACTACGCACTTGTCTGACTAATGCATTTGGTCGACATGTTGTTTGGTCGAAATTTAAAAAAATTCTGTTTACCCCATCACATTCGGATATTACACATAAAGAAGGCCGATGAATGGGTCGGCCGAAACGTCGTGTTAACAAGACAAACAACAAGGAGTTCAATCGTCCGAAGAACTATTTGAATGTTAGTGACCCTTCTCAAAACTATAGAACAACACAAACAACAAGAAGGAGTTCAATCGTCCGAAGAACTATCTGAATGTTAATGGACCTTTTCAAAACTATAAATGTATTTCAATAAGTTGGCACAGAATTTAGACTAGGTAAATACAGGTGTACTACATTATTTCCAGGGCTTTGAACAAAACATGTTTGTTAAGACACTTTCTTTTATTGCGAATAATCGTTTATCGCATCGCCGTAGAGCAGTGGCTAACAAGCTTGGACCGAAGGCCATTACTCATATAGTGACTTCGGTTCTTACTGGGTGCCTGACACTTATGGTATTGTACTAAGTTAAGCTTTGTAAGTATCAATACATCACAAACCAGTCTTGTAGACCATTACGACTGTAGAGAGTTTAATTATCACTGGGTGCCCGGCTAAGCTGAGCTTAGTAAATATGAATGCACTACCAGCTAGATATTTGCCTTCTTTAGTTCTTTGCAGGTGTGGGGTGGACGAGCGGATAGCAGTTCAGAGAATGGACTCAGCGATCAGAGTTCAAACACAGGTTTGGACAGTTGGTGTTCACTTCGGACTAATGTCCTTGGAAAGGCATGAACCCATCTTTCCTCCAGCTACGAGTGAAATACCGCAGGGTGAAGTGGGTGACGCCACTTTGGGTGCTTGTCACCTCTAAATCTATTTCTCATAGCGAACGGGCTTGTGAAATGTGGAACTTAAGCAGGGACGGATCGAGCAGTAGCCAGCGCAAGGGCATTACTTGCTTTCAGTTCTTTCCTATATTACACTTCTTTCTTTACTCCCAACCTTCATTTCCCGTCTGTACTTCCTTCATTTCGCGCCTTTTCTTCCAACCTTCATTTCCCGCCTGTACTTCCAACCTTCATTTCGCGCCTTTTCTTCCAACCTTCATTTCCCGCCTGTACTTCCAACCTTCATTGCCCGCCTTTTCTTCCTTCATTTCGCGACCTTTCTTCCAACCTTCGTTTCCCGCCTTTTCTTCCCTCCTTCATTTCTCGCATTTCTCCTTCATTTACCGCCCATTTCCTTCATTTCCCGCGTGTTTCCTTCATTTCTCGCCTTTTCTTCCCCCCTCTCCATCATTTGCCACCCTTTTGCTTCATAACCGCCCCTTTCCTCCATTTGCTGCCTTTTCCCTTCATTTCCCGCCTTTTCCCCTCCTTTGCCGCCTTTTTCCTTCATTTCTCGCCTTTTCTTCCATTCTTCATTTCCCGCCATTTTCCTTCATTTCCCGCCATTTTCCTTCATTTCCCGCATTTTCTCCCATCCTTCATTTCTCGCATTTCTTTTCCCATTCCTCATTTCCCGCCCTTTCTTCAATCCTTCATTTCCTTCCGTCTTTCATTTCCCGCCTTTTTTTTTCAACACCCAATAATTCTTGTTGGCCTGGGGGAAAAGCCAGCATAAAGTCAATTAAAAATACGCGAATTGTTGACATTGGCGAACATCTCCAATGTTCGCCCTACGTAAACCAAAAGTCTTCAGGGTGTTTTTACAGTTAGTGAGAGAGAGAGAGAACAAAGTTATCGCTTTATCTTATTTAAACATTTTTGCCAGTGGTTCTTGATTTTTTTCCACCACGCCCCCCCTTAGTAGTTGGACCTTGCCCCCCAAGTTCCCCCTACATCTTCAGCCAACTGATTAGTTTGAAATGAGTAGTGCAAATCTGTAAAATTTGTATATATTATGTTCATCACGATATAATGCAAACACCAGAAAGAATTCTCAAAATAATTAAAGAAATATTTCCTTTTTTTCCTGCGGGGTCGCGCCCCTCTTGAAATTACTCACGCCCCTAGGCGGAATGCCTGGTTAAGAATCACTGATCTCTAGTGTTTACTGACAGATATTGAACTCACATCGCTTAGAATTAAAACGGTGTCAGTTTGGGAATTATCTGAAGAAGCTAGAAAAAAAAGCGCCCATCGTTGCGGAAGATGACGACAAGAAAGACGGCAAAACCGAAGAAAATGAAACAGAATAAACGAAATTAAAATACAGGTATACCTTGATTAGTGCGGTTAATTCGTTCCAAAAATTTCCATACTGTTCAAAACCGCACTGTTCAAGGTATTATTATTTAATGTGTTTTTGTTTTCAGCTTACATTAATTTGTACAGCAATACCTTAACCGTACTGCATCAAAACCCGCACTATTCAAGGTATTCATGTATATATTTGCATACTCGTGTATAAGTAGAGTTTCTTTTACCTTGAAATGTCGTTTTCACGTCATAGAGAATAATGCTGAGTGAAAGATTTACAAATGCAATTGCATTTTTTGCAGATTCAATGTAAATAGAGATACAATTCATCATTATTAGAGGTTTTTGCGCTCTTAACAGCAATGACGTCTATCCGAGAAGTTAGACTAATTTTCAAGTGAGATTTAAATTAGGACATACTACTGCTCACGCCGCTGATAACATCAACAAAGTATTTGGAGTGAACACTACTACAGTACAAACTGTTCAGCGTTGGTTCAATAGGTTTAATGTCTTTTTGTTTTCTGCTTACATTAATTTGTACAGCAATACCTTAACCGTACTACATCAAAACCCGCACTATTCAAGGTATTACTGTATATATTTACCATGCCTACTCGTGTATAAGTCGAGTTTCTTTTACCTTGAAATATCGTTTACACATCAGAGAATAATTCTAAAAGTGAAAGATTTACTAATGTAATTGCATTTTTTACAGATTCCATGTAAATAGAGATATAATTCTTTATTATTGGAAGTGCAAACTTCTCAGCGTTGGTTCAATAGGTTTAGGTTTGGAAATATGGATACCAATAATAAACCTCGAGGGAGGTCCAAATCTGTTCTTGAAGAAGTATCATCATCTCAAAGCAATAGGAAAGATTAAAAAGTTGGAAAAATGGGATCCACATGAACTGAATGAAATGCTCCATGACAGTGCCTGACCACGCACCTCGTAGCTGATTGTGTATAGTCTTAGAGAACATTGATATGAAGTCTTGCAGCATCCTGGCATTACTGATACAGATTACCATCTTTTCAAGCATTTTGAATTTCATATCTGTAATAAAAAGTTCAATAATAGGAAAGCCATAATTCGTGCTTTTACTGAATTTATGACTCCTAAACCTAAAGAATTTTATAGAGATGCTCATATTATCATTAGAGGATCATTGGAAAAGGGTTATTGCTTCAAATGGGTCGTATTTTGATGAAATACTTACTGTTATATTTCATTTATAATAACCTTATATTTTGAAGTGACATTTCAATGTTTTTCTACAGATAGATATTTTATACACAAGAGATAGACTCAACACTTTTATTATTCAAACTCATTCATTCATTCCTTGTTGCTGGGAGCCAGAGGGTTCGGTGGGGGGCCTTTGGCTTGCATTATTGAGCGTAGTGTGAGATCGGTCATCCATCAAGGTACTGACCAGGCTCGACGTTGATTAATTCCGTGATCGTACGAGAACTGGTGTAACCAGCGCGATTTGGCCGTAACAATAGTATCCAAACGAATCTCCCCGTTTTTCGCCCATCTATAAAACCGGTGCATTTGACCAAACGAACTATTTGGAGTTTTTCTCTTTTTCTTCTTATATGCATCCAAACGCGATGGTCATTTGTGGCGTTCGTACGTTTTGGCAATCGAGTCTGATTGGTAGACAGAGAACGAGCGGAAGTTGGTAGGCGTACTTCCTTATCTGATAATCCAATAACGTTTTCAATTTAGCAACTTGCCACATACCTGTGCTCACCTTTTGCAATCAGCGCACAAAGGAAATTACCGTGCGCACAAAAGTTTAGTTACCTATGTAATAATTAATAATTATATTTATATTTATGATTATAAATGCACTAATAATAATACAATTACTTTGTAGGGTGTAATCATACGTGTATTATATTAAAATTAACTGAAACCTGCTCTATAAAGCGGTTTCGAGCTAGTATCTATATGTATATATATTGATCGGAAAGTAAGGCTTCTTTTTAGCATTACAGTAATATTGTATAAAATATTGTTAAATTAGCTGAAACCCGCTCTATCAGGCGGTTTGAGCTAGTATCTATATGTATATATTGATCGGAAAGTAAGGCTTCATTTTAGCATTATAGTAACATTGTAAATAGAACCCACCTCTAAA
>VCCN01004356.1:1028393-1038907 GCA_006491835.1 Architeuthis dux
AAAAAAAAACAACTATATATATCTTCTGTATATATACCGAATAAGCCCTGCGAACGAATGGACGAGGCGAGAAAGCAACAATGATCGATCCTTCGTTGCCTTTCGCAAGGGAGGAGACTGTGACAGTGAATACTCCCTGTCTACTGTTTATCTATGCGGGTGGACGGGTGGGTGAATAGTCGGGTGGGGGGCGTTGCTAAGCAACTTTATACACGCAAGTACATCAAAGCTTTGCGTTTGTGGATAGATCTCTCAGGGCGGAGCGCTGAGTATCAAGTTTTGCTTAGAGTACGGATCACTTTCAAGAAAGCACGGAATCTGATGATATAAAACAGTGGTTCACAACCAGGAGGGGGTGTGGTGGGGGGCGTGTGTAACTTCAAGATGGGGTGCGAGCCTGCAGGAAGAAAGTCTGAGTTTCTCTAATTATTTGTAGAATTCTCTTAAAATGTGTTTGCATATTATCATGATGAATATAACATATTAAAATTATTTCTCACAGATTTACAGTACCTACTTCGAACTAATCATTTGGTTGAAGATATAATGGGGGCGTGGAGGCAAGGTCCAGTTACTAAAGTGCGTGTGTGTGGGGGTGCGTGGTGGTAAAAAGGTTAAGAACCACTGTCCGAAAAATATGGTAACGGGCCATTACTGTTGGTGGCCGGCCAGTCTAGTATTTGTAAAATTAAGGGTTTTTTCCAGAGTCAGCCGTTCACTGCTGTTGTCAGCGATTGGACTCTTCATTTCCAGAGTTCATTTCTTGTTGCTCGTAGCCAGTCCAGTCAAGAGGTTCAGGGGCGGCGGGGCTTTGGTTCACGTTATTGAGCATAGTGCAGAGATCGGTCTCCTTGCCCAAGAAGATTAACGGGATCGGCACGGGAGACTCTCTTCATGATCCATGGCTGCTAATGGCACATGGTAATTCCAGACGGTCACCCATCTAGTTACTGACCAGGCTTGACGTTGCTTAACTTTGGTTATCGTACGAGAACCGGTGGGTCCAACCTCGTTGAATGTTGATTTTGGATCACTTTAACATCCTTCCTCCGAGGGTAGTGATCCAGTATCATAAGTATGACCCCTTTTTTAAAGGAATTCCTACAGGAATGTATGTTGCGTGAAATGAAATTAGAAATGAATGCATTCATATGAGTGAACAATATCTTCTTTAACTTTGTCAATAAAATAAAGCATTTACAAATTAATGTATTCAAATGAATGATCAATATCCTTAAGTTTATTAATAAAATAAATGAATTCCTGTCTTTCCTAGTTTTCTTAACTGTCCCTAAATTACGCTGGTTTACAATTAGCCCCCAAAACATTAAAATTAAGTTTTCATTTTTTCAAATTGAATTTCTGGGACCCTAAAATCCAACCCATGAGACTGCTTTATGGGGGAGGATGTTCAATTAACAAAACTAAACCAGGGAGCATGTTCAAATGACCATTCTAAGGGATGAGTATGTTAAAGTGATCCCTGATTTTCAAGACTGGCGCAACACAATCTTCCTAAACCCATTTTGCCTGGTGTTGTACTAAGCTGAGCTTAGTAATATGAAGAGTTATTTAAGCCTAGTTGTATAATCCCCATTAGTGCTAGAGGCCGGTGTTCGAGCCAAAGTTTAAGCCAAGATTTTGAAGACTGATTGTCAGGGCAGAAAGGTAGGATATTTTCTCTTGGATGACTGATGCAACCAAATCTTCCTTGCAGGCAGTATATTCATGTACTTGTAAAATATTCAATAGCTACATCCTAAAGCATCTATAACGTCATATTGGATCAGTGATGGCGAACCTACGACACGAATGTCAGCAGTGTCACGGGTCTTTAGGTGACACTTGATGAACTTTGAAAAAAATTTCCCTGCTATATCATGTTTTAAAAAACTTTTATACTTTATCTTACGCCATATGTTAAATTTTTAAAATGTTCTTACACTTTTAGTCCGTTACACTTTTGGTCCAATCTTAAAAATGTTCTTACACTTTTGGTCCAATCTTAAAAATGTTCTTACATTTTTGGTCCGGTCTTAAAAATGTTCTTCACCGAAATTGATTGCTTTCCTCTATCTTTTGCCAAGGTTTACATACTTACAATTCAAATTATCTGCTTTGCCTGTAACCTTCACAACTTTGACCATACCCACTGAGTATTATGAGCAATAGTAAACCTTATTTATAGTAGTTTTGAGAAATCTGTGAACAGCTTATATGGAGTCAGAACTTTCACTCAAAACCACAGATCTTCCTACAAATATTTCACGATGTAGCGTCAACGGGAAGTTTGACTCTGATTTTAGCTTTTCTTTTCAATTCTTTCATTCGTATTTTTAGAACCCAATCATAATAGCAGCAACTGCTAATAAAAACAAGTTAAATTATCACAAAAAGGAAGTGGACAAAATATTGAAGATTGGTGGGCTGAAAAGTATGACGTTGTTGATAAGGACGATAAAGTTCTTTGTATATTGTGTGGCGAACTAGTTGTAAGTAGAACTTGGAATGAAAAGGGGCAGTCTGTCCCTAAGCACCAGTCACTCCTAGAAAAAGAATCTGTCGAAGACCACAAAAGATACATATCCCAACAACAAAAAGTGGACACATTCCCAATCAGAGAACTTATTTAGATTCTTGGGTGGGCCTTCCGATTTAGTAGCTGAAAGTTTTAGTATTACACATACTATTACTTATCATGGAAAATTACTAAGTGATGGTGATTTATTAAAAAGGGGCTTTTGTTAAATAGGCACCGTTTTTTTATGACTAATCACAAGGACATGTTATAAAGTGTGTGAATGAGTTAGCAATACGCAGAACTAGTGTTAAAGACAGAGTTATGAAAATGAATTCTAACAAAGAAAATCAAATTCAAGAACACTTAAATACCGACTTCTTTTCTATTTATCTTCTGATGGAACCCCTGATATTAAGTCATCAGCTCGAGTAGCTATTATTGCAGGATATTTTCACGGAGATTCTATTCATGAGGAGTTGATTAATGTAATGTTTATGTGCTTGTTGTTAGTTTCTGTTTTAGTTAGCTGTATTTAGTTTGAAAGCGTTTGGTTCACAACTGTATTTAGCTGTGTTTAAGAAAAGAAGACACGTTTTTGCAGGGCGATTGCCTGGTTCAGAGAGACCTTCCCAGTTCCCAGTTCCCACTTCCGGGCTCCCGTTTCCCGTTGACGCTAAACTTCCCCAGATTCTAAATGGTTTTAGATATTTAATTTGGGACGCTAAACTTCCCTAGATTCTAGATGTTTTTATAAATATGGATCAACTCCTGGATGTCCCCAAAAGGTTCGCCATATCTGCACTAAATGAACACTCGCGAAATTATCTTCAATTGTCATTCTGTTTTTCTTCCTTTCTATAGAAATAGAAAGGAATGTGTGCTTTTCGCCGTTCTTTTAGAAATAAGACGGGAGAAAAGAACAAATTCAGGTTGAGAAGAAGAGAGAACAGAGAGAAAACCCGAAAATAACGGTATTAAAAGAGAGGAGGTCGCTGTGTGAGAAAGAGAACCAAACAAAATATATATGTGTGAGAGAGAGAGAGTAGACAAAGAGACGGACCAACACGACTCGTAGTGAGAAATTGAATAAGAACGACTCAGGTGACACTAACAAGAGAGCGCATACCTCTGCCAACGTCATTGTTACTAAAAGCCGAATGAACATCACTTCACAAATAACTCTGATGCAGAGGAGGTAATTGTACATGGATTCGACCCAAAATGTAATCACTTCTTCCGTACCCCATTGCTCACCCTTCCCAAAAATGTAACATTCATTGAGAACCTTTGGAGATTTCGTGTGGACAGAGGGACTGGAGGAAAGACACAGAAATATAACCCCCAACTTCGTTGGCAGACGTAACAATGCGGAAACTCCTGTCACCAAAAAAGAAATCTGACTCATCGCAGCTCTGTGTCACTTAACTCAGTTGGTGCCAACAGCAGCCCTGCTGATGGACCAATTCTTTCTACTTGCACAGGATACCGCAGTCAGCCGGCCGGGTGGGCGGTCGCAGTACATGACTAGGCGCTCAGGATTCGTCCTGAGCGTCGCGACCAAGTGTTCAGGATTCGTCCTGAACACTTTGTCCCAACTGACCAGCAGGCCCAGGAGTCATCCTGGGAACTGTGACCAGATTCGACCAGCACATCCCGGGTCCGCGTGGCCCTTGTCCGAGCGACAGGGACTTGGGATGTCCCCACCTCAGGCCCCTAGTCACGTGGAGCTGGGATTCCCCTCCCTCCCCCTCCCCACGTTAAAAAAATGACCTTAGTGTCTAATGCGCCCATGTGGGGGGTCCGCATAAAGAAAACTTAGTGCACATATGTTTAATCACCGCTACCCACAAACAACACTGGTTTATTGCTGGTTTTATTATTGGTTTATTTACGTTATTCATGTGTTCTGATATTTATATGTATCTATCTATCCGAACGTCTCCCAGTCCTAACCGTTCATGGTAGAAACTTAAAAGTTTGCACGCGCGTGCGCACACACCTCAATGAGTACGGAAAATGTTTTTTTTTTGTCTTTTGAAAATTAGCCGCCTAAATAGGTTTTTAGATGGGGGTTCAATATGCAATGTAAATTTATGCTAAATTGGTCAATAGTTTGTGCCCGCTATTTTTTTGAAAATTCAGACCTTTTTTTAGTGATTACAGCCCAACAGAAGGCGAGAGAAGTAACTTATTCATTGATCACCCTTTTTTCAACTTTTTAATTGATCACCCCCAACACAGCATATATGGGTGGCGGTGATTCATAATTTCCCTTGTATTATTTTCTTTTGACTAGTATCTTCATTTTTTTGTCGCTTTTTATCACAGTATTTTTAGTCGATCGGACATTAAAAATTTAGCTTAACAGCTTTCATAGACGACGCCTTAACCAGTTAGGCTACCTGTTTCATGATTAGGCAGGGTTCTCATCTTTAGTCTTCTGCCACCGTCTTTTTCTTTCGACTCTAGTCCGCGCTGTGTTTGCTACCGTACTACCAAGAAAAGAGCCCCTCTCTTTTCTTACATATAGTACATCTGAAGAAGGCCGTAGAATGGATCGGCCGGGACGTTGTGGGAACAACAAGAATAGAAAGAATGAGTTCAGATGCCAGGAGAAAAGATTAATTCAGCACTATCAGAATTCATTTCGTCCAGAATCCTAGATTCTTTCAACAAAGAACAAAAAAATTAGTTTCACAGTGGTCTTTTGTGATTCACACACAATAAGTTGTCGTCTGTCAAACTATTAGGTCATCAGTGACGTAACTTAGTAGAAATAGAATGTTATGTTACGTTAAACTTGATAAATTGTGTTTACTTAATTCTACCTTTAGATTAGTTTAATATTCAGGAAATATTGAACATAAACAATGCTAGCATTCCAAATAATACCGACTTGAGAATTAATTTTATAGATCAGGGCTTGTGAAACCTTTTTCACTCGCGACCCCTTTTGATGAGACGAAATCTTTCGCGACCTCTCACCCATTGTTATAAAAATAATAGGTACTTAGACTATATATTATTCTTTAGTATAGAAACAAATGAGACCAAACAATTGTCAAAAATGGCAACGTATTTATAATCGACATATATAATAATTAGCAATGTGCATTTGTCATCTGTCGCGCTTACGTCATTAGTGACGTAACTTAGTAGAAATAGAGTTTTATGTTACGTTAAACTTGATAAATTGTATCTTTACTTAATTTTACCTTTAGTTTAATATTCAGGAAATTGAACAAGAAAATGTTGAGCAACATAATGTTTTTGGTATTTTATAAGTAGAATGCAATTGCAAAATTAAGTAAAGAGCGCCGTCATTTTTGGAGTGCAAGGGGTAAACTAGTTTTTGTATAAACACAATCGGGTTGATCATTGTATGTGGTTTATTCAGACTAATGTCCTCATCCCTGTTTGTTTATTTTTCACAACGTTTCGATCGTGTACGCTTCGGCCTTCCTCGGGTATCTGTTGTGTTCTTGAATGTCGAATCAAGTTCCGAGGGAGCAAAAATATCGATACTCGGTCTTCTGATTGAATCGATATTAGTAGCTTGTGGGAACCATTGATCAGGAAGAAGCGGGCAATGAACTAGGGGTTCCGTGGGCATGGCGTGAGACGTGAGCTTAGATTAGTTTAATATTCAGGAAATATTGAACATAAACAAGAAAATGCTGTGCAACATGTTTTGATATTTTATTATGCAAGGGTAAACTAGTTGCTAATGGTGATTGTGTTATGGACTAATAAATTTAACGTATATTACATGTTTATCTCGTCTCCAAATATGCGATATTAACTTTTGAACAACCTAATGGTGTGTCTGAGTTCGGTATTTCTGAGATGAGGTGTTAGTATTACTGATACTATTGTTCGGACTGAGATCCTCATCTTGGTTGTCATTTCCACAACGTTTCGGCCGATGTACCCTCATTTGGGACGGTGGGCCTAGATAGCTAAAGCGTTGGTTAAAAAGCGTCTGACTGTTGAGTCATCTGTAGGTTGTGGGTTCAATCCCAGGCAGGAGCACCACAACTGAAGAATTAACAACGAAATAATTTCTAGGACATGGATAGTGGAATGAGGACAGTATACCCCCGTGGATCAAATAAAGGGTTCAGTTCAATAGTTCCGGTAAGTTACCGACAAAACTTGACACCTGAAGAAGGCCGGAGGGTACATCGGCCGAAACGTTGTGGAAATGACAACCAAGATGAGGATCTCAGTCCGAACAATAGTATCACTAATGGTGTGTGTGTGTATGTGTGTGTATGTTGATTGGTTGATTTGTTTAACGGCACATCGACCCTTGGTGAGTCATTTAGTGACGAATTCGGTTTCTTTTTGAATACACAATTTATGTAGACGAATTATTGTGGACAAATTATTGTAGGCACATTTTTGTAGGGAGATTGTTAAGGTATGTATATCGAATCTGTTTTTTTAATATGTTTTCTTAGTTTCAAAGTTTGTTTTTCTTAAAATAGAGTCTTGCGACTTTGGCCCCTGTTTTTATTGTTTTTTTGGGGGGCGGGGGCTTTCCTCTCTGCAGGGTATGCAGTCGGCGTATTCTATGCCCCAGCCGACAGGGCCGGTGTGTGTGTGTGTGTGTGTGTGTGTGGAGGGGGGATAAAGAAAAAAAGAAAGAAAGAAGAAGAAAAGAATGAGAAAAGAAAAGGCACTATGTAATCATAACAAAGTATGTAGTAAAAAGAAGAGAGAAAAAAAAAGGATATGAGAGAACACAACAATGAGGGAAGAATAAGGAGATTGCAGTAAAGGAAACACAATATCATTAGAAAAATGATAACATCACCGGCGTTGCTTGGAATACCAACGAGAGAAATCAATCAATTGGTGTTTGCACCCTGTATCCACCCCAACCCACTTCACAGCCACCCGTCCTGTCGTCTCCAAATATGCTCGGCATTGGGAGACCATTCGCGTGGTGACAGCGAGGAGAGACAACGCAGTGGCAGAAAAATCGATGAAGCAATGTCACGCGATCGGAAATAGATGCTGTTCAAGTTGCATCACTTCCTGTTTAAAGGAATTTCGGGTAACAAAGTGAACTCGTCTCGGATGACGTTAAATGGGGGAATGTACTAAGATTAGGTGTTGTTGTTGTCTGGTAAAAGGAGGTCACACGGGTCACCCGGGTTACCCGGTGAGGATCGAACTGACTGTACTGTGAGTCTGCGGGACTAGTTTGCCAAGAGAGAGGGGTTGGGTGAGAGAGAGAGAGGGAGGGAAAAGAGAGGGAGAGACAGAGAATAAGAAAGAAAGAGAGAGAGAGAGAGAGAGAGAGAGATTAAGAGTGCGAGTGACTGAGAGTTAGAAAGTGAGAGACACACACAGAGGGAGATAGAGAGAGAGAGAGGAGGGGAGAGAGAGAGAGAGAGACAGTGCGAGTGACAGAGACTGAGAGTGAGAGACTGAGAGTGAGAGACAGAGAGTGAGAGACAGACAGAGAGACAGACAGATAGAGATAGACAGAAATAGATAGATTAAGAGTGCGAGTGACTGAGAGTGAGAAAGAGAGAGATACAGAGAAAGAGAGAGAGAGACACACACACACACAGAAACAGAGAGAGAGACAGGACAGAGAGAGAGACACACAGACACGGAGAGAGAGAGACAGAGACAGAGACAGAGACAGAGACAGAGAGAGAGAGAGACACACACACACACACACAGATAATTATTAAGAGTAAGAGAGTTACTGAGAGTGAAAGAGAGGGTTGCCGAGGGTGAGCGGATGACAGTTTGACAGAGAGAGAAATGATGACAATGCAACAGAGGGAAAGGGTGATAGTGTGACAGAGAGTGAAAGAGAGACTGAAATAGTGACTGAAAGAGTGAGAGACTGGCTGAGAGTGAGACGATGACGCTACTTTGTTATCAACATAGCAGAGAGATGTTAAATAAGCATTTTATTTGTTTAACACTACACTCGTGATATTAGATGTAACAGTATCCGAATTTCTTAGATGAAGCATTCATTGTCCATTGTTTACCCCTGTCAACGAATTTGAAAAGAGGTACATGTTTTTGGTCGCGTCTCTTTGTTCGGATTTTTTCCCCGTCCGGAAGATATCTCCAAAATTTCATTCGGATTTTCTGGAAAGTTGGACAATAGGCAAAGGAAGAACTGCTTAAATTTTGGAGCGGATCCATGCAAAATAATCTCCCCTACGTCGTATGGTTCGTATTTTTTGCTGTCCTCAAGATAGATTCTAGATGAATTTAATTTGGGATGCTAAACTTCCCTAGTTTCTAGATATTTCTAGTTTTTATAAATATGGATCAACTGGATGTTTTTCGGACAGACTGATTTTGATAACAATAACCGTTTGATAACGTTATCCGTGATTACAATAAACGGCTTCCTCTGTAGGTGCCTATAGTAGTAATGGCCCTTGCGAGACTTGCTTGCTAACCACTACTCTACAGCAGAGTAGATAAGATATTTACTAAGTTTAGTACTAAGTCTGGTACAAGGCCAGATTGGGGCACCCAGAGAGAATCGCAGTTCAGTCAAAATTCGTCAACGCAGTTCAGAAAGAAACTGAAGAGAAAAAGAACATTAACCCTTTATGGGGCAAGTGACTATATATGATCACCTGAGGACCCGTCAGCCACATGCAAATATTGTAGCCACAAAGACAACATAATCTGCACCAATGTGGTCTGCAAGCTTTGCAAAGTACACTTGTGCTTGAACATAGACAGAAACTGTTTTGAGGCATACCACTCCCCATTAAATTAACCTGTTTTTGGCCTTCACAATAAAATTTAAAATCAACCCGGAGGTGTTATTCTTTTTGTCAATATCAAGTTTTTTGTATTTATTCATTATATTGGATGTTATTCTTTAATTCTATGTTTTATTTAACTTTCTACTTTAATTTTTAATTTTAAAAATATTTTTCACTTTTGGTCACTTATTGGGCGAGGCACCATATATGATCACTTCATCAGAGGAGGTTTTGCCCACATAAACAAAAAATCTCCAGATAGCTTGTAACTGAAAATATCTTGTAATTAGGTCTAGTTTAACATACAAAAGGGTTGTTTTGATATCTAAAATATTTTTAGGGGTGCCCTATAAAGGGTTAACTTACTGTTAAATATTTGTAGCGTCCTGAGACTTGTTACCCCAAACGTTTGTATAACACAACTGACAGAACTTAATTACAGCAGAGTAGAACTATGTCAACTAGAGATAAGATGAATGCGCGTTGGGACTGTTATTACAAGAGACAGGTCTGTTGTGTCTTTCCCTTCCTGACCAGAATTTGCTAAACCGACCAAGGGTCACTATCTTATTTATACAAGTCACTCAAACGCATTTGAATACAATGGGAACGTCGACTCGTCTAATATGAAGTGACACCTTGATTCAGTTTTCTCTCTCTCCCAACAGCCGCCTCTTGGAAAAACAATTCACATCGGACATCGTGGCCTAGTGGTAGCGTGCTCGCCTTCGTTTCGGGAGGTCGTGGTTCAATCCACCGCTGAGTCATACCAAAGACTTGTTCTCAATGCTTCTCCACTAAGGACTAGGATTGAGGAACCTCTCCGCGAGGCTTACGGCCAAATCAAGTTGGATACACCGGTTCACGCACGATCACCGTTAGTTAAGCAACGTCGAACCTGCTCAGTACTTAGATGGGTGACCATAGGGTAATACCGGTTGCCGTAAACAGAACGAAGCTTCTACTGGCCTGGCAAGCAATTACAACCCTGCGATACCCACGATGGGGGTATAAGCGGAGAACGACGATACATACATACTACTAATCAGATGGTAGCGCAGTAGTTAGAGTATGAAACTGGTCATTCAAAGGACAATAGTTCGATACTTGAATAATTATTTTCCAACATAGGAGACGTTCATTGGGCGCTTCACTATTGCAGCATTGTGCCAGGCTGAGCTAAATTTAGTAAATATCCACAAACTACCATATTTGACGGCATATACCCCCCC
>VCCN01004356.1:1078662-1091289 GCA_006491835.1 Architeuthis dux
GGTTTAGAAGGAAATTAAATTTCTATAGCATATTAGTAGGGGTGTACTTATTTATGGACGATACTGTATCGTATAGTCTTAAAAGTTTTGATACACAGCTTCACCCAAGAAACTCTTTGGGACCCGGAGCGATGCACCGGCTGCCCCACCCCACCCTCTCAAAGGCCCTGGCGTCAAGTTATCCGCCCCAGAGACAAGACTAGTGATGTATCGGAATATCAATCCGGTCGGATATCCGGCACCGGATTCACAAAAAAAGGGTATCCGAATCCATCGGATTCCAAAGAAAAAAATTAAAATCAACGCCTGTTAAAAAATATTAGGTGGCTAAAATTTGAAACTGGTGGCAATGATACATTTTTGTGAATCCGGCGCCGGATATCCGGCCGGATTGATATTCCGGTACATTAATACGTATATGTAATGGTAGATACTAATGGAAATGTCGGACATTTTTCGAGCAATTGCAACACTGACGAGATTGTTTAATAACGCGTCCTTTAAATACAAAAAGCGTTGACATTTAATTACTGTTTAATAGGCGGCCATTGAAGGTTAACGGTTTTTGTTTATTGTATTTTCATATTGTGTCCCGTGGGTTGAAACTAATGGAACAGGCGGGTGGATCATATGTCCGGATACAAATATGGGTGTGGTCTTGGCCAACATAAAACAGGGGTGTCCAAAGTTATATACGAGGCGATACCCAAGTCGGAGAACTTAAAGACACGAAATGGCTTCCTCGAAGATTTTGAAATATGTGTGAAATGTCCGTCGAGACACGAAAGACACTGAGTAACGCGAAAAGCGAACAGAAGAATAGATGGCTCAATGTGTTTAGGTTCTCCAAACCTTTGGGTAGCACTTCATTATATATCACCATCAGCCATTATAAGTCCACTGCTGGACAAAGGCCTTTCCTATCTCCTTCCATGACGACAGCGATTGCGCTGACCTCTGCCATGCCTTACCGGCAAACCTTTCTATCTCATCCCTACATCTTGTGTCTGGTCTTTTCCTACCGCGTTTACTGCCCCATGGATCCTTCCCACGTTTTCGCACCTCGGTATGGGACAGCGTTTACGCAGACTTTTACTTCTGTAGTGAGTTCAATGCTCACTGGGTGCTACACACTTAGGCTTAAGTCTGGTACAAGGCCACAAGTAACCATGTAAGAATTGACCAACGTCTTTTGGCGGCATGATGTGTTGGGGGTCATCAATTAAATATTGGAAAAGGGAGGTGATCAATGAATAAATTACTTTTCTCGTCTTTTGTTGAGCAATGATCACTAAAAAAATCTGAATTTTCACAAAACTAAGGGACCAATTTAGCATAAATGTATATTGCAAATTGTTTAATTTGCAATATACATTTATGCTAAATTGGTCCCTTAGTTTTTAAAAATATTTTTGAAAATTCTAGATATAATAAGGGGTAAATGTTTAAATTTTCAGCCCTCTCGCTCCATTGGTGTGGCCAGTACGCGTGATACATATATAGCCAGCCAGCCAAACATAAAAACTAAAGAAACCTATGTTGACAGTTTTGGTTGACAGTTTTGGTTGACAGTTTCTAATGTTCTGCAATAAAAGTTATGCGACGGACAGAAGATTCTTTCTTACCGTAGATCTTAGCAACCCCAGCAGACGATATTTCCTCTTATTAAGTAGAGAACTTTCACCATTCCACTTAAAGGAAACGCTTATCGGTTTCTCTTAGGAATATCCGTATTGCCAGCATCACTACTCTTTTACTTTGGGACCATTATTAAGTAAAGATTTTGAATTGGTCATTTCTGGCGCGGGTCACTGAAACCGCAGAAAGCGAAACCGTGGATAAGTGGGACAGCTGTAAAGATCTATATATAACTCACATGTGTGCATTTTTGTCAATGGGAAGACAAGATGGTTTGCTGCTGCTGCTGCTATTGAACTGATAAGTTAAAAAATTCTTTTTACGGAATGCGGATTTGTTTTTTTTATCTAAGTCTTTTAAAAATACAGTAGTAGACTGAAAACTTTAAGAATTTGACAACAGAATCAGGGTTGCCATTTTGGCAATTTTATGGCCATATTTGACAAATCTGGCCTTTTTGAAAAGCATTTGGCCGTGAACCTTTTGGTTTGACCATATTTAAATGTTTGGCCATTTTGACTTTGTTGGAGTAGTATTTTTTACAAAATTCTTATTCTTTGGTGTGTACTGCAGTATTGCAATGTTTTATAAATAATCATTATTATTAATATTTTTATATCGTTATTTCTCAGATGCTTTTTATTGCAACTTTACTTTACATCGTGAAGTTGCGATAAAACAGCAACTGAAAAATGAAAATGTAGGTAAATAGTATAAAAATGATATACAATTATAATACTTTATCTAATAAAAATAAATAATAACATAATTGCTTTTATAAACAATTTTGGCATTTGGCCAATTTTGGCTATTTTTAGTGTGTTTTTGGCCAGAAACGTCTGACTATCTGGCAACCCTGAACAGAGTAGAAAAAAGAGTTAAGATTATTGGCTATTTTCGATTTTCATAGGAAATTTTCCCACCAATCCAACAAAAATTCATCAAGATTCGTTTTTTGGTGCAATGCAGTTCTCATAGAAATGTTTTCTTTCAATTTTAGGTGCTTTCAATCCATTTGATCCTAAAGCCACCCGGAAATTGGTTACTTTTTATAGAAATTATTCTTTTAAGGATTTTACGAGGTGGTTCTATTTACAATGTATCTAAATGGGCACTTACTTTCCGAAATTTATACGAAGGTACGGCTTACATAAATTATCTTCTGTTCTTCCAGTTACTTTCTTTAACCCTTATAGCACTGCCAGGCCGATATATCGGACTCAATAACGTAGCCCAAAACACTACATAGGTTATATATCGGCCTAAAAAGACCAGCCGAACCAGCTCAAAAACTGAATAAACCTACGTTGAAAGTGTTGATTGACGGTGTTTTTTTCTATATGGTCAAAAAGGCCATAGCACTAAAAAAGGGCCAATACCCCCAACCCTGAAAAACTTAAAATTATTACAATTTGAAAATTTTAGAATTTTTATTTTTGCCCCATTTTTCGGACCAAGGCGAAGAAGATTCAGGTAAGCCGGACTTCCGTAAAAATGGTGGAAAGTAGTGCCCACTTTAGCATTATAATTACATTGTAAATAGAACACCCCCCCCCTCGAAAAACTTAATTTCGGAATGGTTCGAAGGTCTAATGGATTGAAAGCATCTAAAATGTTCTTCTAGCAGAACTTCGTGTTTCTAAAAAAACGAATCTTTACTCAAAATTCTCTTAAAGAATCAATGATTTTTAAAAACTTAATCCAGCCTATTGTGTTTAGACGTGAAAAGGTTTCCAGCGAAAAACCGGTTTTTAACGATGTACAGGAATACCTTGATTAGTGCGATTAATTCGTTCCTAAATTTATCCGCACTGTTCAAGGTCTGATAATATATTGTGCGTTTTTTTCCAGCTTATGTTTAGTTACATTAATTTGTACAGCAATACCTTAACAGTACTACACAAAAAAACGCACTAATCAAGGTATTCCTGTACTCAGTTAACTAGTTTTCAAAAAAGAGATCTGGGAACTTTTAGACACACCTAATAGAAAATATTCATCGTACGAATGCTCAGACAATATTATCAGATCAATATTCAGAACAAATTCTTATGTAAAAAACGTAGATATAAAAGATGTTCAACTAAAGAATTAAAAGTACAATAAAAGTAGTTAAAAATATATTCGTCTTTAAATAACTACAGAGGTATAATTGTCAGCGTAACCATAAACACATGCTGTCACAATTCCAAGATTAACCCGTTCCCTGTCACAGACGAGATAACTAGTCTTACGATAGTGTTTTGTTGTTTATTCTTACATATATGTATGTATAGGTTACCGGCAAAGTGTGAAACCTAGGCATTCTATGGACCGCCTTGCATTTCTTTGGACATCGCGGAGTTAAGCCATGTTTTCAAAAACATCTAGATATATCTAGGATCTAAGGAAATTTAGCGTCCCAAATTAAATATCTGAAAAACATCTAGAATCTAGGGAGCTGTCGCGTCCGTAACTGCGACACAAGCATTGATTTTAATAATAGTGTCTACTCACCGTAGTTGAGATTATTTCTGAATTTAAAGGTTTTTAATGTAAATGTGTGTATTTTAAGTTTACGAAAGGGCACGAATAACACAATGTTTAATCAACTCACCTTAGTTGAGGCCGTTTCTGAATTTATTAAAGGTTTTTAATATACATTTACGAAAGGGCCCGGATATAAAGGAAACGAAACAAATTTTGATTTTTAAATGTTCAATTTATTTATAAATTGCCGTTAGTGTTAGTTCTGATTTTTAATTTATACCGGATATTTTTCTGTGATATTTCTATGTCAGTATGCGCAGTAATTTGGGACGCTGAACTACACTGCCCCCAAATCTTGATTCTAGATGGCTTAACTCCATGATGTCCTTTTTTTTTGACAAAGCATGGAATAAGTAAATACTTTACTCAGGGATTTTAATAGAATGCTTAGGTATTCTATAGAATGTTTAACATTTGGATAGGACGTGGAGAGGCTTGCAATATTTTGGCCGTTATCGTGAACGCCCAGGATATCACATTTATTTAGATATTCTGTTGTAACATAGTAGTTGATTTGTATCTAAATAAAACCGTTTCAAACATGCAATGAAGACTTTTTCTATTTTTATAATCTTTGTACAACTGAGCGAAGGTGGTCCCGATTGGAATTCAGCTGACGTCATGTAGACATGCGATCTGTCGAAAATTTATGAAGCCAGACAAAACAATTTAATTTATTCGAAGCAATAACAATATAATTTATGGATTTACTTCTGTTTTTCTTTCATTAATTTTCTTATTTTAAAATTCTTTTTTATTTATGCGCCATTTTTAACATAAGAGTGTGCGTGGGTGTACAATTTTCACACTCAGAATTCCAATCGGGACCACCTTCGTCAAGTTGTGCCATTATTTTTCTACGAAAAAAACCTGGTACAGGAGTTACGTTAAAAACTATACAGGAATACCTTGAATAGTGCGATTTTGATTAGAGCGAGTTTTGATGTAGTACGGTTAAGATATTGCTGTACAATACAAATAAGTATGTATAAGCTGAAAACAAAAAAAAAACATTGAATAATAAGACCTTGAATAGTGCGGTTTTGATTAGAGCGAGTTTTGATGTAGTACGGTTAAGGTATTGCACTACAATACAAATAAGTATGTATAAGCTGGGAAAAAATCCCCCCAAAACATTAAATAATAATAAGACCTCGAATAGTGAGATTTTGATTAGAGCGAGTTTTGATGTAGTACGGTTAAAGTATTGCTGTACAATACAAATAAGTATGTATACGCTGAAAACAAACAAAAAAACATTAAATAATAATAAGACCTTGAATAGTGCGATTTTGATTAGTGCGAGTTTTGATGTAGTACGGTTAAATAATAATAAGAACTTGAAGAGCGGTTTTGAACAGTACAGAAACTTTTGTAACGAATTAACCGCACTATTCACAATATACCTGAACTTGGCAGCGAACTGATTCAAATGGGGGAAAAAAGAATATTTTTTACTTACCTGATGTTAAAAAGATAGTCCCTCCTCTTACGCAAAAGAAAGTTGAAGAAGCTTCTCTTAGACACGTTTCGGAAGATGCTATTTAAAAATAATAAAGAAAGTAGCGAGAAGAAACAGTTTTCTCTTCTAACCAAAGATCGTGCGAGAATCCGTAGGTGGCAGTTCGCCAAAAAGAAAAGTAAAAAAAAACTAAACAAATATCTCCCCCTTAATAACAAAGTCCGATAGAACGCTTCAAGTCAAGACGAAAATCCAGCTCTATTTACAAGCAAGCGACAGAGCTATGAACGGTTGGTGTTGTTTTTATTATTGTTGTTGTTAGCCTGGAATTATGCCGACAGGGGAGCAACACAAGCTTCAACTCTTGTAAATGAGCATGTAAGCAAAGAAGAAAAAACTATAAAACCTCTGGCTGTTAGATAAGTGGGTAAGCTGAGGAGGAGATGACGTAACGAAGAGGTGGGTTTGGCTGTCAGTGGGGATGGAGAGAAGAAGTGGTTGTCTCCCTTTTACTCAACCTTCGGGAGTTCAAAATCACCGAGGTTCGCAGATTTGCGGCCTCAGGTGACTGAGGCACAGGGATGCAGTGCTAACTCTTTAGGAGCCGGGGCTGACGGCTTTTTAAGTGCCGGAGCGGTTCGTCTTGTTCATTTGTTTTGGCTTTTTTTTTTTCAGAGGTGTCAGATCGGTGCACCGGTGAGCTTCGGTAGCACTACACCTTTGCAGTGTGTGTGTGTGTGTGTGTGTGTGTGTGTCTGTCTGTCTGTCTGCCTCTCTGTCTCTGTCTCCTGGCTCTGTCTCTCTCTCTCTCTGTCTTTGTCTATGTCTCTCTCTCTCCCACTTTCCTTTTCTCTCTGTTTCTATCCCTTTCTCTCTCGCTCTCGCTCTCCTTTTCTCTTTCTTTCTTCCTCTCCCACTTTCCTTTTCTCTCTCTTTCTCTCTTTTACCTTTTCTCTTTCGCTTTCTTATTCTCACCTCTTCTGTCTCTCTCTTTCTGTTCCACCTCTTTCACTCGCTTTCTTTTTCCTCATCTCTTTCTCCCCCTTTATCTCTTTCTTTCCCCCTCTTTCTCTTTTGCTTTCTTTCCCCTCTCTCTTTCTCTCGCTCTTTCGCTCTCTCTCATTTTCTTTGCCCCCCCTCTCTTTCGCTCACTTTCGTTTTCTCCCCAGTCATCAGATTTCGGATTAGTGATGCAAAACTGTATTTCTGAATCAGACCTTTTTAAGGTTTATATTGAAACAACTAATGAAATCATTACCAATGACTAAGAGCTTAGTAGGATTACTTCAATACCCTCCCCGCTAGACTGGTCTAGTGGGGGAGGATGTTAAAACGATTCGTTTCAGGGGGAGGATGTTAAGGTGATCCCTCGAAACATTCTAAGCATTGGATTTCAACACAAAACCGTTAATCATTGAAATTTGTGAACCCGTCGGATGGAGAGCATATACAGACTATCAAGTGATATGAGAACAAACGGAAGTTCAGAATTAAGGAGATGAGAGGCTGTTAGAGCAAATTTTAAAGGAATACCTTCAAGAATTTATATGGCGTGAAAGATTTGGCGATGATGCATTTAAAAATGTATGCATTCATATGAGTGAACAATATCTTCTTTAACTTTGCCAATTTAAAAATGTATGTATTCATATGAGTGAACAATATCTTTAACTTTGTCAATAAAATGAAGCATTTAAAAATTAATGCATTCATATGAGTGAACAATATCTTCTTTAAGTTTGTCAATAAAATAAAGCTTTTAAAATATATGCATTCATATGAGTGAACAATAACTTCTTTAACTTTGTCAATAAAATAAAGCGTTTAAAAATGTATGCATTCATATGAGTGAACAATATCTTCTTTAACTTGGCCAATGAAATAAAGTATTTAAAAATGTATGTATTCATATGAGTGAACAATATCTTCTTTAGCTTTGTCAATAAAATAAAGCATTTAAAAATGTATATATTCATATTAGTGAACACTATCTTCCTTAACTTTGTCAATAAAATAAAGTAGGCAAAGATTAATACATTCATATGAGTGAACAATATCTTCTTTAACTTTGTCAATAAAATAAAGCATTTAAAAATTAATGCATTTTTAGGTGTGAACAAAATGAACGAAAATGTTAGCGTGAAATGGACACGTGAGAAATTCTTTTAAATCTGGCAAAACTCAGCATATTATTCGAATTTAATAAAATTTTCGATATTAATTTATTAAAGGACACATTTAAAAAAAAAATTTCCCTTCCAAATATTTACTGTATTTTTCATATATTTTATTCTGTTTTTTGTTTATATAAATTGGCCACTATTTTAAATTATGGGAGCTGCAGACGACAACGTGCCTTTTTTGCACGGCGCTGCATTTTAATCCTGTTTATTTTTTCCACTCAAATATATGTGTACTGCATTGTCTAGCATACATTTTTAATCGGGTGTCGCTTACATGATTGAAATCTTTTTTCATTTTGTTCATACCTAAAATCTATTGATAAAATAAATTAATTCCTGTGTCTTTCTTAGTATCTTTCCTTAAATTATGATGGTTTACAATTAAACATCCGCGCCCTTAAACTACGTTATGGGGGCGAATGTTCAACTGACAATTTGGAGGGGGACGATGTTTAAGTGATCCCCTGAGTTCATTGTAATTTTGAATACTAGATACTAGTTCAGTAGCTATTATCTAGATCAGAGCTTTCCAAACGTTTTGCATTGACGACACACTTTTTAAAAATACATTTTTTTGCGACACATTACATAAGTTTTGTTAGCCAAGCCAAATATATAATTCAAAATCTGATAAAATATATGAAAAATACAGCCGGTAAATATTTTTCATCATTTCGCTATATTCAATTATTCATTCTTGTTATAATATTACCAAATAAATAGATATAATTCAATGAACAAAATAAATAGATATAATTCAATGAAAAGAAATTGTTGATAATTAAAGAAAGAACGGATAATTATAGATAATTAACAATACATAATTATGTTATATACATTTGAATTAGTTGAACAAGAAGATAGCTTACCATTTTAATTGGATACGCGTGCTTGATGTGAAGAAAACAATTCATGAATATTCGGTGAAATGTTTCAAAGAAACGCCCTCATTTTGAAACTTCCGCATTTCAGTGTCTTTAAATTTGTCATAGTCAGGCCCACCAGGCGTAAGACTCCCGCAATATTGTTTGACTCCCACTCTCCACCACGATTTTTGTTGAAACCTGTTTTCTCCCATTTGAGAAAGAAATTCAGGATAGCTTGTCACCCCCTCCCCACTATTTCAAGGAAATAGCGTATACTTAGCATTTATATATTTCTTGAACAAAAGTATCGGATAACGGAGTTCTTCTCTCTCGAATTATATGTTGTGTTAAAAAGAATTATCTTATCAAGAGAGAGTGGGGAGGTACTGATATCTTTTTTTTAGTTCGATATGCTGGTCTTACTTTAAAGAAAAAATACAATGATTCGTGTTGTGTTGTGTTTGTTTTGTATCAAAATTTAGTGCTGAAAATGCTATTTCTAAGCGTTTACAAAGGCTAAAAATAAAAAATAAAAACACCCGAGGTAGAGGGGGCTTATAACGCCCCAGACCTCCCAGCTGATTTACTCGCGTACTTGGCAGGTCTGCATAGTTGAAAATCCAACTTCAAATGTACTTTATAGAAAACCGCAGAAGTTCTTTTTAGCTCTTTTTTTTTGCTATATTGGAATGCTTCTCAGAAACGTAAATCCAGAAATTATCACTCTATATATCATTAACAAATATACCGACAAATGTAATGAAATGCACTCTGTGTTCGTGTGTTCGCGCGTCTTGGGGCGTAGGTGACCAAAGGCCTATATCAGATTACCAGGGTGGTTTCGTGTGTTCGCGCGTTTTAGGGCGAACGTGACCAAAGGCCCATCGTTTTGGGGCGTACATGACCAGCGGCCCAAATCAGATTACCAGGATGGTTTTTATGGGGCCGTGATTTTCAAATCGGGAGCAGTTTAGAATCCGACAAACAGGCAACAGGTCAACAAGTTCCCTCTTCACCCGGACGGATGAAGGAAGGGGGTGGGGTCAGGAGGAAGAAACCAGGCGCCCTGATTGTTGAACTGCTAGAACCACTGTCCGTCTTTCAGTACAGAAACTCGTTTAGAATTTTTAACCGAAACAGAATTCGATGCCTCAAAGTGATCCGCGAACCGGCCCGAAAACAAAGCTATATCGAACGGGAATAAAGCGAACCCAGATTTAAAAATGAAAATACTGAATGTTGTCATCTTTCTCTCTACCCACTTGGGCGAGCCTTCTCTCCGAGTTTATTTCCCCTTCCCACAGAGATTTCAGCTCCCGTCAACCGACAGCCCTGGAACGAGACGTCTTCTCTCTCTCATCTTCCTCACATTGACAAGAAGAAATACAGATCAGCATTATCCTACACAAAGCACTTGACGCCTTGAGCCAACGAACTGCAGTGTGCAAAATGAGGTTTTGATACATCTCGTCTCTTCACAAATATGGGCGAATAATCTCGATTTAAGTGGTCTACTCTTAATATAAGTGGCCATTTTAACAACTTGTTTCATAACTAATTTTAATTCACTTCCAACTGTTTGCGCAACTAGTGTTTCGTGATGTAAAAAGAAATAAGTGGTCAGAATGTTTTAATTCTCCTTTTCTGCCAAAGTTGTTAAAGCCTTTTGATGAACCAGTCATTGAGAAGAATAAAAGTGTGTCGTTAAACAAAAGTACTTCAATGAAGGGTCTGTATTCCGCCCAACAATTGTGGGTGAGGAATGCTCGTACAATATTCTGATCTAGGAGTATTACCCTTTTCTTTCTTTTCCACCCTAATCACACAGCTTGTACTCAATTAACTGCTGAGTGAACAGGGAAATTTGTCCTAATGTAGAAATTTCCACACTCTTCATTTATACCGGGAATCAAACCCGGGACCATTCTGCGTGTGAGGCAGACGTGCTAACCATTACACCATAAGTGAGTATCGAATAAAATAGATAAGAAACCAGAAATAGACGTAAAAAAAGTAGAAGTGTGCTTCGAAAAATAAAAGTAAGCGTCGTATAAAAGTGATAAACAAGAACAAATTGTATGTGGTATACTTTTTTAATATCCTGATGGGTCAAAATTAAAAGCTTTAAAAGTATATATTTAGGACAATCTTTCGTTTTGAGAACGCAAACAATTGTCGAAATCGACTATGGATGCACTATGGGAAAACACTCTTTTTTTTTACACCGGGTGATATTCAAAGCAATAACAATATAATTTATGTACTAACTTCTGTTTTTCTTTCATGAATTCTCCACATACTCGCTCACTCGATGTTAAAAACGGAGCACAAAAGTTGTTTGTTTTTTTAACATCGATTGAGTGAGTGTGTGGAACTGTAAAATTTACAATCATTATTAATACAATTAGTCATTTGTACGGTTTGAGTTAGGTCGTTTTGTTTTTGCTCTTTTGTGCATCCGTTGTCGATGTCCGCAATGGTTAAAATCTTTGCGTTTACCAAACGAAGGATTACTATGTTTAGAATATAAGACCAGGTAAAAAAAAGTATTATACTAGAACCAATCACTGAAATCTGGGGTTTTTGGAGTTTTGTCCGTCTTTGCACGTTAAGTGTTGGGGTTTTGTTCTTGGGGGTTTTGTTCTACACCCCTTTTGCACAATGTTATGGAAATCTTAGAGGTGTCTTTGAAGTTTTCTCAGCTTTTTATTGATTGTGCAGGCATACTATACCTCATCTAATGAAAAATAAAATAATGAATAAATAATTGCTTAACCGATACTACTAGTACAGAAACCAAAACAAACATGGTGCAGGGGATATCGGTGTAGAGACTTGTAGTCCCGGGGGGCAGCAGGTCCTACTGTGCACGCCACCCCCCCATGATTCTACATTTAGGGTACCAAAATGTTCCTTAGGATGTCCTCTTTCAGAGAAAAGATGTTTCCAAGAAATAATTTGGGAAGAACTACCTCATTTGCATAAAACATTATCTCGTTAATTAATATCTTCATTAATTTATAGGAATTTCAGGATTTTACAAGGAAATCGTAAGGAACATTTTGGTACCCTAAATGTAGAATCATGGGGGGTTCACGGTAGTCCCTGCTGGCCCCCGGACTATTGGTTTAAATGCTGGATTTTGATTTTGCGAACAACAGAATTTCTCGGAGCTAGTTTGGACTAGTAGCAGGAGCGTTAAACCTGGCTTCCCCTGGTAAGAGGGGCGTGAGTTCGAGTCTCACTTAGGGCTTATTTATTTTTTTTTTTTAAATTTTTATTTCTGATCCGTGTTGCTTACTCAGTACCATAGGTTGACGCCCTGAGTAAAGTTATGATTTAATAAAAAAAAAGACAACTAAAAAAATCAAGATGAAGTAGCTGAAATTGATAATGGTGTTGCAAGCATAATCTTTTAGAATTGTTTGCAGAACATCATGAATTATTATTACGTGAAAATCATAGCTGAATATACAAAGTCTCCCAATAAAAGCATTAATTAACGAACAGCTTTAAAGAATAACCCATTAAATAGGGGAAAACTGCATCTGGAAGATTTAGGTTAAATCAAGCAATAAAACACAAAGCAAAGTTGCTTCTTGTGTCGCACAACACACGAGGCAATAATTATTGCCTCCATTTCTCGAGCGATCCAAGGAGACCCAATCATTGTTTGTAGCAATTGTGGGTTTTTTATGGGACCTATGGTGCTAGCCCGACGCCCCAAATGGACTGCCTTACAGTATTAAAGGTCTCGAACTAACCTGAAGTTTACCTGTAGCTGAGGTGAGAAGTGGATTCATGACTTTCCCAAGGGCATTAGTGCGAAGTGAAAGCAAACTGTCCCAACCGGAGTTCGCCGATTCCATTATCCCTGTCGTTAACTGTTAGGCCACCAGCACCTTCGAATCAAGCAGTAGTGCTTCTTAATCCATCCATATATATATAT
>VCCN01004356.1:1240285-1256912 GCA_006491835.1 Architeuthis dux
GGGGGCAGTCACCCTCAGGCACAGGTGTGAAGGGGTACACATTTTTCTTTAGCCTAATGCCTGTTAATTAATAATTATGCCCTCTCCTTGGATATAGTGCAACTGTCCCCGGGCACTATCTTTGCCCAAAGGCGTTGAGACCCTAGCTACGCCCCTGACTCAAGTAACCTGTCACATGTATGCTTTTTTTCAGTCTACTCAACACTGACAACTTCTCAATGAATGTGTGTATACATGACCCTTAGTTTTCTTTTGCATAAATTATAGTGGTCGCTTAAGTACATTTTGCTAATAGATGTTAAACATTTGGTACAAGTAGTGCGGTCCTTAAAAAGAAGTGGTCCTTCCTACAGAGCTGGTAGTATTTATTGCTTTATTTTCGAACCTAATACAAAAACATTGCTGACATACCTCTTGCACCGTTTTAGGGCTAGGGGTAAATAAATCGGAACCAGTCTATCTGATGTAAAATAAAGCTTTACTACTACTACTACTAGCTCTGTTGGAGGGACCACAATCTTTAGGGATCACACGACTTGTACCTTACCCTACATTTTATTTAGGAAAGATATCTTCTCTCCTTTTTGATTTGTAATTAACACAAGATCCTTTTTTTACTCTTCCCTTAAACTAAAATATAAGATGATTAGAAAATAAAAAGACACTAATGAATTTGTTTGTCACGCAATTATTGGAAAAATTCTTTCATCTCGTTAAAAATGTACAAGAAAAAATTTGCAAAGGCTTAAAATGAACAAAAATTTGATTGAGGCTGAAAAAGGAAAGAATGTTGGATTGGATTTTATCTTTTTTTTTTTCAAATTCTCTCCACCTCTGCCACTTCACATATATTGGCAGCAAATATTTCTGCTATCATCATGACACAGAAGTTAAAAGGTCTGAAAACAGAGAGAGAGAGAGAGACACACACACACACAGATAGAGAGAGTGATATATATACACACACAGATAGAGAGAGTGATATACACACACAGATAGAGAGAGAGTGATATATATATATACACACACACACAGATAGAGTGATATATATACACACACAGATAGAGAGAGTGATATATATACACACACACACACAGATAGAGAGAGTGATATATACACACACAGGGATAGAGAGATATGCAGAGAGAGAGAGAGAGAGAGAGAGATACAGAGAGATAATTTCTCCATTATAATAATGGACACAGCTAGAGTCATAATTGAAAGGATTGATATTGTTTCAGATCAAACAAGAAAAAACACCCAAACAGAAGAAGAAGAAAAATTGTTTGGTGATTTGAAAAGAATGCCAAGCATTCGAGAGGCATTTTATAAGGGATTAACTCTAAAGGTTTCTGAACTTTATGGTGGATATCTAGACAAGGTTCTCCTGGAAAGCAGAGGCTTAGCTAAAAGGGGGGGGGGGGCTATTTGCAAATGCCCCCCGGAGCCCCAATGAAGAAAGTCCCCCAAAAGCTTTATAAATAGTCACCTAATGCATTTCTACTGACAAATCTCACTAAATATTGGAGGTGGCCCCTCAAGGAGCCAAGCTGCCAGGGCCCCCAAACTCTAGCTATGTCTCTGCCAGAAAGTAAGGTCTTTTCTTACATTAACATTTATACTGAAAACAAAGAGAACTAGCATTCCAAGGGAAATTATGAATCACCAACACCCATATATGCTGTGTTGGGGGTGATCAATTAAAAAGTTGGAAAACGGCGTGATCAATGAATAAGTTACTTCTCTAGCCTTTTGTTGGGCTGTAATCACTAAAAAAAGGTCCGAAATCTTCTAAAAACAAGCGGGCACAAACTAGTGACCAATTTAGCATAAACTTACATTGCATATTGAACCCCCCTCTAAAAACCTATTTAGGGGGGAATTTTTTTAAAAAATCCCCAAAACAGCCATTTTCCCTACTCATTGATTGGAGTGTCTGTGCAAAACTTCAAGTTTCTACTATGAACAGTTAGGGCTGGACGAAGTCCGGATACATAAGATACATATAAATATTAGAACACATGAATAACCTAAACCCAGTAATAAACCAGTCTTCTGGGCAGCAGTGATTAAATATTGTTGTAGTTTTTATCACTTTTATGCATATGTGTAGCTACAGCTCAAGTGGTATAATCAGATCTTTTATCATAAAGAGTTATTTCTCCCTTTTCCTCCATTGTTAGACTATAACCCAATTATTTCTTTCCAGATACATAGATACATATAAATGTCAGAACACATGAATAACCTAAAACCAGTGTTGTGGGTAGCAGTGATTAAAAGTTTACAACAAACAAGTCAGGTGTTACATTAGGTATAATTTTGTACCTCTTTCAAAAGATACTTTTCCTGGGTCAGTTGAACTGCTGGGATGACATATTTGGATTGGCGAACAAAAGTAATGCATCCTAAAAGTTTGGAAAGCTCTGCTTTACAGGTTGTTCAAAAGGACAAAAAAGACTTGTTTTAATTTTTCTATGTTCAAATTTGGATGAAAATATACTGAATCTGCACAAAAAACCAAGCGGGTAGACAAGAGAGAGCGTGCATGCACGTAGGTACTATACAAAGAGAGAACGTGCATGCGCGTAGGTACTATACAAAGAGAGAACGTGCATGCGCGTAGGTACTATACAAAGAGAGAGCGCGCGTAGGTACAAGAGAAAGAGAGAGAGAGAGCACGTGTAGGTACAAGAGAAAGAGAGAGTGAGAGCGAGCGCTGGGGCAGAAGCCTGGATGCAGCTGTGCACCCAAAGGCCGAGCATACTTTACTGTCCCACCCGACCCCACCTGTAGCTCCTTTGCAACAAGCTGTTAAGTGATAACATCAGAAGAGGAGGTCATCGTGTTTGTTATAGACTAAAGGAGCCAACAGACTGGGTGAAATCTTACTGGAACCAGTCATGGAGTTAAGGGCAGGTTAGGGTGGAGGGAGAACCGAGAAGCAGGGTTGGTTGTGTAGGAACAAGAAGCCCTAGGTTTTGGAGGCAGAAAACAGCTGATATTGGTTAGAGATTCCAATACTGGCAGGGGTGGGCAGATGGTAAAAGACAGCAGCAAATACGCCTTTAAAAACTGTCGAGTTCTTTGAGATACTAAAACTGATACCAGATACCAAGACAATTCTAACATGTTGTCTGTTGTGGTAACAACTCACAATTCCAAATTATGCCGTTATTGCTTAGCCTGGTTCATGGCCAGACAAATAGAGCATCAAGAAGAAACTCACTGTGGCTGGTATGAAAGGCCACCAAGGCCGTCTTATCACATGGGCACACTGGACAGTTGGCCGGGGGCCCATGATTTTAGGGGTCCCGAGATTCAATTTGAAAAATAAAAATTAAGGTCTTCAGTAGCAGATCTAGAAAACCTTCTCTAAACCTATGTTTACATTCATGTTTAAATCAATTCTTGACTCTTTATTGAATCCATGTATTAAATCAGGGTCAGCACTACAGCCTGCAGGCCAAATCTAGTACATTGCTTTGCACGGGATCTTTAAATATTCCTAAGACAGTCCTGAAGGCCACTACTGATGAGGTTGATCCTAACTGGGTATCTGCAAGAACAGTTAATCGATTACATTTCTTACCATGATTGACCGTTTTATGACCCATCATATTACACTTTTTGATAAAATGAAGATCTTTGACATTCTCTAATTAGGGTTTCATCAAAATAAGTCAAATTATTCGGAAATCTTCAAAACCAAAAAGATCTTGCCAAAGCAACTGGAGTATAAACAATAACAAAAAACAAAACAGTTTGGTTAGTGACTTAATAGAAACCGCCATGTGACCATCGTCTTTTGGCAGAATGCCGTGTTGAGGTGATCAATTAAAAAATTGTAAAAAGGGTTGATCAATGAATAAGTTACTTCTCTCGCCCTTTGTTAGGTAGTGATCACTAAAATGTCTGAATTATTAAAAGACAAGCATTAATCCTGCTGGATACAAACTAAGGGATCCATTTAGCATAAACTTACATTGCAAATTGAACCCCCCCCCCCCACTAAAAATCTATTTAGGTGGGAATTTAAAAAGAACCCAAAAAATGTTTTTTCTATACATAAGGAGTAAATGTTGAAATTTTCAGTCCTATAGCTCCATTGTATGCATGACATATACATAGCCAGCCAGATCAACTTGAAAACTGAAGAAACCCATGTTGACAGTTTTGGTTGCCGGTTTCTAATAAAATACATCAAACACAAAGGAGTGAAATAAGAACAGCTTATAAATAGTCCATATATCTATATAGTAATAGGAGTATTAGAAAAGACAAATGTTGTTGATAATATTTAATCAAAAAGTGCTCAACACTCGATAATATGAAAATTATACAGTGGAGCTGTATTATGTGTGTAAAAGAACACTGACTGTTTACCCACCACTATGGCAAAACAAGAATGACCGAGAAACCACCCTACCCAGCCTCCAACCAAAGAAGGAAGTGAGCTATCAGGGCCCTGCCCAGGTTAGACAGGCAACATGTCTTGGGGATAAACATTGGCTGCTGAATAAAATTACACAGACTTGTTAGATGATGAAAGATAGAGACAAATGGTCAAATATAGACATGGTGTTACCATGCCAACAAGACCAGGACTAGACTTATACTCCTCTCATCCACCCCACTCACACCTGTCCACTCTGCCTGACTTTCTGTACCATTGAAATAAATACATCTATAAATATATAGGTGTTTACAAATCTTAGCTTAGTCTGCCATGGGGCTTAGCGGAGTCTCACAAAAGGAAAGATCCTCTTGAGTAGTTTGCTAAACACTTACTCAGCTTAGATTAGTCGGGACACAAGCTACAAGTGGGTGTGTATATATAGTGTTGGGGACCAAGGTGTGTGTAGGGTCACCATACCATAGAGCAGTGGTTCTCAACCTTTTTGGCATCACTGCCCACCTGTATAGTAAATATTCAAAAGGGTGCCAAAAAATATTTAACTCTTACAAAACAATAAAAATGAACAGCTTTCGCGTTACAAGATTCTTTAATGAAAGTAATGTAAAGTAGTAACATATATATATGTACCACATACCTACCTTCAGAGAGTGTAATATAGACGTATGCACACCTACACAACCATTTACACATTTCTCTACACACCTACATAATGTGCGATATCATAGACCTGCTTGGTAGATTAATAATAGAAAATGTTGCTGTTGACTCATTTTTTATTGTCAATTACAGATTTTAATACACAAAATCCTATACTGCCCACCAAAATTTCAAAACGCCCACCATTTTCTGCGCAGTTGCTCACCGCCCACCCAAGAGTTGAAATCGTCCTCCAGTGGGCGATATCGCCCAGGTTGAGAAACCCTGCCATAGAGGAATATATGTCAGAACATATATCTCGGTCTACAATTCTAATTTACACTCATTCTTGTTCAACGAAATAAATGAATAAACAAATGTGTATGTAACATATATAATATTTATTCATAGAACAAATAACAATGAATGAAGGATTGTGAATGCGTCTTGCATCGAGGAAGTGTTTATCAGTTGATTGGAACAAAAGAGTCAATTGAATTAAAGTTCTTAAGAAGTTGTAGTAACACTTGTACAAGTGAGTGTATGCGTGATTAACACTTGTGTCAATGAATGTATGCATGTGCGTATAAAAATCAGCGACTTACAGTGCCTCGTGAATGTGAGATTGCCTTGTTAAATGCACGCGCGTGTGTGTGTCAAACACCCGGCCGACCAGGCAAACGGGCTGAGATGACTTGTAATTTTCTGTCGTTTGTTTATATGGGAAATAGGCTGGCTCCCACGAAGATGAAATTCTAGGTGTGTTTTCATTGGTCGAAAAATAGCTGCTGCTGCTGTTGAATTATCAAAAATAATTGTTGAGAAATTATCTGTCCGTTTTAATTTTGCACCTTTTCTAACTTTGTTAGAGCCAATTTCGATGTGATTTTTGGAGAATAAATGTTTGGAGCTCTAAATTGCATTTTCATTGAATCCGAGAGAGAGTAAAAGCAACCACTGTGCTAAAACTATTTTAAAACCTTACTTAATATTCCCCAGGTGTACGTCACCCTCTCCAAAGGTGCAGAGGTCACACAGGGGTCACTAAGTGCAAAAAGGTCAATATCAGCTAATACATGTGCGTTTGCTGATGTCATTCAGAACTTCCTGCATATAGGCTTCTAGAAAGGTGCAGCTAATAAATATACAACAAATAGTGAATATTTTACATTTTGAAATGTATTTATTTACTAAATTATCCTTTATAACTAGAAAATTCTGGTTAAACAATGATTAAATACAGATTGCCGTCCATTCAAATGGATGCGTTAATAAAATAGTGGTAACGGATTTTGAGGTGCAGGTTGGTGTAATGGTTACCAGCACAGAAAACGGAATCAGCAAATAAGAGTTCTAGTTTTGGCTGAGACTGCTAATGTTCAATTTACACCCTTGGGAAAAGCATGAATCCACCCCACCCCAGCTATGGGTAAATAGTGGGGGCTGTTGGAGCCCTTTAGCCCTGTAATGCCTACACTTTAAAATATCACCATGTTGAATCTTTATTAATTTGTTCTTAAAATTTCCTCAAAATATTTTTCAAATGAACCATTTTATTTTTCTAAGAATTATTTTATTTTGTTAAAATAAGATGGGATTGAACTCAATTAAATATGATTTATGATTACAGGTTAAATATATTAGTTAGTATCTCTCTTAAATGCAGGTGTGTTAATCAGTTTTAAGTGTTACCTAGGCTTCTCAGTTCAGTAATGTTTTCAGTCTCGGGAAACACCAAAATATTTATAAAAATCAGTAGAAAATATTTCGGTAATTTGGGCAAAATATTTCAAGGTTGGTTTTTAAGTCAGTTGAAATAATATTTTTTGAACATTATTTTTCAATTTTATCATAGAAAATCTTGCAAAATTTCATATTAAATTAAAATTAGATTTGGTTTATTTTTGGATTAATTGATATAAAATATATTTTTTCTTATTAGATAACTTTACATACTTGTTAAAAATGTGCGGATTCAAAAATAATCCTGCCCCTAAAACTATATTTATTCATAATTCTTGCTTTAAAGTTCCACCTGTGATCCGTGCCAAATATTCCTGTCATGCCTTGCACAAGGGTGACCTGGAAACATTCAAGAAGCGTTTAATTCCTGAAATAGTTTGCATTCCTGGATAAATCTGCTAAAAGGGTTCAAGAACATATTCTGACCCACTACTCTTTTTCCAAGAAAGAAAAAAAAAAAAAAGGCTGATATGCCCTCTTAATTTCGACAGCAAACTGAAGCAATAAGTGACTCATATCAAGAAAATCAGTCTTAATACTTGTAAGATGTTCAGTATTTAAGACTGTGGTTCGCAGCTTCCCAGATCACATCCTCCCATTTTGATCGCAGGTTTCCTCAATTACTCCTCCATCTTGAATTGTCATGTAGTGATTTTTTTTTCACCATAATACTTTCTATTATATGTTCTCCCCCTGACTGAAATTCCTCCCAGATTCATTCCCTGGTTAAAATTCCGCCCAGATTCATTCTCTGGTTAAAATTCCGCCCAGATTCATTCTCTGGTTAAAATTCCGCCCAGATTCATTCTCTGGTTAAAATTCCGCCCAGATTCATTCTCTGGTTAAAATTCCGCCCAGATTCATTCTCTGGTTAAAATTCCGCCCAGATTCATTCTCTGGTTAAAATTCCGCCCAGATTCATTCTCTGGTTAAAATTCCTCCTCTGTAAGACAAATGCCTACTATTTGAGAATCACTGATTTAAGATTTATTAATATATTAATATCGGAAGGTGTAGATGAGAAGGAGTTGCTGAGAGTGACAAGGGAAAGGAAGCTATGAAGAGCCATGATCACCCACGCCCTGAAGGGACATGGCACATAATGAAAAATATCTGAGACGATGATTCTCAACCAGAGAAGACTTTTTTCTAGAGTGCCAAAGAAATTTTAAAATCAAGTTAGTCTGGAAGCAGAGGCAGAGGTTCAATACGAGCCTCTTGAGGCCAACGTCATTGTCACTAAAAACTGAATGAAAAACAGTTCATATATAGCTATGATTGCAGGGAAGGTAACTGTAAAATAATCCCTGGATCTGCTACAAAATTTGATCAATTCTTCCTTAACCCATGGCCCACCTTACCACAAAATGTCATTGAAATTTATTGAGAACTTTCAGGAGATATTACAAGTACAGACATGAGTAAATACATATATAGCAAAGCCTGGTATCACACGCCATACTAGCACACGTGATTAGTAGTACAATCAAAAGAATTTGTTCTAATACTGACTATTGCACACTAGTCCTTTGTACAGCAGGCAATCTGTGCTTCACTTAACATTGTTTGTCCTGACCGTTTATGGCCAACATTGACAGCATGATGACATCATGACCAATACATGGAACAATAATAAAACTTATGTAAGCTTGGTTTAATGACAGATATTAACAGATTAAAAATGCAACAAAAGATTACGTACAGGTCCTTTATTCAAATAATGACCGCAGTCACAATACACACGTGGCTTCTCCAGCTCTCTCTGATCTACTAATGACCAAAACAATATGGCTGCTCCTTCATCAGAACGTAAAGTAGCAGAAGTGGATAAGAACTTTTTGATTCAATGTTTTTTGGTTACTGCTTACATAACTTGAGTGTACGTACATGTTTCTTGACAGCAAAATAAAGTTTTTATTTGCTTATGTGTTTAATTCACACAAAATTTTTTGCCAACATTAAGATGAAATTTAATAAGGCATAAAATTATTTCAATTATACAAAAAAAAGATTGGCATCTCAGTTTTCTACTAAATATTAGTAAGAAAATATCCCAGGCTATTACACGCATTCCCCCTACCACATACTCTTTACCTAGAACGTATCTTGCAGGGCTCGAAATTAATGTCGTCCTGGGGATGGTAAAAATGTGGGGGTTTTTAAAAAATTATTTCCGTCGCGGAAAAAAAAAAAACAAAGAAAAGAAATCATAGCCGCTGCACAAATATCAAAACAAAAATCCCAATTCAGCAATTGCTCTATTTCAAGCTTACTATATTGACTTCAACTTTTTAGAAATGACTGGATTTTTTAAGGTTAGCAATTTATCACCTTTAATTGGGGTAATTATTCTAACACAGTAATTAATGAGAGTTTGATATCTATGTGATACATATACGATGCATACATGAGAAGGTATTTGAAACTGAAATCATAGCCGCTAAAGTAATACTATAACTGAATGTCAGGCATATTTGTTGTATTATCTGGCTATATAGCAAATGAAGAAAAATGAATTACTTTACACAGTAAGTAAAACATTTATGTGTTCTAATATTATTAGAAACCGTCAACCAAAACTGTCAAAATAGGTTTCTTCAGGTTTCATGTCAGTCTGGCTGATGTATCACGTGTACAGGCCAGGAAATTAATCGATGTTGTCCAGGGGGATGATAAAAATGTGTTCGGGACGAACAAATATCTTATCCGGGACGGAAGTAATTTTTTTTAAAAAATAAAATAAAAAATATCACTTGCGTCCTGGTGGCATCTGGGGAAGATATCTTCTTTTTTTAAAAATTTGGTGAGGATTGTTCTTGTTTTGTTATTTTTGTTACAGTAGAAAAAACAAAGTCAACTCCAGATTTGAACTGGAGTTTGACAATTATTTATTTCCTCAAGATTTTGATCGTATTTTTATTATACAACTATAGATGATAAAAAAGTAAAGAAACAAAATTTTGATTTTGGGACGGTTTACATTTCTTTCGGGACAATTAAAATTGTTTTTCGGGGCGGTTCCGGGACAGTTATGAAAAAAGTTAGTCTGGAGCTCTGGTATCTTGTGAGTGATACCAGGCTTCCCTGTACCTCAGCCAACTTCGTTAATGTGTAGGCAAAATATTTTACCTCTGTTAAGTACTTATAAACGTTTATATTTGCTAGAGTCACAGGCAACCATTCCCCCTCATTAGTAGAATTTAAAGAAGGAAATACTTGAGTGTGTCACTCTCATATATGTAGCCATGGTGATTATTGCACTCAGCACTTGCCACGTGCAAGTTCTACAGAACAGCAGGGGTACTCAGGGTGGAGAGGGGTTGTTTGTTTGAAAAAAAAAAAAAAAAGCCACCCATATTTTTATGGGTCAGAACACAAATGTTACTAGACCTATTATGGGTTTTTTTAGAATAAAGCGTTCTTCTTACCTACTTACTTAACATTAAAAAACTGGTCTGGTTGGTCACTCAATAGAAACCATATTGGGAGTGATCAATTAAATTGAAAAAAAGGGGTGATCAATGAATTTACTTATCTTGCCTTTTGATGGATTACTAAAAAGTCTGAACTTCAAAAAAAACAAGTGTGAACGCTATCGGACACAAACTAAGTGGCAAATTTAGCATAAACTTACATTATAAATTGAACACACTCAAAATTTATTTTGGGGGGAATTTAAAAAAAAAAAAAAAAAAAAAAAAAAAAAAAAAAGAAGCTTTTTCTAGACATAAGGAGTAAATGTTGAAATTTTCAGCCCTCTAGTGCTGTACAAATGATACATACATAGCAAGGCAGAACAACTTAAAAACTAAAGAAACCAATGTTTTGACAGTTGACAGTTTCTAACAGGTTACTTGACTTCCAAGTAGGATTAGAATGGCCATTTCCAAATTTCCGATAGAGAAAAATGTGGTGGAAATTCAGGGTGTTAGCCAGGAATTTGATTTCCCCACCGTTTTTATAGGATTGGGAAGTTTTCCGAAGTCTGTATTTTTGTATTTAAAAATGGCAAAAATGATAAAAACAGCTCAGCTTAATTGGGAAACTGGAATTGGGTTTCTATTGGGAATTAGCTGTCAACGGCTGGCTGAAATAAACTATAAGACAAAGCTGAGACTAGAAACATGATTGTACACGTAAGGTCCACCTGGATATAAATAGTGGAGTCTAAAGTGAAATTAGTCACTGGCAATGTTCTCTCTAATCTTTTCATGGTCTTCATGGGACCAAAATGTCTGATCAACTGAAGTGAAGTGTGCAGAAAATATTTTAACTTTTGAGATGATCATTGATTTTTTTTGTCTAAATTTTATGAAACAAAGGTCAGTTACAAAAAAAGTATAATAAAAAGTAATGATTTTCTTTATTATTTATTCATTAATTATTTAATCATTATTATTTAATCATTATTATTTAATCATATGTCGTGCACAGCATTGTCATGCACAGCATAATTATTTCTTCTACCTGGCCGCTCAGCTTAGAGCGAACACTGGTACAAATGAATTTCTGAAGGTTTTACTGAACTGAAGAAAGCCAGTAGAATATTGTTTCTTCTGGAATCTCTATCCTTTTTCTCATATTGTCACTCCTTGCACTCTTAAGCAAAATATGACGTGGTTGTCTTCCGTGTCACGTTCCTTTAATTAGAATTTCTACGAATGACTGGACACCAGGAATTGTGTTGTCATTCTCTGAATTTTTCCCTATTATTTAGCCTGGAATTCGCTTCCAGTACTTTGTGACCACCTTAAGTGAAATCAGCAAACAGAGTTCAAATTCTGGCTGAGGTAGTTTGTGTTCACTTCGAACTAATTACCTTGGGAAAGGCATAAATCCACAAACCAGCTATTGGTAAAATTGCAGGGAATATTCAGCCCTGTAAGGTAGTCCACAAGACAATGCTACTCTGACAAAAAAAATCTATAGCTTTGTAGTCGCTATGTCTATCTCAGCCTGTCGAGCTATTGAGAAAGGGCACCAAGCTTAAAGAGTGAACTCAGTGTGCATGTGCTGATCTCCACTCACCTTTTAACTGTTAAATTCATATAAGAAAAATTAAATGTTAAAATCAAGGAGAATGACTACTGATCAAAGTTACCTACCTTCTACATTCAGGTAATTTAAAAAAATTTTTTTTATAAAATTCTATTCAAAGCAGAATTTCATTATTTTTCATTCCATTCACAGAAGAGTTCCACTGTGAATTAGGAGCGTTATCAAGCGATTTATGACATTAAAAGTTAAAAAGTCAAACATTCTATTCCAACTAAAAAAGATTACTGCAAGTTTTGTACTGTATATATAATAAATAAATAAATTTGTATATATATAAGACTTATCAGTTTAGCTCAATCAGTTTAGCTTGGTCGTGATTTGAAATCACGGTTGGGAAATGTTACTTTTATATATAGGTTTGGTTTACTGTGACGTGATAGACAGTGAAGAGTTTACTCCCCTAAATTTAGTGAGGATTGTTCTTGTTGCTCTTGTTACGGGGGAAAAACAAAGTCAACTCCAACTTGGACATGAGTTTAAAATAATCAACCAGCATAGATGGTAGGAGTGTCCTCTCTTGATCCCTGCAGATAAGGAATAGGTCAACAGTGGTTGCTTACCTTAGCATCATATTTAACCAGTAGTCTCCCACTATTGTGGTCTTGTGCCAAACTAAGCTAAGTTTATATCTATCTGGTGTAAAATGATGGTCAACAAGCTAGTTTTGCTTTATTTGCTAATGTAGCGAGTTTGAACCCCATAGGTTGTACTCAAGGCTGACCATAAATAAGGCCTTGCCGCCACGCAAATCAAGTATCTGACTGGAGGTGGTTGAAAGTAATCACTTACAGACAAGCAGTTACAAAGTTTGTAATAGTTTGTCTGTTTTAAAAAGAAAATTTAACCCAGAAAATTTTAGTTTATTCAATTTTTTCTGGGTTTTACAGTTTCTACACTTCTGTTGGATGGTCTTAAGTATTATTTCAGTTTTTATTTTATTTTAGATTCAGGGTCTTTATTTTCTAAGTACACGTGTTTGTTAGTAGACATTTTATTTATTTGTTCCTAGATTCTTCTTTCAGCAAATTTATAAATTCACTATAATATAACTTCTGATCTTTCTTCTTGATAACTACAATAGATTGTCTAAAATATTTCTTTCTTTTTGTCCTTTTCAGCAAATTTGTGCCTGCCTCCAGTCTGAGACTGTATTTGTGATCTTCTGCCAGACTAAGCTAAGCTTGAGAAATACTTCCCTGAAACAAAGGAGACTTGAGTTTGAGTCTCACTGAGAGACTTTATTTCAGATCCTTGTTTACTCACTGCATAGACTTATGGCCTGAATAGTTTCAATGGAAAGCAACTAAAAAAAGATCCAAGAAAATAGCCAAAAATTGATAATGGCTGACAAGGCTTCATCTAATAAAAAATAAATCTAGTTAATATTACAACTTATAAATAGATACGTATGCTGAAAAAGCTAAAATGGCTGTCTTCTATTTCTATCTTTCTACTGTAAGGTGCACAATGACCTTCTTTAATTGAGTATATAATTTATAGGTAAGTACACAGCAGCAAGTTATTAAACATTAACCGGACACACAACTCCATACCAAACTGTTTACATCCTGTTATATACCAAACCCACTGACCTACTAAATTACTTATCCACTCACCTCGTGTCCACCACCAAAGCAAATATTTCACGCCTAATAATATTGAAGCCAAGATGAGACTAATTTCCTAACTCTGTATCCCAGCTAGATAATAACAATATTGTTCTAATAGCCGAAGCAATGGGGATTCTAAGAGACCGTTCTGGTGAAATAATTCTGGCAGACGTGTTTGCTGCAGAATCATTGGCTAGCCTTGCTTGAAGACCATGTTGAATGATGCTATTGTTCCTGAAAATGTTTTTTCTACTAAAATGGATTCTTTTACTGGTTAAGGTTATTTAAGAATATTAATGAATAACCATGGTGTTTGTATATCTTTAACTATGAAATATATGTAGGAGTTTTGAAAATATTCATGTATATTGAATATATGATAAAATATATACGTGGTGCTACCAAAATGTTGGGGAAATTTGAACAAATTGAGCATATATGTTCAGTGTCAAGTTACCCAAGGTTTCCCTGTGTCTTTCTGGACATTTCATACATCTCACAAAATCACTCCACAAAGCTGATTTTCTATTGATAGTTTTCTTTCTTTAAGGAAGCCATTTTGTGCCTTAGATCCCCTAAACTTTTGGGTAGCACCATCCTTAAAAATAATTTTAACCGTACCAAAGGAAATATAAACCGTCCTGAAAAACAATTTTAGTTTGTTTTTAAAAAAAAATAAAATCACTTCCTGAGGCATCCCAGGGAAGATATCTGTTCGCCCCGAACACATTCTTACCGTCCTCGTTAATTTTAGAGTTCTGAGCACTACATATACATATACATATAGGTACACTCACTCACACACACACAATCACACCAGTGTTCCCTCTTATCTGCCAAGTGTTAAGGAATTATCTGATTTCAAAAGATATACCATTGGTCAATCCAAAAGTGGAATGAGCAAGTATCAAAATTGGGAGTTTCCCCTGTATATAAAATCTTGTAAATTGAGGATAAGGTGCAGCTCTGGAATCACCCCAGGGGGTAACTGATAATAATAACAACAGTGTCCTTTGAAGTGTTTCTATGTGAAACAGTTCAAATCCTTCCAAAGGATTTAAACTATTGATCATTCTTTGAAAGCACAGCATCCTTCACTCAAAAAGCAGTTACATGCAAGATTACAATTTTCTCTTCTAACTCAGAGTTACCAAGTTCAAAAGGTACTTTCTTCTGCATCTCGTTCTAGGAGATTTCCTTGCTCAAAGGATCCGTGAACCTTTCGTCTCTAGCAATGTTGTATGAAATGTGGCACAGGTGTAAACTTAAACTTGAAAGGAGAGCCTTAAGGCTTTTTTCAAAAAGCAATTTTGATGTGTTTTAGTAACATTTCATTTTGATGTGTTTTGGTAACGTTTCTTTTTGTATTAAGAGTATGTAATATAGGAATCATGAAAATGATTGGGTTTTTTTTTTTATTTTTACTGAATTTTTTTGTTTAAAAAACATTCACCTTTTATTAAAATGAAATAACTTGAGCACTAAAAGTATATATGATATACAGCCTATGAAAAAATCTCTTAATACACAGGGCAAGCATCCATAGTTTGCCAGATTTCATCTCTAAAGCTATAATGCTGCTGTATAAAAACTATATATATGTACTATTTATAGAGCTAAAATCCTTGCTAGCAAGTGGAGAAGAATTTTTTTTCCACTTCATAACAGTCACTAAAACTCCATATTTAGCTCTGAAATAGCTAAAATTGTAAACCTGGTTGTTGCCAATGATCTCGTGAAATTGGTGGTGCCAGGCGTAATAAGTTCAGGATAGACTTGCTCTAGTTCTAGAATGTAACAGGATGCAAAGATAGGTTTGGTTCAAATCAAGATTTATTTTATAAATGAGTTAACTGAAAAGAAAATATAAAAAATGCCTATATTCGGTATAATCCAGTCGGGGGCTAAAATACTCGGTATAATCCAGTCGGGGGCTAAAATACTCGGTATAATCCAGTCGGGGGCTAAAATACTCGGTATAATCCAGTCGGGGGCTAAAATACTCGGTATAATCCAGTCGGGGGCTAAAATACTCGGTATAATCCAGTTGGGGGCTAAAATACTCGGTATAATCCAGTCGGGGGCTAAATTACTCAGTATAATCCAGTCGGGGGCTAAAATACCTGGGATAATCCATTAAACTCACTACAGTAATAATGGCCTTTAAGATCATTGCTGCATCGCAAGGAGCCTAGATATTATTTACTAAGGTTAGTCTGGCACAAGGCTACAAGTATTATAAACATTTTTTTAAATAACTTTTTCTTTCATTTCACATACCTCTTTGAATGCTTCTTTTTGCTGCTTTCTACTATATAATAATAGTCTCCCTTACTTTCTTAGTCATCTTTAATTTTGCCCTTACCTCTTCCCCTTCCCCAACAGCAACTTATAACCACCACCTCTCTTCACTACTCTTTCTATCACCCATCCCCCACTTCCATATTTCATTAGCCCAGAAAATAAATCCAAGTTCCTATCTTCAGGACATGGGTAGAAATTTCAAGGGAGGGGTTTTTCAGTGCTGAGGATTGGTTGTTTTTTTGTTTTCTTTTTGTTTTTTGTTTTTTTGGGGGGGTGCTAGGAGTTTTGCTAAATTAGGGGCTGTAATTTTTATCCCTGCCACTTCTTAATACTACTAGTTCTTAAACATAAACAAACTCCCTACCATTCCCTGCAATGTTTGAGAACTAGAAATGGCAGGGATAGTTTTTGCATAGAAATATTTCATTAAGGGAGTGGCAGGGATAAAAAGTACTGCCGCTAATTTAGTAGAGTTTGAGCCCACACCTCTGTATCACAGAAAGGAAGTTAAACAACTTGCCTAACCCAGATTGATTCTGCACCCCCCTAATAATTACACAGCCTTTTCAGTGCTAATATTTCTTCAAGAGTCTTCACTCTGTAATTTATCTATGATAATTCCTTCAGATTCTTCTGAGAATGCCGTTTCAAATAAAGTTATTTCAATTACTGTATTTCCCAGTGTAGGAGACACCATTTTCCCCCAGAAATTATACTTATATAAAATAGAAAATAAATAAAAGTATAAATAATTTTTTAAAAATATACGTAATCACAAAAATTCATCCCAATGTCGTACACTACAGTAGACGAGCCAACGGACTAGTAGTAATTTAAATGTTTCATATCAATATTA
>VCCN01004356.1:1271609-1306079 GCA_006491835.1 Architeuthis dux
GTGAAATATTAACAGCATCAATCACACTTTTTATAGATGGTAACTAGGTTTTTAAAAAAACTGTCAGTAGCCAGTCAAAAACTAGGTCAAACTATTTATTATATTACGGCAAAAGACCTTACTGAAAGTTAAAATTGAAGTCTTAGATATATTCTGGAAGTATGAATCGAGAAATGAGACAACATTTTGTAGAGGAAAAAAAAATGATAGGAGACTAGAAATTTCCGAGAACGAGAATCTTGATTTTTCTATTTCTCAATTCCCAATCCTAATCCAGTTTTGACCTATTTTTTTTTTGTTTTGAAAACTAGGTCGGTAGTCAGTCAGGTGTATAAAAACTAGGTTAGGTCAAAACTAGGTCAGTCACTAACAAGGTACCAGCTATGCTCCCTACTTTGCTAGTATCTAAGTTTTCCCTAGTTTACATCTTTTAACCTTTTCGCGACTCCCAGGACATATCTCTTTATTTGCATCCCTACAACTGGCAAATTTGACACAAAGTAATTTTAGGGTGGGTCCCGCACGTGAATGTGCTGTCAGAGGGGAGGATGTTGTATCGCAAGTGCTTGTGACTGATGTCACGCAGACATTGGGGCAAGCTGGTCATTGTTGGTCACAGGACGAATCCTGAGCATGCTGGTCAAAGATCCTGGGATGAATTCCGGGCAGCCATGAAGGTTTTGAAGAACAGATACAATTTAATCTTAACCAAAAGGCTGAGAAACAATCAGGACATATATATCCCAAAGTTGACAGCTGGGATATATATGTCCCGTAGATCTCTTTTAGAAGTCTACCAGGACATGTGTCAGGAAAAATAAAGTAAATGAGACAATAAATATCTACTTGGACAACTATGTCCTGAGATAAATGTTTAGTGGGACAAATGTGTCCCATCAGGATTTTGGTTCTTCAAAATATGGAAAATTCAGGCATTAAGCACATTGACTTACAGCAGGCATGGGCAACCTTTCTCAAGCAGCGGGCCGCATGAGATATTGCTAATCATAAACCGGGCCACAAATTCACCATCAGAATAATGTTCAGAATGTTAGGAACCTTTTTTACTAACAACATAGCCCACATACACTATTTCTCTGAGCTGTTTGCCTTTTAGAAAGAAGCGTATTTAGGCTACCGATCTGTTTCTTTGGTGTTTCAATTTTAAGCTTTCTGATATCTCCTTTAAATGTATCAAACCCGGAATGTTTAGTTGTGTAATGACGCTTAACATTAAATTCTTTAAATGCGGAGGGGGATTCAGAACATATTAGACACATTGGTCTGTTCTTTACTTCAACAAAGAATTAATCATTTGTCCACTTATCCTGGAATTTTCTCATTTCTTCAAAAAAGGTTCCCCATTTTCTTAGATGAAACTTTAATAAAACTTTATTTTCCTCATGGAATTAAGCGTGCTTTTCAGAAAGTCAAAAGGGCCGCAGTTTGCCCATCGCTGACTTAGTCTTGAAAAAGATAAGTGGCTTCCTTTGTGGGAAAATAGTTGCCTAGTTCCCTTCTGATGCCACTGGTTTGTCTTCAAGCCAAAATTCCAAATGCTAATCTTCAAGGCAGATATATCATACCCATCTGGAAGATGTGTTGTACCAAGACTTCACCCCTCTCATTTGACCTTGTGCGTTATTGGCCAGATTGCATTGGACACATTGATAAGATCACCGGTTAAGCAACGTCGAGCTTGGTCAGTACCTAGATGGGTGACTGTCTGGAAATACCAGGTGCTGTAAACAGTTGGGGACAGTGTGGCCAACTCAAAAAATGTCTTTGCGCTAGTTTGACTGCCAAAGAGCGCTAAATTTGTTTTAAATAGCCAAAGATGGCCAAAAAGACACTAAGAATGGTCAAAAACAGCCAGAATATGGCTAAAAATGGCCAAAACGTTTAAGCGTAAACGTGCTAATTTAGCGCTTTTTTTGCACTGGCATAACGCGAAAAGCACTGAATCTAGCGTGAAACATGCTAAATTGGCAACACTGGTTGGGGATCATGTAGAGAGCGTCTCTTGGCAATACAGATAATCCTCCAAAGGGGGACACCGATCTCTACACTACACTCAATAATGCAGGCCAAGGTCAACCCCACTAACCCTATGAAAGCCCCCCCCTGTAACCCTCTGACTGGCCTGGCTGCAAGCGACAAGAAATGAATGAATTTGACCTTGTGCAAAAAATCTAATTTTAGCCTTTACGCTAGGAAATTGTCTGATGAACGGGGCCTTTTCTTTTTCTATTAATTATTTCAATTTTTGAAAGCAATGTTTGGAGAAGGGTGTTGCTTATAATTGAAGACAGATGTGAATATGTTATTAAAAAGGAAGGCAGTAATTGTTCACTTCCTGCCTTTTTTTTTGGCCTCCCATCCTTCCCAATTGGATGATCCTTCGTAAATTGCAAGGCAAATTAAAGAGGAGATGATTCCAAGGGTCCCATTAGTCTAAAACAGAAGGCTTATTATTTGAGCATCCAAGGATTGAGATATTTTTTTTTAAAAGATGGGGAAAAAAGAAAAAAAGAAAAAAAAAGAAGCAGATGGTGGGAGTGGGTTGATGGGAAGTGAAGATTGAACAAATTCTCTGACCTAGCGAAAATCAAGCAAGTACAGCAATCAAATACAAAAATGATAATTATACACAAGTGACCTTTAGAGAGCCATGAATATGTACACAGATTATATATACCATATTTGATGGCATATAAAACCCACTTTTTTTCCCCCAAAAAATGACACAAAACATATCTCATAAACAAAGTTGAGGTTTAGCACCTAATTCAAGATGGCTACAGATAAGAAAGCTCTTCAGCTACACTGGTGGTTCCCACACTTTTGTCAATATCATTACTAGTATTCCCCCGCTTCCATTTATTAAGTTGCAACAAAGAATAATTTCAAATAACTTTGTATACGTATAATTAGACAGATTCATACTAAGAATTATATTATTTTATAATTGTACAGCTGCCACTGTGTATTTGTTACTTAAAGAAAGCAAGCAAAAATAATTAGAACACATCATTAGAAATTGCAATTTATTACAAAAAAAAAAAAAATAAATAAATAAATAAAATTCTGCTATCGTAACTGATATACACATCAATGTGATCTCTGTTCTTGTTTTTTTGCAACTAGTTCTTTGAAAAAAAAAAATAAATAAATAAAAATAATATATATTGGATATCTAAATCTGTCGGATTCCAAAGTAAAAAGTTAAAATCCACGTCTGTTAAAAAATATTGGGTGGCTAAAATTTTAAACTGGGGGCAGTTTTAAATTTTTGTGAATCTGGCACTGGATATCCAACTGAATTGATATTCCGGTACATCACTAATAGAAACAAACTACCACCAGAATAATTGGCAAAAATTGCAACATATTTATAAGCTATATTAAGTTTTACTGTGTTTATTAAGAGAAAAAATGAATTATTTTTTTTAAATAAATTACTAAAATGTACCAAAAACATTTTTTTTAAAAATTAGTGAATAGCATTGAGCCATTTTTACAATAAGCATCAGAAGGCGTACATTGCTGAATAGAAAATAAAAAATATTTTTTAAAAACTTTACATAATTATTCTTTAAAAAAAGATTTTCAAATATTTCTGCAACCCAATAATTTTCACGCGACCCCTACTTTGAGAAGCCCTGGAGGGATCTCGACCCCTACTTTGAGAAGCCCTGGTCGGAAGGAATGAACAACAATGCAAATAACACTTCATTTCCCAAATACCAAACAATAATTATCATATCAACTGAAAACCCTGTTTGCTGCTGAAAATAGACGAGAGTAATTTTCTCATTCATTGCAGACAGGGAATTCTATACAATTATTCAGGGTGTGGACACATCAATTGGTTTTTCTCGATTGAAAAAGGACGACTACAGTCAGAAACCCGCTGGAGATAAACGTAACTACACAATCACCAAGGCGATGTGACGTGTGTTCAGTCACTGATTTTGGAATTCCAGGTGATGCGAGAAAAATCTTAAGCATTCTTGGATAATAGCTATTCTGAAGGCAAATAAAAATGGCTACATATCTTTGTATAAGGATACAAAGAAACAATGATCATCTATGGCAGTGATATTCAAACGGTATTGCACGGAACCCCAGGGTTCCACACAACCTATCCAGCGGTTCGGCAAAACTGACACTTTCGCAATATACTTAATAATTCTTCATATGTCTATTTTTCCTCAGTGAGCTTCGTTCTTACTTTTCCAATTGAGTGTATATTTTCTATTTGGGTTAATATACATTTGGATAATTCCATAAACATGGCCAAAATCCAATAGTTACATACATATGTAATTATATATATGTAGATGGGAAAGCTTTTTTTGAAGAGGTTCCCTAGAAAATTTGGATATCCAGGAATTAAGCCACATATCCAAAAACATCTAGATTTGCTAAATCGTATTTTAGTGTCCCAACTTATTGCGCATGCTGTCCCGTTCGTTTTGTGGGTCCCATGAAAGTGAAATTAAATTGATAAAAATTACTCGATTATACTAAAGTGAGGATGTAAAAATAATAAATTATTTTAAATTTATATAAATTTGCTGTTTAAATTAAAATTATTTGTTTGTTTAATCTGTATCCGTGCCCTTTCGTAAATTTCCACTCACTCTACCAATCCCCCTAAAATTAAATTAAAAACATTTAAATCCAGAAATGACCTTAACTAAGGTGAGTAAACATTGTATTATTAAAATCTTTGTGTTGTATTATTATCTGTACTCGTGTTGTAATAATACAGATTGTAATTCTTCAATTGTGTTTGTAATGTCTTCACAAGCGCAATAATTTGTGATGCTAAACTTCCCTAGATTCTAGAGGTTTTTATAAATTTGGCTCAATTCCTGGATATCCGAAAATTTAATTAATGAAGGTTCCCCAAGTAGTTAAAGTTTGAAGACCACTGATCTATGGAAAGTGCTTTGTAGTTAATCCGGATTAATATTCTGATTAACCAATCACCATGGCTTAGTAGTAAAGTGCTCACCTCTGGTTTGGTAGACCATGGTTCAATCCACTGCAGAGTCATACCAAAGACTTTAAAAAGGGTACTCAATGCCTCGCTGCTAAACACTCAGCACAAGGACTAGGAATGAGGAACTTCTCTCCGAGGCTAAGGGGTTACAGCCAAATCACATTGGATACACCGGATCTCGTAAGACCACTAAAGTTAAGCAACATCAAGCCTGGTCAATACCTAGATGGGTGACATTTGGGAATACCAGGTGTTGTAACCAGAACAAAGCTTTGACAAACCTGGCAAGCCACGACACCCATGACAGTACTTTTTATCTCTGCCACTCCTTAATACTACTAGTTCTCAAATATAAACAAACTCCCTGCCATTCCTGTTTCATTACCGTTTGAGAACTAGTAGTATGAAGAAGTGGCAGAGATAGTTTTCGCATCAAAATATTTCATTAACATATGGCAGGGAGTAGCAGGGATAAAAAATACTGCCCTTCTCAACCAAATTTAAATGTGTGTGTGTAAAGGATTCAGTACAGTAGACCTTCACTAATGCGGGACCATTAGGACCTGAGGAGTACTGGATTAGTGAACATGCTGAATCACAAAAGGATTACCTCTAAACAAAAGCTAAACGCCTCATACCTTTAAAATATGTAAATAAGTACCCGTTAGATATAATAAAGAAACAGAAACATTAAAATTATCCTAGATTTAATGTATCCTGCTTTTCAAAATAAATCATCCAACGTTGGGTAAACCATCTATCGCACCTAATTTTTCCTAGACTATCATTTTCATTCAGATGGTTTTTGTAACATTACACTATATGAATGTGCAGTAAAGAAGCCAAACTTTTTCCAAAATCATTAATGTGCCCTCTACAGTATTACCCCTGCCAAATCTGAATATGTTGGCAATATTAAAAACTAGGATGCTCGAGTAAGTCTGCTATAGACTCTCTACCCAGTTAGAATTGCTCAAGGAAAGAATTTTGAACTACTGCTAATTCAGACATTAACTCACTAATCTTATTTATATGCACCCCCCCCCCAACAGGTGTACTCAAACCTGGTGCTACATGATCCATAAAGTTCACAATTTGCCATGAAATAAGCATTCTCTCCTTTTTACGTCTGCCAACAAAGTTGGAGGGATATATAGATTACCCTGTGTCTTTCCTTCCGTCCATCTGTCTGTCCACACAATATCTCCAAAAGTTCAATGAATTTCAATGAAATTTAGTGGAAGGGTGGGCCTTTGAGTAAAAAAGAAGTGATTAAATTTGGGGTCGGATGCAGGAATCTGTTTTCAGATTGAGATATTTTTCCATTTTTTTTTTTCATACATCCATCTATTCGCTCATGTCTGTTCACACAATATCTCTCAATGTCCAAGTTCTCAATGAATTTCAATTAAATTTTATGTGGAAGGATGGGCCATAGACTAAAGAAGTGATTAAATTTTGGGGTGGATCCAGGATTATTTTTTTTTCGATTGAGTTAGTGTATAGCATTGGCAAAGGTATGCCCTCTCTGAGTGCTTTCTAGTCACTACTTGTCCCGCCTGTGATTCACTCTGGTGGGTCATCTTTCTCTTCCCTTGTAGATCAGGATTCATTCACACATTACTATTTCAACTGAATATTCTTCTTTGTGTTCTTTGTTTGCATACTGAATGAAGTAGTCAAAATGATAAACGTGACAACAAGCATTTAAATGACAATAAAAAAAATCATTCCTTTCATCATTGGGTTTTTAGTAGCAGAACAATAAAATCAGGTACAAAATTAATTGCACCAAATGCCCAATATTTGTCTGCCTATTATGTATACATAACTAATGAATGTTATTTTTGTCTTCAGTACAAAAGAGTTCTCACTCATTAAACTCTACCAAAGGCTATGCCTCAAATAAAACGAAACCTGGCTACAATTAGCCTCTATGTTTTTTTTTAAATGACTAGCAAGTTTAGACAAGAATTGTTGCTTAATAATCATAATTTCATTCAGTTTTTCAGATGATTGAACTCCTTGTTTGTGTTGTTAACACAACATTTCTGTCAATCCATTAAATGGCCTTTTTTAGGTGTAATATCCGAGTGTGATGGGGTAAACAGATGTTTTTTTATTTCGAAGCGGGTAACCCTTATAACATAGGATTCGGGTGTTTCTTTGTCCTTGTCTTGTCGAGTTTGGGCCTGTTGAGCAGAAGGAGTTCAATCACCCGAAAAACCATTTGAATATTAATGACCCATCTCAAAACTACAGAAAATGAACTCCTGATTCATTTTTTTGAGGTTGTTAATACAACATTTCAGCTGATACATTCTGCAGACCTCATCAAGTGTATAATCTCTAGGAAAACAAACAAGGCTTTTTCTCTTTTCCTACAGATTATACACCTGTCAAAGGCTGAAGAAGCTCAATTGACCAGATAAAATTTGGAATTTTAATGACTCTTAAAGTTATAGACAGATTTTTTTTTTATTGTGTTTTTAAATTTTGAAGAGGTATATGTATTAACTCGTGTCTTTTTGCCTGTCTGTCCACACAATATCTCCAACAGTTCTTTAAGAATTTCAATGACATTTTGTAGAAGTGTGGGCCATGGACTAAGGAATAATTGATTAAATTTTGGGACGGATGCAGGAATTGTTTTAAAGTTACCTCCCCCGCATCGTACCTATATATAACTAATTTTCATCCAGTTTTTAGTGACAATAGCACTGGCAGAGGTATGCTCTCTCTAAATGCCATCTAATTTTTTTTTTTTAAATTTTATAATTGCTTGTGTTGTTCTTCGTAACAGGTGACTTTCTTTCTGTTCTAAATTTGTATCACTTCTGTTCCGTCAAAAAAATAGGGCAGTTCCGGCTTTCTGGTTGATGTCATAAGAATTTGTATAAAATCAAATTACAGCTATTAAATACCATCTGACAGCTGTGTCGATTGCGTCCTGGATAACTATGTCCCGGTCAAATGTGTCCCCAGACATTTGCACCCTGGTCACTACACAGTAATGGTTACATATAGTGGGATGCAAAAAATCCGGGACGCAGTTGTCCAGGACGCAAATGCCCTAGTTCCGATTTCAACACCTGAATGATCAGCTATATTTCAAATAGTTTTAGGTACAAGGAGTTTCACGTTGTTCAGGTATTAAAAAAAATGTTTAATACTTGTTTATGTAACTGGTATTATGGATAGGGCTTAAATCTGTCAAAACTTTCATTATGACTTGACCCCCCCCCTCCCCCAAATTCGGCAAAACAGTGTTAAATTTCAGCCTTTTTATATTGCTTCCCACTAACCTTACTGCTACTCCAATGTTTAACTTTAGTCACTTTCTGTACCAACAAACTGTTTCTGGCAGTAGGGGGAAAAATATGACTTTTTACACTAACCGATTCAGGGATTGAACTCACAACTGCCAGATAAGTTACTAGATATGCTTAACCAATGCTTTTCTCCACTATGCTACAGTTTATCTAAGGATGCATCTCAACAGTTTCTATAAATCAAAATTTGACCAAATGTGACCCGTAAGCTGACTCAGCAGGCACGTGAAGGATAGAGTGATCAGGATGAAAGATCAAACTCTTTTCTCGCAAGAAAGACACGTTCCAGATGGTTCTTGAAGGAAACTCATCCAAGACAAACAACGATTCCCTGACTAAGCACGAACAAGATCCAAATTCCTTGATGTTGCAGTAAGAGTGTAAACATTAACTTACACAGGAGGGATGCCACTTTACAAACACCCAAAAACAACATATCCCTCCCCCATACATTAGCATCTAAGAACTGGAATCAAATTAGCCATCTTTATTTTTTCTGATAACATTCAATTCTCACTTTCTCCATAAATCAGAAAACAGCGCCTCAAATGAAGTTTCTCTAGTCAAATCATTAGTTAAGGCAGAGCTTCTCAAAGTGTGCGCTACGGCCACCCGGGGCACCACGGTTTGCTCTCAGGGACGCTGCGGGATAGCTCAGTGAATCCTAATTCAATTTGCGACAACTTTTTTCTGTGAAGCTGGGTTTTTACGCTGCGCCACGTCGGCGCACCTTGGTTAGCTCCCAGGGGTGCTGTGGGATATTCGAACAGTGCTAAAGCTCAGTGAATCCTAATTCCATTTGCGACGCCTTTTCTCTGTGAAGCTGGGTTTTTAGCGGGAGCGGAGATAAAAAGCAAGTATTGTGCAAAAATCAACATGGAACAGGAAATGAGGGGGGGCCATCTCCGGTTTGATTTCAAGATGTGTGGTGAACAATAGGCTCACCAATCCCACTAGTAATTATGATTATTAAAAGAGGAAATAAATTTATAACACTTTTATGAATTTAAATTACATGATTCACTTTTTAACTATATATATTGTATGACTGTGACTTGTAGTAAACAATGCATTAAGTTCTTCATTCCATAATGTTGAACTAGCACTACAGATTTAATTGTGTTTAATGATAACCGATGCATCTGATACATGATGAAACATCTAAAGAATGTATACAGATCAACAATGGCACTAGAACGACTAAACTTGCTCTCATGACAATTGAAAAATGTTCAAGAACTTACAATTTAATGATGTTTTGGAGAAATTTGTTTCCAAGAAATTACGCAATTCAAATGTTTGAATTTTAATTGTTAGCATTTTACAAACAAATATTGGCAAATCATGCTTTTAACACCCATCATTGATTTTTCTATGAAACTTGGTTCTTTACAAATTATTATAAAAAGATATTGATTGGCAATATAGAGCAATGTTTTTTTCAACATTAGTTACACAAGGTGTTGTAGCTACCATAATGAGAATTAGATTTTATAGTATTTTAACTAATTAAAAGACTCCTCTACCAACCTTGCTCTAATACTGCATGTACCGTAGACCAGGGGGGTCTACAACCTTTTTAATATTGACAATATTCTTGCAGACCAGCAAACTGGAGCTGGGTTGGGGTTGTATTAATTACAACCAGAATATAGGTGATAAGTCAACTATAAATCACTTATAAATGGATAATACACTCAATTTTGTTTCTAAAAAGGTTCATCTAACAAATTAAATATTAAGATCCGTGGAAATGAATTTGTTTCTATTTGACAAACAGAATTTTTAAAATTGATATAATTTGCATGTTTCTTTGCGGCCTGGTAACATATGGTCTGCGGATTGGTGGTTAGGGACCACTGGTTTATGTAACAAATAATTAGTGATGTACTGGAATATCAAGCGCCAGATTCACATGGTGGCAGTGATAATCTTTTGTGAATCCGGCACCAGATATCTGACTGGATTGATATTCCGGTACATCATTACAAATAATATCATTAAACAAATATGTTAAAACTTCCATTCGCTCTTATGATGGCAGTTATACAGCAAACTCTAAGTAATTGTAAACAATTTCCATAGTACATTATATAGTTATGTCAGAGCAAATTCATTATTTAATACTTATCAATGTTCTAGCAAAATATTAACTTCACAGGAATGCCCAGAGTGAAGAAAGGTACATTTTGACCCAACCCTCCACAAAAGAATGTGTAATAACCTTTTGTAATAAATCACAAATGCTGTTATTACATAATTATTGCATTACCAATTAATACAATCTGTGAAGGTCATTACCAGGGCTATGAATGGATGAAAAAAAATCACCATATTAACATTTGCATTTACAAGTGGAATACAAGGATTTAACCACCAGATTTTGCAAATTTTACCTAAAATTTGTTTGAGAAAGTTTTGGCACTCAATCTATGTTGTGCATTGAAAATCAGGAAGAAAGGGATTGCCAGTGGTCAGGAATTAATACAAGAATTACTGACAGAATTGGACTATTAAAGGCATAATGCATTGCTAATGATTTTACTATAGGAATGCATTGAAAAAAAGCTTCTCAGGACGAATCATGAGCTTGCTAATGGTGATCGCCTCCCGACCAGCTGGCCAAGATATCCTGTGCAACTTCTCCAAGGACGATACCAGAGCATGCCACAAGGATCCCCGAAAGGCTGTGGTTCTCTGAACTTCAAGGCCATGGCGGTTTCGAAGAACAGATACTACAATTTGATCCTAACCAAAAGGCAGCGAAGCAACCAAGGGAAATTATGAATCACTGCCACCAATATATGCTGTGTTGGGAGTGATCAATTAAAAAGTTGGAAAAAAGGGGTGATCAATGAATAAGTTGATTCTCTCACCTTTAGGCTGTGATCACTAAAAAATGTCTGAATTTAAAAAAATAAAAAAAACAAAAAAAACAAACAAAACAAGCAGGCACCAACTAGTGACCAATTTAGCATTACATATTGAACCCCCTCGCTAAAAACCTATTGGGGGGGGGGGTCAAAAAAAGCATTTTCTCTACTCATTGAGGGTAGTATGTGTACAAAATTTCAAGTTTCTACTATTAACGGTTAGAGCTGGGCAAAGTCCAGATACACACAGATAAAATTGGACCCCCTCTAAAACCCTATTTAGGGGGGGGAATTTTCAAAAAACATTTTCCCTACTCATTGTGCAAAATTTCAAGTTTCTACTATGAATAGTTAGGGATGAGCAAAGTCCGGATACATAGATAAATAAATAGATACATATAAATGTCTGAACACATGAATACCTAAACTCAAAACCAGTGTTGTGGGTAGCAGTGATTAACATTAAAATGTTACGTACAAAAATCAGAAATCTTTGGTCCAAATTCTGTCAATTTTGAAGCTGAATAAAGATGTTAAAATAAACATTTTGAAATGTATTGAATACTTTTTGCACTTATGTATATAGAATACTTCTAATTTATACATGTGGTGAAAATCTATGAATTGTTCAATAAAGATTCCAGTCTGAATAATTCATGGAATATTTCCAATCATTCCCTGGAAATATTTTTGTATTTCTCTGCAATATAAAATTATTTCCTGACACAATTGAGAAATGGCTATAATTGAATTCCAATCCAATCAAGTTATCAGAAATTCCAATTTAATTATTAACAGTAGCAAACCATTTTTGCTTTTGATTGTAACATGGTTATGACAATTAGCGTGTTTGGTGGCAAAGGCAGTTGTGCATTTAGTGAGAGTCGTTGGTCTTAGAGCGTATGTTAGGTAGTCTCACTACTACTGTGATATCAACTCCTACCACTTATTCAGCAGAGTGCTAAGTGTCTAAATGGAGGAGAACAGTCGAGTAGTTGACAAGCCTTGAGTTTTAAGTGAACTGGAGTTACGGTTCAAATAACCAGAAGTTATTTGTTACTTTGTGCAACCAGAGAACAAGGATGTAAAAATATATAGCAATCGGCTAACGCCAAAAAATACAGGTCTGGTTAGTCACTCAATAGAACCCAGCATGTCTTTTCGCAGCATGCAGTGTTGGGGGTGATCAATTAAAAGAATTTGAAAGAAAGGGTGATAAATGAATAAATCTTTTATCTCGCCTTATGCTGGGCCGTGATCTCTGAAAAAGTTCAAATTTTCAAACCTCTACTCCATTAGTGTGGCCTGTACACACGATACATATATAGACAGACTGACTTGAAAATGTAGCGAAATAGACAGGATCAGATTTCCAGTGACCATAGGAACGTGGTCAGATTTGGAATCTGTGTCGAGCTGCCTGCGTGACTAAGAGGGGTATCAGGTTACCGAAAAACCGTTGGGGATTTGAAAAGTGGGAGGAGTTAAGATCTAGGTGTATAAAGGCCAGATCAGTAGCAGTAGAGTTAGTGGGGGTCCGGAGGCAGGAGGGATCGCGAGGGTCCCGGCCTGGGATCGCGAGGGTCCCTGCCTCGTAGCAGTAGCAGTATCAGTAGCCGTCCTTGAAAACTGACCGACCCCTTTAAAACAACGACAATGCACCAGAATTTCCGTACCTCGCCGAAATCCGCAGATCAGAAATTGACCGGCGTGGTACGAAAATAAAACTTCATGAAACTCTAAAATCCGGTGATTTTGTCGTCTTTTCTCTCCACACGTGGGAGTGTTTTCGTTGTGTCCCAACATGAATTTCCCTCCACAGAGAAATTTGGCTCCAGTCGACAGACCCGGACAGAGAGACATCAGCGGCAGATCGGACATGAGACATCATCACCATCGCCGTCTGCAGCCCGCGGAAGCGAATCGGACAGAGAGACATCATCATCATCGCAGTCCGCAGCCCGCGGAGGAAAACCGATCGTCTCTCACTCTAACCCTCAACAAACTTTCCCTCATGGCGACCCTGCCAGAGACTACTATTTCACTATCTCTCTGCCTCTTTTGAACTCACCCTGAGATGTCTCACTAAAGCTATTCCTCTCTAACTCCCTCGTGGTGGCCGTGATCGTATGGTGGTTAGTAAACCCCCACGTTCTATTACAAAAACAGCAGATATAACAGCATAGATAAAGTTTTGATTGGTGATTCTTTCTTCGACCCCAACACCCACGTTATGAATAGGAGACTACTGTACCTACTTTCTAACATGACTAGTGATAAGTGTTGAGTCAGAGAAATGTGTTAATAAATGCTGACTGCATTGTAAAATTTTCAAAGAAAATTCACTTGCAACAGACAACAAGATAAACTAGCATTTCAAGGGAAATTATGAATCACTGCCATCTATATTTGCTTCTTTTTACCATGTAAATCAAACAGTGGTGGTGGGCAGTGATCACTAAAAAGTCCAAATTTTCTAAAAACAAAACAAGTGAGAATGCTGCTGGACACAAACTAAGGGATAAATTTGGCATAAACTTACATTGTAAATTGAACCCCCCACTATTTGCAGGGGATTAAAAAAAAACAAAAAAAAAAAACAAAACATTTTCCCTAAACCTATAAACTGTTAGGGCTGGGCGAAGTCCGGATACATAGATAGATACATAATTAGATACATATAAATGTCTGAACGCATGAATAAGCTAAATCCAGCTACAGTAGTTAAACCAGTGTTGTGGGTAGCAGTGATTAGAACTGATATCTTGCCCATAAACAGGAACATTTTTGCAACAAAAATCAATAGCCAATGTAATTTATTTGATCTGATTAGTTTTCTAGCAGCAACTCACAAATGAAAGGCAGTTGGAATGAGAATTTAAACAGTAACGGAATTCATTTTATCAGAGAGGAATGGTAAAGTGTCCCGTCTCTTAAGAGACAACTCCCAATGGACTATGGGACCCAGTGACAAGGTCCTGGTTTTTGTTGCATGCGTCAGCTTAGAGCTCCTTGCAAGTTTCCAGTCTGGTCGAGACCAGGACTTTATTCCTACAAGTTTTTAAGACCACCCGCTTGGCAGGATGTAAGTCCACCTAAGGGATACCTCTACCTTAATCACACATCTTAGAGTGTACTCAATTAGCTGCCGAGTGCATAGGGAAATTTGTCCTAATGAAGAGTTTTCTACACTCTTCGCTTGTACCGGGAATCGAACCCTGGACTTTCTGCGTGTGAGGCAGATGTGCTAATCATTACACCATTAAGCGGACTAAAGATGAAAGAATATCCATATAAACAAAGTTAGTCTCTTTTTATCTAAACGAGAAAAGCTCAACAGAAATAACATCAATCCCATTTGAATTAAAAATTTTCTTGAATTAAGGACTCGCAAATTATAGTCGAAATCAAGGGTTGACCGAGTCGGTGGTGGGGTAGTAAAGTCCAGAGAGACGACCATAAAAACACAGAGTGAGGGGGTATGGGCGGAAGGAGTCGTGTTGGTTCTTAGTCTTCTTTCTTTCTTATGAAAGAAAGGAAGAGAAGGCTTCTTTAGCTGTCGGCTGGTTGTCATTGGAAGCAAAGCAAAGAAAATATGGGAGGGGAAGAAAATAAAGAGTAACATTGAAGTGTTTATAACTAATGTATACACTTCATAACTTTTTCATTTCGCAAACAGAGACAAACATTTTTTATTTTCAAATGTTTTTCTGTGTTCAAGTGAATAATATATCATTTGAGAAGCAGGAAAAAAAACAAAACATATCAGCATTATATATCGGCAACCCTGCTCTCTAAATATCGGCATCAGCCAAAAGCCATATCAGTCGACTACTAACAATAGTAACTACTGGTAGTATCAGTAAAAACAACAGTAGTCACAGTAGAGTAGACATAGCAACAGAAATTAAGGTACCAGTATAAGTAATGATAGTAGTAGAGATCTATTTGTCTGCCCCAAGAGGGCGGAATGATACAGAAGGTCGAGTTTAATGAGGGGAACCATACACGTACGTGTGGGTGGGGACAAATATTGATCAGTTCCCTTAGCGCTTTTGGGCACGCTATAGACATCAGGAAATGCCTTGACCTACCCCTCTTTGTGCAATGGGGAGGTGCAGCTTGGGGGTGCGGGGCCACTGGAACCACACATTATACTATTGGAGGTGACAGGGAAATCCTGTGCCAGAGAAGTAGTAGTAGTAGTAATAGTTTTTAAATGGCAGTAGTAGTAGTAGTAGTAGTTTTTAAATGGCAGTAGTAGTAGTAGTTTTTAAATGGCAGTAGTAGTAGTAGTAGTAGTAGTAGTAATAGTTTTTAAATGGCAGTAGTAGTAGTAGTAGTAGTAGTACAGTCATTTCCGTTATAACGCGGGTGTTGGGGTCCCAAAAAGCCAACCTCATTATAACTGAGCTGCAATAAAATTCAGCTATTTTGGAGCTAGATCTAGCTACTTGGAAGCTAGATTAATATTTTGGGGTCCACCATCCACCCGCGTTATAATGCGAACCGGGCTTTAACAAACTGGAGGAGGACTGTAGTAATAAAGCCAAATAATTTCTACAATACTGCTCTCGATCTGCTGCCCCCCCCCCTAAATTCTTTAAAATTTGACAGCAAACAAAGGGATGTTTCCTTGCTTTGGAGTCTGGGAACCCCCACATATTTCTTTCCCTCTTGTGTCATCTAGTGAGTCAATTTGATCTTATCTATGCCAGATGGGGATGGGGGTGTATACCTATATAAAATAAACTCTAACTTATTATGAAAGAAAGAAAGATACTGTATATCCATGTCTTCAATTATAAACTAAGGCCTTAGACTCCCTGAAGAGATTCCCATAAGGAAAAAGCAGTAAAAAAAAAAAGAAAATGGTAAATTACTTTGGCACCAATACATTTTTGAAGGTACGAGTAGCCAAACAGTTAACAGCACAGAGAATGGAACCGGCGAGCTGAGTTCAAATTCCAGCAGGGACAGTTGGCATTCACTTCGCACTAATGACCCTGGGAAAGGCATGAATCCACTTATTCCCCCCAGCTATAGGCAGTTGGAGCCCTTTAGTCCATCTTGGGCATTGGGCTAGCACCCCTGCCCCGTAAAAACCCACAATTGCTACAAACAATGATTGGATCTCTATGGATCGTTCGAGAAAATGGAGACAAAATCATTGCCTAGTGTGTCACGTGACATGGGAGCAACTAAACTAAGTGATACATTTTTAGCAAGAACGTTTTCACCATTTCAATTTCCCCACCTCCAGTTCATTTGCAAAAACTATTGAGAAAATAATTTTTTAAACAATCTGGAAGTTAATTTAAATGTGTTTTAAATATATTTTCAGGTGGTACATCCATTATTCAGAGATCTATAAACACTACTAGTCCAGCTGTTAAGAACCCTATTTTAGGCCAACAGTTCGCTTTTTGAAGAAAGTCTCATTTTAAGTTAAGAAGAGCTATATAATGTACTAACTTGATAGAAAGGATCTTATCTATTTTAGCAAAAAATGTGATAATTTTCTGAAAATGTTGAAATTAGTATGTCGGGTTCTGGCACATTTTTTGAGTTATCATTTATTTTGTGTAGAATCTTGGCAACCAGGTTAAATCATATCTAAAAACCATACAGTTTAAGAAAAAAGTTGATGCCAGTTTTTCTATGAACTTTAAGGGCAGCCATTTGAAATTCAAAATGGACATTTCTTTCAATTCTGACAAAGTTATTATGCATGAAGATGTCCAAAGATTTAATCACTTCTCTTGTAGCCTATTGTCCACACTTCTATAAAATTTCATTGAAATTCATTGACAACTTTTGGAGATATCACGTGGACAGACAGGAGCGAATACAAAAATGTCTAAAAGAATTTTTAAAAGTGGTAGGGAGAATGTAGTATTCTAGATAACATCCGTTAAACCTCTTAGACTCTAAGAGGTTTAATGGATGTTAAAAAAAAAAAAAAAGAAAAGAAAAGAAAAGAGAGAGAGAGAGATGAAGATACGAGTCAAAAACTGAGGAAAAATGAAAATACTCAAAATCTTAGACAACTTAAAGCATTGTACTAAATAACAAAAAGATACCAGTCAAAAACTGTTTGGGATCTCAGAATGAGATGATACTGACACTCAGGGACTACACATTAAAATTAAGTTTTTATTTTGCAAATTGAATTGCGGGGCCCCCAGACAACCACCCAGTGTGTCACGCGATAAGACGGCCCTATCGACACTTCAAAAGCGGGATGAAATTTAAACCACGTGGCTTAAAAAAGTCGACAGGATGCACCTGCCTTTAGTATTAAAAATGCCACTATACTAAACCTAAGTATAAACTCATGAGTTTTTAGATTTTAATTCTTTCTCCAGTTTTTTTAACCCAACCCAAATCTTCCCATTTATCAAAGTCACAGATGTTAGCAATTTAGTTTTCAGTTGACTTTATCAGAATGAAATGTTTTTAAATTACAAAGTCGTGAAAATTAGAATGGCAGGAAGTGTGGGGGGGTACTCCGAAATGCTGATGACATTCTGAAACTAAAAATATTAAAATAAATATTTTTTAAAAATCGGCATCTGCTTTTTTTTACTTAATAAACTTTGAGTGAAAAATACTACAGGTCTATTGTTTGTTCTATGGTAGCCATTCTTTTTGCACTATATTCTGCACAAGGGGTACACCAACACTGCCAGACAGGACAAATGGGTATGCGGAAAGAAAAAGTTTGAGAACCCCTGGCTTAGGTCCTCACAATCTTCAGGGGACTTAAAAAATTTAAACGGCATATATGTTTTCAAGTTTTGTGTGACCTTCTGGTGCAATTATTCAAAAAGGCCTCCGAGCTTGAAATAGGTTAGGGCCTCACCAATTCTAAATCCGTCACTGAGGAGGGTGTCACAAGTGGTATGGTATATGATGCAATTCCGGAGGGGAATGATATAGATCACAATCTTCTAGCTTTTGGACTCCAGGAACCAAAAGCAGAAAGAACGACGAGAGAATTCGGTATTGTATTAACAAGAACAACTTTGATGCTTTATTCATTTTCGTTTGCAGTCAAGCCCGTCCAAGGATTCAGGAGGGGTTATTGAGCATAGTTTAGAGATCGGTCTCCTCCTTAGGATGAATTTAATGGGATCGCCACAGGAGGCTCTCTACATGATCCCTAGCCGTTTATGGCAACTAGTATTCCCAGAAAGCCACCCATCTTGGTAATGACCAGGCGCGACGTTGCTTAACTTTGGTGAACCAAACATTTTACGTACAAAAACACAGGGACAAAACTGGTTAGGGCTCGAGGTGTTATTGAGCGTAGTTTAGAGATCGGTCTCCTCCTTAGTATGAATAATGGGATCGCCACAGGAGGCTCACTACATGATCCCAGCTGTTTACGGCACTTGGTATTCCCAGAAAGTCACCCATCTTGGCACTGACCAGGCTAGACGTTGCTTAACTTCGGTGATCGTACGAGAACTGGTGTATCCAGTGCAATCTGTCTGTAACACTTTAATGCTGGTTCAACACATGGAGCAATATAACAGCCACTTGAGGTTTTCAGAACATGTGTCAAAGGCAGAACCTAACATTTTATGTATGAAAACACAGGAACAAATCAGGGTAGGGCTTGAGGGGTTACCACAGGGGACCAAGGTCAGAATTTGTCTATTTATTAATTTTTGACGAGCAATACAAAATATAAAAATACTTTCAATTTCAGTGTTCTAGATGGTATAAAGTATTAAAATTCTAAAACTTTTTTTTTTTATGCTGTTCCGCCTTGTGTATGCATTTTGATGTACATGTTACGGCTGTTTAGGCCATTTTCAACATCCCGATTAAATTTTTGACTAGTGTTTTCTTTCATTTGATTTTTTTCGTTGCTTTTTATTGCAATTTACTACCATAGACTATCAGTCTGAGTAAACAGTGCAGATCAGAAATAAAGAATAAAGCTCTAAGTGAGACTTAAACTTATGTCCCTTTTACCTTGGGAAGCTGCCTATGTACGGCACTGCTCTACCGACTGAGCTACTAGAGCTCTTATGGCTGGCAGAAGATCAAAGCTAACCTTTAAACTCATCCTTCCCCAAGCGTTCGGTGTCAGAGCTTATTCTTTATTTCTGTTGTTTCAATAAAAAGCAACTAAAAAAAAAAAATTCATGATGAAAGAAAATACCAGTCGAAAATTAAACAGTACTCCATTTATAACAAGGGTGTTGGGGTCTAAGAAAGACGACAGTGTTATAACTGAACTGCGGATAATCAGAAGTCAATTACAAGTGCTAAAACAAGTTCAAATTGAATCATTGAGTTTCCAAAGGGCCCAACGCCAAGCAACATTTTTCTTTCAGAAGGGAAAAAATCATTTATTTTCCAAAGTAGACAATATTTTTATTTTTTTTTAAAAAGGGTGTTATGAACATACTCTTGGCTGAAACAACAAGACAATTACAAATATTGTCTCCTTTGGAAAATAAATAATTTTTTCCTTCTGAAAAAACATTGCTTGGAGTTGGGCCCTTTGAAATGATTTGCAAGGTTAGGTACACACTGACAATAATTGTCAGTGTGTACCTAACACTGTGACATCCTCAAAGATGATATAAGCAGAGAACGATGATATATACATACAATTTGTTTTCAATTAAAAAGATTTGAAATGAACTGAGTAGAAAAGAAAGAAAAAGTTTTTAGTCTTGAAAACAAAATGGTACAATCGACATCAAATGAAAAGCTAATGTTCTTAAGAATTCAGAGAATGTAAAACATCCAGTCTAAAACCGCAGCTCTAGACCTTCGTATATTTAAAGTAACTGAAAATATTTCTCAGGAAAAAAAAAAATTTAAAAATAAAAATATATGTATACGTGTATATACATATAGGGAGTGTAAAAAGTATCCAATATATTTTTTTAAAAGTTTATTTTAACATCATTATACACCAAGATTTATAGAATTCGGACCAAAGATTTGATTTTTGTACATAACTTTTCAATGTTCAATCTTGTTTCAATATTTTTTTTGATTTTTGTATTTGGTAATCTTGGTCCAATGAAGACAAGAGAAAAAAGAGGCGATGTCCTAGTCAGAATTATTTTATTTAACTCTTTCCTCCCTGATAACGCCTCTTGATATTAAAAATAAACAAAATTGTTAAAAAATAATAAAAATTGATAAAAAGAATTTACTAAAAAACACGTTTAAATTTAAATCATACACAAATTTAAATCATAACACTGCCAATCAATTGCTAATAATATCTTTTTCAATTACCTTTTCCATGGTTTTATTTCACTGGACTTAGAAGTGATACATTCTTACATAATAATCACTGAAAATTTAGTAAGTGTACATTTAATATTAAGAGATATAGCAATTTATTGCCCATTGTAATTTTTTGTTCAGCAACAGACTGAGGTTAGTTTCAGGGCACAAGGCACTTTGTTAGACGAAGGGTGTCAGGCAAGTAATCAAACATGGTTGCCAGGGAGGAAAGAGTTAACATACTGAATAAATCCTCCAAGACTGACAGAATATGGACCAAAGACTTGATTTTTGTACATAACTTTTCAATGTTCAATCTTGTTTCAATATTTTTTTTTTATATTTGTATTTTTTGTACAAATTCCGTCAATTTTGAAGCTGTATAAGGATGTTAAAATGAATTTTTGAAATGCATTGTATACTTTTTGCACTCACTGTCTAAGTGCAAGTATATATGCGTGATGGGTGTGTATTCATACGCACATGCAAGCGTATGTAAATGCATTATAATGATACATTTGAGAGCTTTAGATATTTACACTATCAATATTTACTAAGCTTAGTCAGGTATAAGGCCACAGTAGAGGGTGCCCATCACTACGAAAGCGGTGATCAGCAAAACTTGCTAGTCATTGCTCCATAGCTATTACGTGATACAAACTAATTTCTGCATGGGTATTATACTATGAGGACGTCATTGTCTGCAGTCATAAAAATCTCATTAACTTTATTTTTCGTGACATGTCCCGGTAGACTTCTAAAAAGAGATCTATGGGACATATATATATCCCAGCAGTAATCGAAACCATGGGATATATATGTCCCAGGAGCAGATTAACTTTTTTCACTTCCGTCCCGCAGGGAAATGTAAACGGTCCCAAAATTAAAATCTTGTTTCTTTACTTTGTTATTATCATCTATAGTTGTTAGTAGCATAATAAAAACACCATTAAAATGTTGAGGAAATAAATAATTGCCAAACTCCAGTCCAAACCTGGAGTTGACTGTTTTTCTACCATAACAAAAAGACAAGAACAATCCTCACCAATTTTTAAAAAAAAAAAAAAAAAAAAAGAAAAAAGAAAAGAAAAGATCACTTCCGTCCTGGAGGTGTCCCAGGGAAGATATTTGTTCATCCCAAACACATTTTTACCTTCCCCGGGACAACATTAATTTCGAGACCTGCCCAGGAGTCTCAAAAGGTTTATGGTTGTAATATCTTTAGGTATAGTTTTTAGTATCAGAGATCAGACTAGAAGCTATAAAATCTCAAATTCCCACTCCCAAGTCCGTGACACAAAATTCCTTGATAGAGAAAATATGATTTGAAACAAGATCAAAACAGGTAAAGCATCAGTCTATTAAGAGACAACTCCCATTGGAGTATATACGGCTGGTGATGAATCCCTGCAAGTTTAAAGTCCAGTTGAGACCAGGATTTTTATTCTTACAAGTTTTATGACCACCCCCTTGGCAAGATCCAAGTCTACCAAAGGGATACCTCCACCCTAATCACACAGCTTAGAGTGTACTCAATTAGCTGCTGAGTGCACAGGGAAATTTGTCCTAATAAAGAGTTTTCTACTCTTCACTCATACCGGGAATCTAACCCAGGGATGCGTGTGAGGCAGACGTGCTAACTCCTTTGTGTTGTTCAGGTTATATATTATCAACAATTTTTCAGTCGCCATCTTGTTATACACAAGAAGGCTGTAGAATTGACCAGCAGAAACATTGTGAAAGAAAAACCCAAGTAGTTCAATTATTCAAACAAAACTTAGAACCCAAATATTTGTTTAAGAAACTAGACAATATTACTAACACTAACCTATGTATTCGTTTCAGCTAACCTGTGCTCACCTTATATTTGTTTTAGCTGTGTTCATTGTGAGAGGAACATGTCATCTGAATAAATGGTATGGAAACCTATCTATGAACACAGCTTTAAATCGTCACCTCTATATGTGCTCTCCTGTCCATACACAAGTTCTTTATTTTTAGTACAAGAACAAGAAATAGATCAGATATACTAGTTAAAAAAAAGAGGGGGAAGTGTTGCATGGCAGCATTCTAAAAGCACTGAATATAGTTGGTTGACCACTATTCCGCTGATGTCTGTGCTGTCATTGGTGGACCCGAATGTGGCGGACAAGTCCAATTCTTGAGGTGCACACATGGGGACAGTGAGGCAGTGGCGGTGCTAGGTCCGATTATACCACCCTGCAAATTGTTAAATTTGTACCCCTCACAAAAGAAAATGGTTTAAATGGTAGGTCCGATTGTGCCCCCTTCCACATCTGAGTGATGACATTGGAGCGTTGTGGGCATGGATGATAAGCCCTTTCAACATGGCGCTGGTGATCCACTCTCTTCAAAGGACGTATAGGCCATGTGCGTTATACCACCCCATTTGGCTCCGCCCTTAGCATGAGACTCCAGCGCATTTACAGAGGTGCTGCAATGCTTTAGGCTAACCTTGATGCAAACCGTATAGCACTTCCTGGGATGCCCTGTGTTTCTGCAGCCGACTTGGCAGGGCATACAGGAGCTGTCCATGTGAATCACATGAGCTGGACTTTCAAGATCATGACCTCTACACTGCTGAATATGAATAATCCACTATTTACCCATATTCGGCCAATCGCCAAATGCTTAACTTAGGGACAACACCCTGCTCCTCAAAACAAAGTAATTAAATAATCAATGATCTATTGTTTTAGCAAAAAGGAAAAGTTAGGCAAACATTACATTCACTGGGAGATAATCATCATAGCCGGAGATATAATTATGGGATTAATTAATGATGCACAGCAGCAACCTTTTAACTAAGCTGGCGGCAACAGATAGATTCGCTTATTTATACAAGGTCTATCCAGAAAGTATCCCTTCCTAACCTCTTATTAAAATACTTTTCTTTCTCCCCTCTCTCTTTCTACCCTCTTATTAAACTACCTTTTTCTTCCCTATCCTTTCCTACCCCCTTATTAAACTACCTTTATTTTCTTCCCTTTACACAGTGTCAGTCACACTTATAATATCAGTAGCAGACATCAGCTGGGCCTGTTGTTGTACACTTATGGTAACTGTCAGCAAAGCGAAGGGTCATTGACTTGTAATAATAAGAAAGTCCAAGAGTGAGAACAAGAAGTAAAACAAGCCTCACTAGGGTCAAACTACACTCCTACTTCTATTCCGACTGAAGATGATTACTGCGACTTTTGTATTGTATATATATATAATAAATGAAAATATATTTTTTTAGTATAAATGTATTTATTTATCAGAATGAAATAAGCCCTTCCATATTTCTAATTTTCGTAAATATGTAAATCTTGTCAGTTTGGCTCAGTCGGTAAACGAGCCACCTACTGATCACGATTTCAAATAACGAAGGAAATTTTACTTTTAATATCGGTTTGGTTTAACATGGCGAGAGAGACAAACATTGAAGAGTTTACTCCCCTAAATTAGGTGAGGATTGTTCTTGTTCTTGTAAACTCCAATGTGGACTAGAGTTTGACAATAGCAGCAAGACACTGAAGCTTCTATACTTGATAAACATTACATTTCAAGAGTACAAGACTGACCCTAAAGTGCACAGAATGCAAACTATCATTCTGACTCAAACCTGAACCAGCTGTATAAAGAATCAATATGTTACGGCAGCAGTTCTCAACCAGGGTGAGGGGGGATCCTTCCATGGCGGGCACAGAGGGGGTATTTTAGGGTTTCAGAGGCGAATTGGGACGACACATTGGCAGATTAAAAATATTGATCTTTCCACAATTCTGGAATGAACCTTTTGAGTCAGACATTTTTGGAAGTGGAGAATGACATTCTGACATATGATGAAAAGGATGCATGGGTGAACAAAAGGTCAAGACCCCCACTGTCCTAAAGGATGTCTTTATAGCCATACCAATACAATTATTACCTGAAATAATAACGAACCGTTTCTGTAACCCCTGATATCAAGGGCAGGATTTATTAAAGAAATGTGTCAAAACTTTCATTCACGCTAATGATTACATATAATAGTGGCACAACAAATACTGAAAGCATGGAAGTGAGCAGATGCCGAAATTTCTACAGCACATTTAGCAATTCAAAAAGTTGGTTATTTAATACTTAATCTTCTGTTAGAAAACTTCAGAGGCATGCCCAGGGGGTACAAAGTGTATGTATTGCCCCCCATCCGTCACAGAAGAATTTGTAATGGCCCACTTTTGATAAATGTTGGTCTTAGTGCAAGGTGAAGGCTGTTTACAGAGTTATGAAAATCACTACAGTAACATTAATGCTTGAAAGTGAAATTTGATAATGTAACCAGCAAAGTTTGCAATTTTTTAAATTAGAATTTGTTTGAGAAAGTTTCAGCATTGTCTGTATGTTGTACATTGAAAATCAGGAAAGATTTTTCATTGAAACTCAGGAAGGGGTTGACAATGAACAGGAATTAAGGCAAGTGTTACTGACAGAGTATGGCTATTATAGGTATAATGTAAATACATTGCTAATGATTTTGCTATAGAAATGCATTGAAAACCATAACAAAAGGAACTGTCAGGTCAGGAATTTAAAGTGTTACTGACAGAATAGGACTACTACCCAGTAATTATAACAATAGTAAAGCTAAGTGTAGTTAGTATTAACAGTTTTCACCATATTTGTCACAATTATGATAGAAATAATTGTCAAGCTCATGATTCCTAAATTGGGCGCTACTGCTCCCTTAGGTTTTGATTGATTGATTGATTGATTGTTTAACGGTATATCGACTCTTGGTGGGTCATTTAGTGCCGAATTCAGTAGGGGGAGGGGGTGCCATGTCCCGTGACTAGAGACTTGAGGGGGGAGAATTCTCAAATCCCTGTCACTGAGACAAATGCTGTGAGGACCAGGATAAAGGGGGGTGGTCCCAAAAGCTTCTCAGGACGAATCCGGAGCATGCTAATGGTGATCGCCTCCCGACCAGCTGGCCAAGATATCCTGTGCAACTTCTCCCAGGATGATACCCAAGCATGCCACAAGGACCCCTGAAGGGCCGTGGTTCTCTGAACTTCGAGGCCCTGCCGGTTTCGAAGAACAGATACTACACTTTGATCTTAGCCAAAAGGCTGCAAAGCAATCTGCTCCCTTAGGGTGCTTAGAGACTCGAGGGAGGCACTAAAGGTAGGGAAATGTTAATTTTACATTGAAAATCAGGAAATATTTTTCACTGAAAATTAGAAAGGGTTGTCAGTTTCCCCCCAAAACATTACAAATTATAGCAATGATCACAGACTTTTCTAAGGAGACATTGGAAGACAACTGATGGTGACTACACAATAAGTATGCTCTAAAAGGAGGCAGTCATGTGAAAAGGTTTGAGAAACACTGATCTAAGCAGTATTAAGTATTCTCCAAGTAAAGCCATTTTAGCAGAAATCCTAGAAATCTATACATATAAAAGCCAGTGTCCATTGCTTTGTAATGCACAAAATGTGTCACACTATGTTTTTGTTCATATTTGAGAGATACAGATACACTTTTTCATATATGACGTCAAAATATGTCTGCATAAAATGGTATAATTTATAAGTTGCTGCTCTCAACTAGGTAGATACCAAAAACATTACAAATTATAGCAATGATCAGTCTTTTAATAAAAATTATAAAAAGGTATTGCAGTAATTTAAATATCTTTTTAGAAGTTTTAATTTTGGTTTAACTTGCAAGAAAATAGCATAAAAGTTAGTTGACAAAAAGAATTACATTTGCGTATTTAAACCAGGTTTTAGATTGTATTTAATGTCAATTTTTGTCATCCAAAATTACTTCAACTAGCATTCCAAGGGAAATTATGAATCGCTGCCACCCATATATGCTTTGTTGTGCTGTGATCAATTAAAAAGTTGGGTTGTAATCACAAAAGAAAATGTCTGAATTTTCAAAAAACTAGCAGGCACAAAGTAGTGACCAATTTAGCACAAGCTTACATTGAGAATTGAACCCCCACTAAAACCCAACTTTGGAAGGGAATTTTCAAAAAAAAAATTTTTTAAAAAAAAGCATTTTCCCTACTCATTGAGGGGGGTGTGTGTACAAAATTTCAAGTTTTTACTATAAACAATTAGGGATGGGAAAAGTCCAAATGGATAGATAGATAGATAGATAAAACATATTTAGAGGGGTAATTTAAAAAAAAAAAAAAAGAAGAAATTTTCCCTACTCATTGAGGGAAGTGTGTGTGCAAAATTTCAACTATGAACGGATAGGGCTGGGCAGAGTCCGGATACATAGATAGATACACAAATGTGTGAACACATGAATAACCGAAACCTTTGGTAGCAATGATTAATTAAGCCGTTATGATTGATGTCTGACTACAAAAAGAAAATTAACTCTGTAATTAAAAATCTTCCAAGATAAAGCAGCCGTTACAAGTAGGATTTGACAAAAATTAGTTAATTTAATGATTATTTAACTAGATTTTTAATAAATATCACTTACTTTTTACTGAAAATATAGTGAAAAAAACACTACATCAGTTTACAGCAGGTATTAGTTACTTTTCAATTCAGTTCCAAGGTCAATTTCTTTTGAGTGAAAGCCTGCTTGAATTTACAATTGTCTCATGGGACCGCTGAAGTATTATGAATGACCAAAAGTGACAAAACCTGATATTAACCACAACGGTAAAAGCATATTCTCAATATTAAAACCAGGATGTGGAATCGGACACAAAACATCTGACTGACTCCTCAGTTTCTGGTAACACCATCTCTGATTGCTAAAATTAGCTAGATTTTTCATTTCCAGCTATGTTATTTAAGTATACTTTTTAATAAAAAAAAAATAATACTTTCTTAAACCTTAAATACTGTGTTTAAGCACCATTTACATCCATATAACCACGGGTTACACATTTTCAAAAATAGAAAAAGAAAATTTGCAAGTAATTTTGAGTGCTTTCAATACATATGACTTGTTTTCTCAGGAAATTTGTCAGTTTTGAAAAGTTACTTTTTTAAGGTTTTGCAGAGGGTTTATTTATATTCAGGCAGGCCTTCCACAGGAAGTAACTAAAAAACCGACCTATTGGGTGGGTTTTCAAGTAGTAGTAATGTTACAATTTACATTACTCAGAGTTGGTGTTGGAGTCAGTATATTTTTTTTATTGGCATATAGCACAACACTAGTATAATATAAGCAACAGAAAGATCGTCTACCATGTCTAGCAAGCTCGTCTCACAGCTCAATACACTAATGTAGTACAGGTGTCCCTCGATATAGCACAGTTCGCGATATAAAAGGCACATGGGAGGTGGACCCCAACATTTTCACTTATATTATCACTCACTCATTCAGAAAACCGCAAATAAAAACAATTTAATCAAAAGATTTAAACTTAATATAACTAAAAATTTAATATTTTAGTAAAATATTAAATTTCTTCAATATGCAATCAATTAACATAATTACACGGTGCTTTACACATATAATTTCTTGGATTTTGTGATGAAAATACTTTTGTTCATTCATGAACTTATTTTGGGACTCTTAATTATCTGCTGTTCAGTTATGATGCAGTTGTCTTTCTTGGACCCCAACACCTGCATTATAAAGAAGGACCACTGTAGGGAGATTCACATTGGTTAGTAAAGAACTTTAGAGGGTGCCTACGATGATAGTTAGCAAGTTTATCTTCTTTCTCACAGTATCTTGCAAGTTTCAAGTCTGGTCGAGACCAGGACTTTATTCTTAAAAGTCTTTATAACCACCCCCCTTGGCAGGATACAAGTCCACCGATGGGATACCTCCACCCTAATCACACAGCTTAGAGTGTACTCAATTAGCTGCAGAGTGCGCAGGGAAATTTGTCCTAAGAGTTTTCCATACTATTCGCACATACCGGGAATCAAACCCAGGACCTTCTGCATGTGAAGCAAACATGCTAACCATTACACTATCCGAGCAGACGATGATAGTTAGCAAGTTTATATTGCAGACCAATTCAATAATGTAGTGAATTTGATCCTTACTGGGTTCCCCAGTACTGTAGACTTGTGCCAGACGTTTCCTGTTTACAAATGGCCACTGCTTTAGCTGCTGCTGATAATGCCAAATTTAAAGTCAAAGAAGCAGATGACAATTTCAACATTTTTCCACTTTCTGAAGTGAAAATGGCTGAAGGATGTATACCTAAACATTAACCCTAACTACACTAAAAATAGCAACCCCAACACTAACCATTACGTTAAAAACACTACCGCTAACTTATCCTTTGTTGAATTGTATTTATGAAGCTTTTGTTTGAATAAAAAAATTTTTTTTTAAAAAACACTAGTCTCTTGAACCACATGAAATTGCCTGATATCAGTAGACAACTGAAGAAAATGAGAGAAAAAAAACAAACTGAAAATGCCATTCTGTGGAATCTTCTCGTCTTTCTTAGACTTTAAAATCGCCATCAGTAGCAGCGGATGAGTCGGTTGATTCCGCTATCAGCAACAGCCATTTGGAAACGGGAAAGGTAATGATAGCCCCAAGCTGAATAAGTAGCCAATTGGTGGCTGTGAGAGTAATATTCCACTGGGGCCAGAGGATGGTATTTGAATAAGAGTTAAAACGAATTAGTCAAATGCTGATCAGGTTGGCAGCCCCCCCCCCCATAACAAGAACCACAAGAACAATCCTCACCAAATTTAGGGGAGTAAACGTTTCACTTTTTGTCTATCACGTCATGTTAAACCAATCAGATATATAAAATTAACATTTCTCTACTGTGATTTGAAATCCCGATTCAGTGATTGGTAGGCGGCTCTCTTACCAACTGAGCTAAACTGACAAGTATATCTACAAATTTATTTATTATATATATATATACACAATACAAAAGTTGCAGTAATCATCTTCAGTCAGAATAGAAGTAGGAGTGGAGTTTGACCCTGCAGCAGCTAAGCTTGTTCTATTCTTATATCCTGTAAACCAGTGCTGGGTCATTTGGGGCACCACAGATGATTTCATCAGGGGTGTCAAGGGCAGGATAGCCTGACGGAATCCATCCCTCTTCAGACTGGTTTGGAATCAGAGTGGTCTGGCTCCTAACGATAGCTAGAGAGCCCAGTCTGTCTGCCTACTGTTTAACAATAGCTGAAGGGAAAATAGATGGATTCATGCCTTTCCCAAGGGCATTAGTGCAGAGACAACAGAAACTGTCTCAGCCGGAGTTTAAACCCAGCTCACTGATACCATTATCTGTGCGGTTAATCGTTCGACCACTGTGCCTTGGAAAGATTGGTGCTATATAATCTTTCTACAACACTTGGATTTGTACTAACAGAAGGTATGGATAGCAAACATCAATACAAGCAGATGTAGTCAGAGGGGGTCAACCCCCCTAGGTCCCAAACGGTACCCACCCTCCACCAAAGCTTTATAAATAGTAGTTCACATACTGTATTTCTACTGACAAATTTCACGAAATGTTGTAGAGGTGGGGGCCCTCAAGGAGACAAGCTCCCCGGGCCCCTAAATCAATAGCTACTTGTCTGTGTAATAGCAGAGATAGGAATGACTGAACCAATCAGAGTGGAGGTTGATTTTCGTAATTTGACACCTCTGGAAATGCCAGATTGGAGTGGGGGGAAATGAGTGACAGTAGCAGTAGCAGGCTGGACTCTGAGAATCAGTAAGAATCCCCACTACTTCACAGATCTTGGATCCTGGGGAACTCCAGACTAGTGTATCCACCCCCTCCGTCTCCCAAGTCAACAGAGGTAGAAACTGCAGCAGTAATATTCTCTGTAACTGGATATATGAATGGATTGGGTCTCTTTTGCAACGGTTGCTATGGCCACTAACCTTTTACTCCGTTGCACTCTCACCATGAATGAATAGAGGAAAGCCTCATTCTGGTCTGTACATGTTAAAATGACAGAGGTAAATCTCTAATACAAATATCCACCGCTTTTCGAAAGCTCGCTTTACGTCATTTTTTCACTTTTACGAAAAAAGGCGAAAAGCGAAAATATTCAGCATTTTGTTTTGCAGCAAGCCGTTATAGATGCAGCACGCACAATCTCTCTCCCCTAAACCCCAACGACTCAGCCTTACATACCATCATCACTACTTTTTTAATTTGTTTTATCTTGGAACCCTAAAAAGAATTCCCATATAAATTGATGGTAAATACTTCTTCGCTTTACGCCATGTAGGCTTACGTACGTTTTTTTAATAGGAAAGCTCTACTTTCGGATAGCGGGGAAAACCTGTGTTTAGCTTCAAATTTTGGCCATAATTGTTTCGCTGGGGCCAATCATTTCATAACCGAGAAGAATTTGATATACAATTTGGGACACAAACAGATCCATGCATCATGTAGATATTTACTAAGCTTATCCTGGCATAAGGCCATAGTAGTGAGGACCCCAGTGAGTGTCATACTCACTTGTGAAAATGCTTATTGTAAATTCTCCTAAACTTAACTGATAAAAAGAACCATATGTGAGCAGTGATAGAAATGGGTTTTGGGAACTAGGTATATTGCAAGGCTGGGTTTGGGGAACTAGGTATACGGTAATGTCTCCACTGGATATTAAACATACAAACAAACCTGGAAATTGAAAAGTAGGTATACACCGTACCCCTTCATTTCCATCACTGTATGTATTGTAAGCCACAATTATTATTCTTGTCTGCCATTGTCAAGTATGGTAGGTTAATTAAAATAACAAAAAACACCCTGCAGAGCTTATCCCATAAAAAACAGAAGAATTATCATCAACATTCAACAATGTTTACGAGTCAATGCAGATGTCCTAGCAAAACAATGATCTGACAAAAGAAAGGGGAATGGGGTTATATTAAAAAAACAATAACAAACGTGATAACTAAAAAAAAAGGAAAATGTTGAATATTAAAATTAAATCTATGCTCATTTTGTGTGTGTTAGAGAGACCAATAACTTTTGAAGTATTTGTATCTGAATTAAAAAGTGTTAAGTAAAGTGGGTTAACTATTGTGTAATGGTTTTTAAAAAGCTTGACAAGTTGAAAAATAAAATACGTTATCTTCCATTGGCAGGTGAGGTGAATGAATGTCTAAAAATATATAAATAACAGATGACACATCAACACACATGAACAAAGAAAGGGGGGAAATAGCCACGAAAAAAGTTCATATGTACGAGAATTTGACGTCTCCCAACCTGCTACAAACTTAATAGTTTTTTTCTGTTGTAGTTGGGGGGAAAAGGTTAAAGAATAATAACCCTTATTGTCAATTAATTAGCGATCTCTTAGTTCAAGCGTGCTAAATTATCATGGTTGTTGTGTTGTGGTCCCTTACAATAACAGAATTTCACAACACTAAAAAAAAAGGGGGGGGCATTTTTTTGCGACCGTTTGAAATCTTGAAATCAGTTTTGGGTACTTGTCAAAATGAGCGGTCCGAAGAGAAATGTGGATGACGTCACACAACATGTAACTAGGCACACAAAAAGAGAGCAGATTAATTTCGTTCGCATTTTACTGAGATTTAAAAAGTCAGTTAAAAAAAAATTTTTTTTAAAAAAAGTATTTTTATTTTTTAAAATCCAAGCAGTAAAAATAATTAAAACACTCGAAGACACAAATAGAACAAACAAATAATTTAATTTATTTAAATACAAACGATCAGAAAAAAACAACTTTAATTTGAGGCGCAATATACTGTTGTTGTTGAGAAATGTGTAAAATAATATTCAAAGTCATCACTTCTTCCACGTGAAATGCAAACAGAATTTAGCCTGCTCTCGTTTTGTGAGACTAGTTCACGTATGTGTGTGACGTCATCCACATTCCTCTTCGGACCTCACATTCTGACAAGTACCGCAGTTTTCTTCCTCCTAGGCTTTCTAACAACGACTATCCCTCATTTTTAGCACATGATTCAGGTCTATAGAGTGTCAACCCCATGTTCTACCACTAAGCCAAGCCCAGAACAAGTAAATAAATGAGAACATGGTCTAACTTTTAATTTAGTAGACGGTCCATGACAGGAAGTTTTCACATCCCATGTAAAACATTTTATTTGGTAAATAAATACTCACATTAAATACAACACTGGTCAAGCTTTTAAGATAAGTATTAATGGTCACTCATGGTCAAGAGAGACAAGGAAACGGATTAGAATGTATAGAGAAGGGGAAATAAAATGTCAATTACTACAGCGTGTAGTAATTGACAGGAAATGGAGTTAGTAGGGTGACATGAGTATCAAAACACTAAGGAATTGAAAACCAGGTGCCGGCTCGATGGATTTCGTTATCACACACGAGAGCACATTTTAATATCGGGATAAAATAGCCCTTTTTGCAGGGATGATCAGTCTTTATTTATTTATAAAGACGGATTTACACCGTGGTATTAATAATGAATGATACTGTGCCCAAAATGTAGTAGTAATTTTGTAGGGAAATCCTTTACGAGGAGAAAAGGATCAGTGGGAAATATGTAGGTATATTCCCCCACCCCCAACAAAATGGGTGAGGGGACGATTGCCAAGACTATAATTAAATTAAAGGAATAAAATGAAGAAAACGGAAAATAAAAGATAAGTTTAGCATCATTCAAGGGCTTCCGTAGAAAATTGGGAGAAACGTTTAAGTACATTAAGAGATCTAACCTAACTATCCCCATGAAGGAATAAATAAATTAGCATTTACATTAAATGGCAAATCTATGGGATTCCAATGTCAACATCTAAGATGAACACCATTCTTTAATTAGACTCATATAAAACATTTGACAATTATTTTGTTGAATAAAGTCGAATTCTTTACGGATAGGACAGTCATTGTTTAAAACAGCTTCAATTCGGATAATTTGTGAAAGAATAGTCTTTGAAAAATACCATTTCTTATTCTTGATATTCTGGGATTTATTAAAACAAATTGTTCTTTCCTAACCTTTCAAAACCTGCGTGTTTTATCGCTTTCTACATGGTGTACATAAAGTCTATTTTATTACACTGTTTAAACAAAATAGATAGGGACCTTATGGACACCCTGTCAGGCTAGTAGTTGCAGTTCGATCCTTATTGGGTTCTCCACTGTGGCAACCTTGTGCCAAACTAGCTAAGCTTACCTTTTAAAACGTTTTCGAAAGAATTTTTCCGGGATATATGATGAAAATGAACCGAACAATATTTTATTTTAAAATGAAGTAAATAATGAATTGATGAATGAAAATAACAAGTGACATTGACAATGTGGGTTTTCTTTTTCACAATGATCGACACAAGAAGAAGGCTTAATTAAATCACATTTCTTCAGGGATGAAGAGGCAAATAAGAAAGGATGGGGCTTCGATGATGAATGAAAAGACAGTTGAATACATTGACAAATGAATGGATTTAGAATAGCCTTTATTTTTAATAACAATTTGTACGTATCTTGTAAAATAATAAAGGAACGATTGAAGATTCTTAAATTATGGATTTAATTGAGAAAATCCAAAAAGGCACCATCTTGAAAGGGTCAATAAAAGGAATCGTCAAGATTTAAATATCCTGAAAAGGTGAAACACGAATGCTTAAAGTACAAGATTGACCAGACCAATAAAACTAAAGATTTTGGCTTCTTATTTTTTTTTTTTTTACTGTCTTGGGATTTTTTTCCCCTTTCCTTTGGTTAAATTAATGACGAGCATCATCAACCCGGCATCGGAGATAAAGAAAAAAAAGTCAGTTTTGATGCTCAAGAATTTTATATTAAAACTGACCATGAAGAAAATGCTTTTTTGCAGCTTAAATCTGAAAAATAACTACTTATATTTCCCCTGATCGTTGTTTAAGTTGTGGTAACGTGCCTTACCAAACCGGCAATCTGGAAATGTGACCGGCATAAACAATACAGATGAATTGAGGATATTTTAATTCTGGAAATTTAAAAGACAGACCATCTTAAATGTCACGCTTTTAGGCATTGATAATGTTTCAAAGAAAACCAAGGCGATCTTAGAAGATA
>VCCN01004356.1:1452023-1463574 GCA_006491835.1 Architeuthis dux
CACCTGACACAACTGTAGCATGATTCAAAGATGAGAAACAAGGCTAATTTCCAAGGCATTTAACTCATTCTGACTACAGTGAAAGCTTAGTTGTCTTGTGTAACACTTTATAAATGTAAAATTATATTCACATCACAAACAGTGAAAGACGAAACAAGTCCTAATCAGAATAAATTGTTGTCACTGCCAGACCTATGTGCATTAATCATTATATTCTTGCTTATTCTCTCATCTGTACAAAGATATTGTTGAAAATGTCAAAAACGGCTGCTATGTGTAACAGTGATAAGAAAAAGAGAAAGTGTTTATGTTTATTTATAGCGCAGAAAGTCAAGCTATTGGTGAAATTGGACAGAGGTTTTAAGTCAGTAGCATATCAAAGGTTCTCAGCGCCCAGTGGAAAAGACAACACCTAAGGGCAGTTTCACTATTGCTACTATTACTATACTAGGCGAGGGTATAATTATTAATTAACAAGTATTATAGTCCAGGAGAAATTCTGTGCCCCTTCACACCTGATCCCAGGGCAATTTCCCCCTGCCACACCCCTCTTGCTACACCTCTGCTGTAAGTGTATTCCAAAATCAAAAAAAGTAAAAAATCTGAAACATTTCCGGGCCCAGGCATTTTGGATAAGGGTACTGATGTACTAGAATATCAATCTGGTCGGATATCTGGCACCGGATTGACAAAAAATCAGATATCTAAATCTGTCAGATTCCAAAGTAAAAAATTAAAATCCACGTCTGTTAAAATATATTGGGTGGATAAAAATTTGAAACTGGTGGCAGTGATAATTTTTTGTGAATCTGGCGCCGGATATCCGACCAAATTGATATTCTGGTACATCAGTAGATAAGGGATACTTTATTTGTTGTATATTTGTTAATGAGGTACTGTACTACCGGGCAAGTAACCAGAAACAAAACAAAGACAGGTCTGGTTAGTCACTTAATAGAAACTGACACGTGACCAACATCTTTTGGCAGCAAGCCGTGTTGGGGGTGATCAGTAATAAAAAATTGGAAAAAGTTGTGATCAATGAAGAAGTTACGTCTCTTAGACGTTAGAATTAAGAAAAGTAAGAATGCTGCTGGACACAAATAAGGGACCAATTTAGCATGAACTTACATTGTAAATTGAACCTTGACTAAAAACCTGTTTTTTCTAGACATAGGAGTAAATTTTCAGCCTTTTAGCTGCATTGGTATGGCCTGTACGTGTTATACATACATAGCCAGCCAGCCAGCCAGCCACACCAACTTTAAAAGTGAAGAAAACTATATTGACTGTTTTGGTTGACAGTTTCTAATTAATCACCACAAGTAAAGTAAAGCATCTGTCTCTTAAGAGACAACTCCCAATGGAGTATGGAGCCCGGTGACGAAGACTCGGTTTCTGTTGAATGCGTCAGCTTAGTGATCCTTGCAAGTTTCAAGTCTGGTCGAGACCAGGACTTTATTCCTACAAGTTCTACAACCTCTGAGACAAAGCCACAGGAAAGTGGTCTGGACTGTCTTAGTCAAGTCTCGTTATTATAATTCTATAGATTTTGATTCTAGAGTTTTGGAACGTCTTTTGGCAGCATGCCATGTTGGGGGTGATCAATTAAAAAAATAGTAAAATTAGTAAATAATTGTATTGTGCAATGAGGAATTAATCAGTTGAGCCCTAACACGACTCAGTTTTGAGCCAAGGAACACTTTTCGCTTTTCACATTCCAAATTGCCCTCCAAGCTTTAGAAATATTTCAGGATATATTGCAATAAACTGCAAAAAATCAAAGAAAGAAATTGTGCCCAAAGGATTTTCTTTTTGTATAATTTGTACATTAAGGGTCGTAAAATACAACAAGTAATGGGAAACATCCCGAAGCGAAGCAAGGATTTTATTTATCACCGGTAGTAACAAGCGCTCTAATCAATGAGTAATCCTAACCCTAAACCTAAATTATTTATTTAATCACCGCAAACCTCTGCATAAAAGCTTCTTTTAAATTACATTCCCATTGCTTCTTGTTGGTTCTCATACTGTACACGGATCGCAAGATATCTGGCAATGAGACAAAACCACGGGGAAAGTGGTCTGGACTGTCTTAGTCCTTCCTCGTTATTATAATTCTATAGATTTTGATTCTAGGGTTTTTGGCATAGTTCCACTATTATGGGCATTACTCTAACCTTTATGTTCCAGATCGAGGTCCTTATATTTTTCCAATTTCTGGCTTTCTTTCATCTTCACTCTGGTAGTACTGGCCCAAGCCATTATGAGGCCCAAAGCAGAATTGGGTTTATGGGTCTCCCACCGCCTGGGTGCCACAAACACTATTGACTTTTGGTGGCTCTTGGGGGGCCATCTGGTAGCCACTGGGCCCTAAGCAGCTGTTTAGTTCACCTATCCGTTGGGCCGGCTCTGCTCTGTGGTCTACTGACACAGCCCTATCTACGATCATTTGATGGATATATAAATGCATTGCAACATGTAGGTGCATGTTTGTTGTCCGTTGAGAAATTTAATAAAGAAGAGACCTGCCAAGAAAACTATTGAAAAATGGTATGTTTGAATAGCCATCTGCATTGAGAACAGTCATAAAATTTTATTTATGGGAATCAATGATAACATCCTAACCAGCCAGTCCCAATATAATTTGATTATCAATTCTTTCATAAAATAAAGATTATTTAAAAGAACACATTATGCCTTTGATAAATCTTTATCATGGCTAGTGCTGTTTATTACCATTGATTTGTTACTGTTACTGATGCGTTTAATTAAACCAGAAGGTTCTACATGTAGTTTTGGAGCCAAAGAAAAACATCCTTGAAAATCTGAATCTTTGTTGTAGCAATGCAAAGGTGATGTGACTAAAATTTGATTGACAGATGCTGGATGTCTGTCAAGAAATTTAATAAACAGGTCTGGTTAGTCACTCAATAGAAACCATCCATGTGACCAACATCTTTTGGACGCATGCTGTGTTGGGGATGATCAGTTAATGAGTTACTTCTCTTGCCTTTTGTTGGGCAGTGATCACTAAAAAATGTCTGAATTTTCAAAAAACAAGCATTAATGCTGCTGGACACAAACTAAGGGATCAATTTAGCATAAACATTGAAAATTTACCCCCCCCCCCCCAAAAAAAAAACCTATTATGGGGGGATTTAAAAAAACAAAAATGAACTTTTTTTCTAGACATAATAAGGAGTAAATGTTTAAATTTTCATTGGTGTGGTCTGTACATATAATACATACTGTAAAATAGGGTAAGTGGGCCATCAATGGGGTAAGTGGACCCACTTATTAAAAATCCAATTATCTCAATTAATATTTAATTTCTATTCTTGAGGTTTCTGTGCTAAATAGACTAACTGTTTGCCCTAAAATACAGCATATTTTCCGAAGGGGGAAATGTATTTACTTGTTAAGGATAGAAAAGATGTACCAAAATGTCTTAAATTGTATGCATGAACTACATATATGATAAGGTCAATTATCATAATTCATAATAAGATTTTTAAGTAAAGTAATTTGGTCAACAAGTGGGCCCACCTTATCAAATTATATTCACAATACGATAATCCATGGTGATTTTGGAACTTTGAATATTTCTTGGGTATCAAATATGTTTTCTTTTCTGGGGTGAAGAAGTGGAAATGGACTCGCCCAGAGGAAATGGCCTGCTGTCTGTTTTGTGGAAGGTCCAGGGAGCAAAAGCCGATGTAGACGAGGTGGAGTGTCAGTAACCCGGATGTGGCAAGCTATTGGCTATAAAAGGCCAGGTGGTGACAATTCGTCAGTCCGTTCTAGGCTTGCCAATTGAAGCCACATTGGTGTTTTACTTGGAATTGTACTGTGAATTACGTTCTAGCGTCATGGATTTCGTGACAGTGGTGATAGCTTACTGGTGATAAGCGAGGTGTCCCTTGAAGGTTTTGTTCCGGTGCTGCAACTTTGACATGCTTTGACTTATTGCATCGAACTGTGTCAGTGTTTTTCCCCACCCCCTTGGAAACTACATTTTCAAACTTAAATAATTAATGTACACTAATTGCAAAGAATTTTCATCTTTCAGACTAAGTGGGCCCGGTTTTTTGATTCGCTGTTACTTGTTATATATAATGAACTAAAAACCTATATTGCTCTCATAGATAATCGAAGGATTGGTCTACATGTTCAAACAATAAAATCCATAAAAATCCAATTTGTGTTTAATTGCTACAAAGAAATCATTAAAAAAAGTGGGCCCACTTACCCTGTTTTACGGTACATAGCCAGCCCGCCAAGTTAAGCAATGTTGAGCCTGGTCAGTGTTTCATATACAGCAATGCTATTGCTGATGATAATAACTACTTCTGGTTAGGAAGAGTTAATTGCCCTTGTTATGACTTGTGATATGATACAGTTTGAATAAAGTTGTTGCACTGTTTTGTACTTCCTAATATATATTTGCGGCCAATATTAACCGTCACTCGGACCTGATATTCTTTTCATTCTAGCCCAGATGAAACAGTGGGTACCTATGTTATGATTTGTGTATCCGGCCACCTTGGTGGAAATGTGGGTGAACCCGGTCACCTCAGGAAATAGGTGTATTGTCTAAATATTGTCAGTGTTCAAAACAGGAAATGGGAACCGGTGATTGACACTGTGTGACACCACGTAGGCATTGGGGAGACCTATAAAGCAGAAGACTGCCATCCCTGAGGGCAGACAGAAATCTTGACACTCAAAGAAGACACAGACATCAGCAGAGCCGTTAAGGCCCGAGACCGCTGTCCCTGTTGGGGACAGACTGGCGGTTCTCCTTATCTCTCTCTCCCACTCTTCACTCTTCACTCTGTATGTTGTGTAATAAAAATATGTCCAGATATTTTTACAAGCAAGTCTTCGAGTTTCCTTTATAATGAAGTCCAGAACATTCAACGAGTATGCAATACCTAGATGGGTGACCACTGAGGAATACCAGGTGCTGTCAGCAGAATGAAGCTTCTACAGGCCTGGCAAGGTGGAAGTCAGTCTTAGTAACAATTGCCCGTTTGTTCCTAAACCTCACGACATCCTCAAGAGGGTATAAGCAGAGAATGATGATACATAGATAATTAAAAAAAGAAGATTATACGTTTGTTTGATGTGTCTTTATCATAGATAGTCCTGTTTTTTTCAATAAGCACACAAGATGGCTGTCAAGAATACACAGGAGTGGTACTTCCAAATAAATACCTCTTCTGACAACAATAGTCATAAAACTTTGTTTACGGCAGCTTTTCTCAACCAGGCTTCTGAAAGAGGTTGTTAGGGTTCCCGCAAAAATGTTATGCGTGAAAAAATCAACAGATGTTTGCTACATTTGAAGTTTTTATATAACAAGTATATATTAATCAAGACAATCTATAAAAAACTATGTTTTCCTTTGTATCAAACCAGTTATTTAATCTTTTTGTTATATGTGTGCCATCTGAGTTGTTATATTTTTTATATATACAAGTCTGGCTGCTGCAGGGTCAAACTCCACTCTTACTTCTATTCCAACCGAAGATGATTACTGTAACTTTTGTATCGTATATTATATATAATAAACTAGCATTCCAAGGGAAATTATGAATCACTGCCGCCCATATATGCTGTGTTGCGGGTGATCAATTAAAAAGTTGGAAAGTTACTTCTCTCACCTTTTGTTGGGCTGTGATCGCTAAAAAAAGGTCTGAATTTTCAAAAGAAAACAAGCGAGCACAATCTAGTGACCAATTTACATTGCATATTGAATCCCCCCGCTAAAAACCTACCCAGGGTGAAATTTTAATAAATCCAAAAAATATTTTCGCTGCTCATTGAAAAGAGTGTGTGTGCAAAATTTCAAGTTGCTACTATGAACGGAAAGTGCTGGGCGAAGTCTGGATACATAGATACATATAAATGTCAGAACACAGGAATAACCTAAACCCAGCAACAGTATTTAAACCAGCGCTGTGAATAGCAGTGATTAATATATTTATAAATACATTTTTCCAAATATGCAAACATGTATTGTGAGCCTTGAATCTGTCCAGTTCAGGTATGATGTCTGTCCTGCTTCCGCCACATAAGTTAATTAAATTTCTTAATTTGCCATCATACATTAAAGTTTGAGAACCACTGATCTAGTTCCAGTAAATTTCACAAGCAATATATATTCTACACAGACTATAACTGACAGCTGGCATCAATTATCAATGGGGTGCCATATACCAATACATAATTTATATATCATTCTAAGCTATCCTCGTTTCAAGTGTGTGTTCAACAGTAATTCATAGATAATTTTCCCCATGGTGGGGAAAAGGGTCAGCAGGAAATGGTGGAACGTGTCGATTCCACCAAAACCATGTAACACCGAGGAAGAGAGAGATGTTAAATGGACACTTTGAGGTCATGTGGCAATCCCTTAAAATTAAAATACTTGAAAGCACTCAGAGAGCACATAACTCAGCCAACTAAAAACTGAATGAAAAAATCAGTTCATATATATAGCTACGATGGAGGGGTAGGATATGGTGTTTTTGACAGAGAACGATGTTGGAAGCAGAGAAAAATCAAAGAGGCAGCTCATATCAAAATGATGACTAAATGCATTAGCCAGACAAGTGCGGATTTCAAACCGATGTGGCTTCCACTTCTCAACAAATCTAAACCCGACAAGACAAAGACACAGAAATACCTGGGCCTTTAAACATGACTTCTGTTTAACCCATCACACTCGGATTTTACACCTGAAGAAGGCCGAAGAACGGATCGGCCGAAACGTCATGTTGACAACACAAATAATAAGAAGGAGTTCAATCGTCTGAAGAACCATTTGAATATTAATGACCCTTCTCAAAACTATAGAAAATATATTGTTTACGTTATTTTCTATAGTTTTGAGAAGGGTCATTAATATTCAAATGGTTCTTCGGACGATTGAACTCCTTGTTGTTTGTGTTGTAAAAACAACGTTTTGGATGATCCATTCTTTGGTCTTCTTCAGATATAAAATCCAAGTGTGATGGGTTAAACAGAAGTAATGTTTAAAGGGGGTAACCCTTATAGTTTACAACACAAACAACAAGAAGGAGTTCAATCGTCTGAAGAACCATTTGAATATTGTTTATATCGTATTATATGAAAAAATATTTCTCAATCAAACACTAATTCCTGGATCCGTCCCAAAATGTAATCAATTTTTCCTTAGCCCAGGGCTCACCCTTTCACAAAATATCATTGAAATTCATTGAGAACTTTTGGAGATAGTTTGGCAAACAGGGTATTTTCCCATCCCCCTTAGGCACAGTTTCAGGGTGACATATTTCATATCATTCTCAATTGACAGTTTTGCATGAAAGTTTGCTTTTACTAAAAAAAAGAACAATATTGACTTCAGATTATTTTCTATTATTAGATTTTTTAAAAGATTTTTTTTCTAAATATTGGATCAAAAAATTAAAACGTGTTGCCAACTGTATTCCTATCCAGCAGTACCATAGAACAGACAATAGACATTTAGTATTTGTTAGTAATTTCATTCAATTTAATGTTACATTTTTAATGAAATGAATGAGATTGGCTCTTTACAATAGGTAACTCAATTCTAGACAGTTTCAGAGAGACACATTCGCATATCATTCTCAACTGACAGTTTTGCACAAAATTTGGCTTTTACTAAAAAAAAGAACAATATTGACTCCATTACATTTCAGATTATTTTCTGGAGAATTTAGATTTTTTTTCCTAAATTTTGTATAAAAAAAAATTAAAATGGGTTGGCAACCGTGGTCCAATCCGGCAGTACCATAGAATAGGCAACAGACATTTATTTAGTATTTGTTTGTAATTTCATTCAATTTAATGTTACATTTTTAATGAAATGAATGAGATTGACTCTTTACAATAGGTAACTCAATTCTAGACACAGTTTCAGAGAGACACATTTGCATATCATTCTGAATTGACAGTTTTGCACAAAATTTGGCTTTTACTAAAAAAAAGAACAATATTGACTCTATTACATTTCAGATTATTTTCTGGAGAATTTAGATTATTTAAAGATTTCTTTGCTAAATTTTGTATCAAATAATTAAAACAAGATGGCAACCATGGTCCTGTCTGGCAGTACCATAGAACGACATTTAGTCTATGTTATTAATTTCATTTAATTTAATGCTACATATTTAATGAGATGGATGAGCTTGGCTCGTTCCAACAAGTAACTCAAATCTAGACACAGTTTCAGAGAGACACACCTGCATATCGTTTTCAATTGATCGTCTTGCACAAAATTTGGTTTATATTAAAAAAGACTATCAAGAACATGCAAGGAAGTCAAACAAGCGTGGATAAATGTGCAAAGCAGAGATGTTTGATTCTACAGAATGATCCTTTTGATTTACGTAGTGTTGCCAACTGTATGTCAAGTTTACAAGACACAAAAGTTGCATTTAGTTTGTTGTGATTACTTCAAAAATCCGGTCTTTTTACAAATCTCACACACCACTGTAATCTCTCTTATGTACTCCTAGGGGTATGCATATCCCTGTTTGAGAACCCCTGGTTTATTGTATGATTGGCTATTGTAAATCTGGCTATTCTACTCTTGTATCTCACTTTTCAGATGGTCCGTTCATCATAAAATTTATGTACGTTGTCTGTGGAGCAAGCACAATGAATCTCTTTCTATGAATTGAAATTGCTATTAACAAAGCTCTTTTTTCTGAACATTTTGAACACTTCAAATAAAACCCTTAACATAAACATCAAATACTTTTTCTTTATAAACATAACATTTGCTCTTCTGTGTTTTTGTGGATGTGGATGCCATTGAGTGAGCTTGTGTACTGTGTGACGGTCGTATTCACAATAACCGAGTTTGCCCATTCTTCACGTCATATGCAGGGGTTTTTGGCAAAAGCTTGCATCACCCTGATATGTCAGCTCCCCCCTACAGTCCAGATTTGGCTTCCTGTGACTTCAGACCATGAGTGAGATTAAGGAGAACGTGTTGAGGTAGCTGATGGTGATCCTGAAGGAAGACTTAGTAGACTGTTTTAAAAAGTTTAAGGGACACTGAGATAAGTATGTGAGGTCCCAAGGGGAATATTTTGAAGGAGACTAAGGTACCATTGCCCTAGTTGGGCTATTTTTTCATTAATATTAATAATGTTGCTGGATACTTTCCAAACAGACCTCATCTTATAGCAATGGAAATTAGCCTTAAAAGGTTGAAGCAATTTTTCTCTCTGAAAATTGCATTTTACTCCAAGAAAAACGGTTCTATGCTTTAGATATTTCACTGGGGCAGGTTTTAAACTATATTTCCAAAGAGTTCCGTAAATCTGGAAGCAAAAAAAGGATTTTTTGGTCTAGCCAGAAACTAACGTTCATAATTTTAAAGTACAGAAGCTACAAAAAGGAAATAAAGATAAGTAGCAGTAAGTAGTAGTAGTAAAGTAACACAAACACCTCCAACCCCGATAGGGCGCGTTTTCAGCTAGTATGTGGAATTTCATGACAGGATGTCAAGCTGACATTCCACTTTTAAAGCACAGGAACAACCAAAAATAACCCTTTAAGAATAAATCTACAATTTTATGATTTAAAAAATGTGTTTGATAACTGATTAGAGAGGTGGGGAGAGAGAGAAAGTAGAGGAAGAGGGAAGGAGAGAGAGAGAGAGAGAGAGAGAGAGAGAGAGAGAGAGAGAGACCGGGTTATTTTGCAGAGGAAAGGAGACAGAAAACGATGGGCAGTCAACCACTCAACAACTCAACAACTCAACAACTCAACTTAATTATGGTACCATTTCTTCATCAAATCTTGACCAAAATCTTATCTGGCCAATTCAGACACGATCATTTTGGAATTGTTGAGTATGAAGGAGGGCAATGTGACCCAATGTTGACCAGGGCCGTCTTATCACATGGGCACACTGGAAAAATGCTGCAATTTTGAGGGGGGACCCGAAATTCAATTTAAAAAAAAAAAAATTAATTTTAATGTGTTGGGAGTGAAGGGGTTACGGGCCCCAGTACATTGTAGTTAGAAGATGAAATTCATATGCAAATGTAACAATTATTATGGGACAGAGCTCTGTTTAGCATATGAAATTTGAATGCAAATATAAACACTATTACAGAGCTCTGTCCCATAATAGTGTTACATTTGGCATATGAAATTCATATGCAAATGTTACAACTATTATGGGACAGAGCTCTGTCCCATAATACTTGTTACATTTAGTGTATGAAATATATATGCAAATGTAACAACTATTATAGGAAAGAGGTAGTATTATTTTAATATCAGGTTGTCTTAGTCTATTTCAAGTCTACAAACCTATCCAAGCGAGAAAACCAGGCCTGATAGTTGAAAGCGAGGAAAAGATGACCTGTGATAGATAGTAGAGGTGGATGTGCCGGTGCACCACAGGGTGAAGATGAACAAAAGTGAAAGAATTTGAAAAATGCCAGGAATTCGCCCGGGAATTAAGAAAATAACAATTGACGCACATAGAACCGTACACAAAATAATAGAATCAAGATTTGATGAGTTTAAAATTCGAAGAAGAATTGAGAATCTCCGGTGACGCTGGGGTCTGTGAGGATACTGGGAAAGGTGCTGGAGAGATGAGGATACTGGTTGACACCCAATCTCAAGCGATAACCATCAAACATCTGATGTTAACATTCAAATATATGAATGAAGGTCAGGGTAGTGCCAATAATATTAGGCACACTTGGAACAGTGCCAAAGACATTGAAGTCAAGATTTATATGAGCTGGAGATAAGATGAAGGATTGAGACTATGCAAACCACAGCACTGCTGGGGTCTTCAAGAATACTGAGGAGGGTACTGGAAATATGAGACTAGTGGACTTCAGTCATCAGCAATAATGAACATGGCATAAGTGTTAGAAAAGTGGGGGAAGGTTGGGAAAGTGCAAACCACAGCGCTGTTGTGATCTGCAAGAATGCTTAGAGGAGGGTTGGAGACCTGAGGAGACTTACTATATCACTCAGACTTCAGCGATGACCACTAACACATCTGGTGTGAAAGTGCAAACCACAGCGCTGCTGTGGACTGCAGGAATGCTAAGAGGAGTACTGGAGGCATGAAGAGACTTGCTATCACCCAGTATCCAGCAATGACCACCAGACATCTGGTGTGAACATGCAGATGCATGAATAATAATAATATTAATAATAATAATAAGGTCCGTATCTGTCACACTTATAGTATCAGTAGCAGTCATCAGTCCTCTCCTTTCCAACCCTCTGATGAAACTACCTAACCTTCTTTTCTCTCCTCTCCCTTCCTGCCTCTTATTAAACTACCTAACTAACTTTTCTCCCTTGTCCCATTCTATCGTTTCTGTCACACATATAGTATCAGTAGCAGCCATCAGCCGAGCCTATTGTTGTACACTTATGATAATTGTCAAGCAAAGGATCATGGACTAGATTTTATAATTTACCATTCTTTTCTCCCCTCTCTCTTCCAACCCTCTTATCAAAGTACCTTTCTTTTCTCCCCTCTCTCTTC
>VCCN01004356.1:1466175-1476342 GCA_006491835.1 Architeuthis dux
TATATATATATATATATATTCATTCAGCCTATTGTCCACCCTTCCATAAAATTTCATTGAGAACTTTTGGACAGTCATTAGCGTATACATAAATGTATTTTTAAAAAAACGGAAACTTATCTTTCAATAAAAAAAAATTCCTGGATCCGCCCCCAAATTTCATTGAAATTTATTGAGAACTTTCGGAGATATCATATTGACAGTCATGAGATTTTGGCGATAATATGTGGTGTGGACATATAACTACAACATAGGGGAGGTAATTGTGCACGGATCCGCAAAAAGTTGTAATCACTTATTCCGTGTCCTATTGTCGACCCTTTCACAAAATTTCATTGAAATTCATTGAGAACTTTTGGAGATATCGTGTGGACAGACGGAAAACCTGACACGGCGTAATACATACTTCTCCAACTTCGTTGGCAGACGTAATACAGATCAGAATTCTTCTTTAATAAACAAGCAAAATCTCTGTTGTACAAATTCAGTATTACTTTTGTGACGACTGGACCCGGAAACCGTGTCATGACGTCAGCACTTTTGTACTCTTTTGTTATTGTTACCAATACCGAAATACAGCAAAAATGTTATCTTTTTGTTGACACTCGAATATAATGCTAGTCCAGGAACTCCCCAGTTTTGACCCCGGTTTTTTAAAATATAGTATTAACATTTCTCGCCTCATACACGAGTTAATACGGTATGTCCGAAACTCAATTGACCCTTGACACCTGCAGAGTGGACAGTCAGTCAAAAGATAATAGACTGCAGGAATTAGATAAGGAACCTAAATCATTGAATTTAAACGTTGGAGAAGAAGAAAGAAAGGAAGAAACGGAGAGAGAGAGAGAGAGAGAGAGAGAGAGAGAGAGAGAGAGAGAGAGAGAGAGAGAGAGAGAGAGAGAGAGAGCATCCTGTTTTTGTTTGGTTAGTAAATAAATAATAAAGTCAATATCTTGATCGTTTCAATTTGCAGAGACGTCTCTGTCTTTAAAAAAAAAAAAAAGAAGGGTTTTGACAGCCCGGCCCGTGTTACTAGTCTAAGTTCATGTTTTTCTTTCTATACTTAGAAATAAAATTTAAATAAAAAGAAATAACTGTCTCCGAACGACGGTCATTTTTTTACTCTCTCAAAAACTCAACATCAACACGAAAACCAACTCAGTCAGGTTAGTAGGTTAAAGTCACATAACCCGGTTACCGTAATCGGATTTGATTAGAAGCGTGAAGCTGCTGTTTGAAGGCTATAAAAACGTGTTTTATTTATTCAAAGTTTTATAAATTGTCTTTTTAAAAAAAAAACGTTTCAAAAAGATTCAAATTCAGGAATTGATTTCTTATTCAATTTGAGTAAATTAAATTTAAATTTGAATTTTCAAAAAGCCTATTTTCACTTGAAAAAAAAAAGAATTCAAAAACAAAACAAACTATGTTTGTTGTCTCGTATTTTAGCGTCCCACATTATCATGGTCATTGTGTAGGAATTCGACTGTCTGTTGCAACAAAACACTAACTAAGCAGATATCAAATGTAATAAAAACAAGAACCATAAGTTCAATGATGCGTCCACCATCCTTGCGTCCATATTTCAACACCAACATGATACGGCTGGGAAAATTGATATGTAATATAATCGGGACCGACCGACTGAAAAGTGTTTCATAGAGATGTGTGGAAGCATATAAAAAGCCTCTTAAAACGATCGCTTGATACGTCGTCTATTTTCTTTTTCAAGATCAGATAAATGTTCTCTTAATGACATTCCCTTCCGACGCTATAGCAGTAAATAAACCACATTACCCACTTCCTTCCTCTTTCTGTTATTTAACATAATCGGAATAACATCTCTATAAGACACGTTGCGGTCGGTCGGTCCCTAATATGTTAAATATCAATTTTCTCAGCTTTATCATGTTGGATTGATATGAAACTTGGTCCAACTAGTAGTAGAAGAGGTGGGAGAGGAAAATGAGTGGTTCACCCGTAGGTCTGAACCAAGTTTCATATCAATCCATAACTCAACATGAAAACCAACCCAGTCAGGTTAGTAGGTTAAAGTCACATAACATTTTGCGGAGACGTCTCTGTCTTTAAAAAAAAAGAAGGTTTATCAATCCAACATGATAGAGCTGAGAAAATTGATATTTAACATATTAGTGACCGACCGACCGAAAAGTGTCTTATAGAGATGCGTGGACACATCTAAACACTTTTACTACTACTACTACTAATGCTCATGGTGCGTAGAGCCAACCAGGTTCACCAGTTCTTTCCATCCTGATCTATCCAACCGCCAGATGTTCAGCTTGTGCCAAGGAGACGCAACGTGCCCCGAGGTCTTTTTTCGACAGAATTAACGTGTTTTCCCCTTCTTTTTACTCCTATTTGTATTTTTATTCGTACAACTTAAAAAAAAGAAAGATTTTATTATATTTAATATCTGCTTCAGTTAGTATTCTGTTGTAAGTGACCGAGTGCCCTCACAACAACCGTGATAATTTGGGACGCTAAACTACGAGATCGCCAAAACTATTATGAACACTAACAGATTTTAGGTAAAATAAAATCTCAAGTTTACACACGGGGTAAATATAACCTGCTTTAATTTAAAATTACTCGGATTTACACCTTGGTGTTCCAGAGTTTTCGTAAATCTGGCACAAGAAACATCGTACAATTTTAAAACCTTATAGGAATTAATAATAATTTTTTTTTTTTTAAATTAAAAAAAAAAATAACTATATAATTCCAACCATTGGTCCCTCACCGTGCATGTGTACGCGCGCACACGCGTTTTGCGTCCACTGCACAAAGAAAATTTATGTGCGCATAAAAGATATCTAGTTCTGTAGATAACTTACTGAGATTTTATAGCAAGAATATTGATTCGCTGCGTTGAATTCAAAATTGCGCACATACTTTTGTCAGTGGAAAAACATTTGCTCAGCATAATTTTTTTGCGCACTACAAAAAATTAGAACGAACATTGATTCCAACCAAGACTGGAGACCATTGCATTTTGTAAAAAAAAAAAAAAAATCAAAACACGCGTGCGCAGTCAAGCGGCAAGATGGCGGTTTTTATCTGTGTACACACTACACAGTGTATCTCTTGCTTTCGTCCTTTTTTTTTTAAATTTCTTTTTCTTCTCATATTTCTTAAGATCATTTCTTGTATGTTATTGTGTGGGCTCTATTCTGCAGTTTCCGGCGAGATAGAATGATATTTATTTTGAGTACCGAATTTCCCCGGCGTCGAAGATATGATTTTTTATGAAATATGTCTCGCAGATTTACCCTAAACTACAGAAAAACTGTGTTGCGTTCTTGAGGCCGGAGCGTCCCCGACAGCAGGGAATATGGTAATGTCAAGTCAAAACAAGAACCGTAAGTTCACCGATGCGTCCACCATCTGTGGTAGTAACAGCGGGAGGCGGAGGAAGAGGAAGATGAGGGTAATTCACCCGAAGGTCTGGGCCAAGTTTCATATCAATGCAATACGACTGAGAAAATTGATATTTACCATTACTAGTTGTGGCAGTAGTAGCAGGCGGAAGGGGGAGATGAGGATAGGATGGTTCAGCCGAAGGTCTGGACCAAGTTTCATATCAATCCAACATGATACGGCTGAGAAAATTGATAGTTAGCATTACTAGTTGTGGTAGTAGTATCAGGAGGAGGTAGAGAAAGAGGAAGATGCGGATGTTTCACCCGAAGGTGTGGACCAAGTTTCATATCAATCCAACATGACACGGCTGAGAAAATTGATATTTAGCATATTAGGGACCGACCGACCGAAAAGTCTCTTATAGAGATGCGTGGATGTATCTAAAAACAATGTAACACTGGGAAAATTCTATTTTACTCGCGCGACAAACATAACTTCCTTTAAATTAAAATAATTGAATTATAATTTAAATTTAGTGTTACAAATAGTTTTGTTTCTTCTTGTTTCGAGACTTTCATAATTATATGAAGACAGAAAATAAATACACTTCGTAACTGTGGCTCCTACCCTGTGTTTTGTAAATAACTTTATTGACAAGTTGCACTTTCTTCTTACTCTTCTTTAATAGGCCTTTTACTGCAATTGATTGCACATGTTTTCAAGCGCCTTTGTCTAGTGGGGACTTGTATTGAGGTTCCCGAGAAAGGGCGATTTCTATAAATGCATTTATTATTATTATTAATATTAGTCCTTAGTGGGGCACCCAGTGATGATCGAACTCATTACAGTAGTAATAGCCAGCATCATAAGCTCGTTAATTATTACTACACTAATTGTGAAACTACGGTTTTCATGAAATTACTATTTCCAAAATCACTGAAGTCCGTATAGAAAAAAAATGTTAATGTGCACTTTACTAAATATTGACCATGTGGGTTTCGTGGAAATGTACTGATAAGAAGATTGTGTTGCGTTAATTCCCTAGTGGGGGAGTTGTGTAGTGTGGACCCTAAAAGATGTGCGGTCCCTCCTACAGAGCTAGTAGCATTGCGTTAGTTTCGTATCTCCCATTGCAACATTGTCGACATCAGTTGTACCACGTTAGGAGTTGAGGTGGGTAATTCGGGACCGCAGTCATTGGAGTATTAGATACGAAAATAAAGCAATACTACTAGCTCTGTAGGAAGGACCGGGCCTCTTTTTAGGGACCACACTACTTAACTTGTACTGAGCTGCCTAACTTGATTGTATTGATTGACAATGTTTTGTTTAGAAATAAATGCACACTAGAGACATTAACAATTAAAAAAACACGTGGGAAAAGAATTACGGTTAGAGATTTGGGGGCCCAGGGTGCTTGGTTCCTTGAGGGGCCTCTCCAACATTTATTGAAATTTGTCAGTAGAAATGCAGTAGGTGAACTAGGTGAAGCTTTTGGGGGACCCCTCCATTGGGGACGAGGGGCGGGGGTTCAAATAGCACCCCTGAAGATAGAACAAAAGTAGACCTTAAGACTCAGAAGTGAAAGAAGAGATTTATAAGAAAGAGGAATAAAAAAAAGGGGTCATCTCCTAGTTTAGCGTCCCAAATTATCACGGTTGTTGTGTGTAAAATTGTTATACAGAAAACAACAAGAACCATAAGTTCAATGATGCATCCACCGTAGTGGTGATAGGAAGAGGAGGAGTAGGGGAGGAGGATGAATTGATATTTAGCATTACTAGTTAGTTATGGTAGTAGTAGCAGGAAGAGGAGGAGGAAAATGAAGATGAAGATGAGGATAGTTCGGGTGATGAGAGTGGTTCACCTGAAGGCCTGGACCAAGTTTCATATCAACCAACGTGATACGGCTGAGAAAATTGATATTTAGCATCACTAGTCAGCTGTGGCAGTAGTAGCAGGAAGAGGGGGAGGAAAATGAAGACGAATATGAGGATTATTCACCCGAACGCCTGGACCAAGTTTCATATCAATCCAACGTAATGCGACTGAGAAAATTGATAGTTAACATATTAGGGACCGACCGACCGAAAAGTGTCTTATAGAGATGCGTGGGCGCATCTAAAAACAACTGTTTGGTGTAGGCTGAGGTTGTAGTTCTTTTTTACGCGCATGAGGCTTTTTTTGTGAAATATAATCTGTGTCTTCTAATTAGTTTTATCATGATAATGCAGCTTTTTAAAAATTATAAAAATAAAAAAACACTTTCAAGATTCTGAAAAATTAAAAATAGAAATCTTAACGCATAACACAAAGAAAACAACAACACTTCAACTATGATAATTTGGGACGCTAAACTGCGAGAAGGCTTTATAAAGCATTGCAGAGAAAACATATCCTTATATTCAAATAATTCTTCGGACGATTGAAACTCCTTCCCTTGTTGTTTGTGTTGTGTTGTAAAACACGACGTTTCGACCGATCCATTCTTCGGCCTTCTTCAGGTGTAAAATCCGAGTGTGATGGGGTAAACATGAGTTTTTTAAAAATTTTTTAAAGGAGTTAACCCTTATAACGCAGAGCCCGGGTGCTTTCTGTGTCTTTGTCTTTGTCTTTGTCGGGTTTAGGTCTGTTGAGAAACGGAAGCCACATCGGGTTGAATTCCGCACTTGTCTGACTACTAATGCCATGCATTTAGTCGACATTTTGATGTGAGCTGCTTATATCCTTATATATTGTTCATCATCACCCCAGCCACTTTTCCAGAGGGGTGCAAAAGTATATATTCGGCGAACGGTTACTCTTTATTTCTGATTGCGCTATTATTAGGGTTATCAGGTCAACATTTTCCACTTGCACCCCCCCCCTTGTTCACCATACTTTTATTTACAGGTGTTCCCCGCTTTACGCCACTACACCAAAAGAAGGGCGAAAAGCGAAAATAGCGTTTGTTTTGCAGCGACCCATACAATCTCTCATTCACTTCTTGACTGTCTGCTGTACCTTCCACCAACATCCGACGACTCAACCTAACATACCACCACCACCATTTTTAGGGTCTGGGAACGCTCAATTTTTTTCCTATACAAATTAATGGTAATTACTTCTTCGCTTTACGCCACTTCGGCTTACGAAAGTTTTTTTTTATAGGAACGCCTTACTTTCGAATAACATGGGGAAACCTGTATTGTCTGTTCTCAATCATTCGGTGTAAAGTGTAAAGCTTTAATTATATTAGTTTAAAAATTAAAAAATAATAAATAAAAAAAAAACAAGCGAGTAATGGCATTTTTAGTTTTCGGACGATGAGGCCAAGGCCATAGTTGATTTTCATATCAAATCCATCTCAATGATTAATTACATCATTTCATGCCACATGACTGTTCGACTATGTCGCAGTTATTCTAAATTAGACTATTTGATAAAATTAAAAAAATGAATGAATATTCATTTTGGGGATCTCCGCTAATAAACCGAAATGTTTGCGTAAGTGTTCGGCATCCGGCAATTTTAAATGAAACCATAACTTTCATAAACGAAAGTAAAAAAAAAAAATATTTTTTGAATTAATGATATTACCAAGAAAATTCATTTACCAAGAAAATTCATTTTCTGAAAGAATTGAGTAGTGAGTGTTTTTTAGTAAAAAAAATCATGTTGAAAATTTGTGGCGTAGCTTGACATTTTGGGGCCTGGGGAGTTTAGCTTCTTGAGGGCCACCTCCCAACATTTCGTAAGATTTCAGTAGAAATTCAGTAGGCGAACTACTATTTATAAAGCTTTTGGGGCCCCCTCCATTGGGAGTCCGGGGGGCTTTTCAAATGTCCCCCACTCATATCAGTTGAAAATGTTTTTCATAGTCGAGATACGAAGGAAGGGATTTTTTAAGAAATTAAGAAATAAATATATATTTATTTAAATTTATGAATCGAAACGCATTTTCAAATTTGATTTTAACTTTATCAAAATTCTTTCAAATTAAAATTGAAATGTGTTAATTAATTGCGGTCAAGCCGACTGAATTAACTTTAATTTTCATTTTAAACACATTTTAAAATTTAATAATACTTTTACTTTCTTTTAAAATGTATGTTTTCAGAGTGAAATTAATTTTAAATTTGATTTATTTAGAAATTTTTAAAAACATTACAGTATAAAGCAATGCAAAACGGAACGATGAGATAATATCCTGCTCTATCCGATTCAATTAAATCGGATTTACATAAACTCTCGTTCTAGCGGCACTATTTTTAAAGACGCGCGTTCTAACGGCACGTTTGTTTTTAATTCTTGCAAGACTATTGTCCGAGATTATACCTTTACCAGATTAATTTAAAAAGCAAATAATTTGCTTGCCGTATTTGTTAAATTTACATACCGTATTTTTCCTTTGCATGCCGTATTTTTTAACCACTCGTTATAACGACAACCCCCGAGGGTGCCGTAATAACGGGAGTCTACGGTATATGTTTAAAAAAATAATAATCTTATTCAACAGTAAGGTTTTTTTTCGAGGCTTTGAAAATTGATATTGAAAGAAAAATCTTAGAAATTTTGTGTACCATTTAAAACCTTAGATTTTTCTTCAGGCGCAAACGCACTTCTTCTCAACACAAAATCGGCGATATGTTGATCACGGGGGTGGTCAAACTGTAACACAAACAAACACATATTCCACGGAATGTATTATTGATTCTACTAAACGGGAGAACAATGTGTTTGCTCATGCAACCACGTTGCCGTAAATCGTTCCGTCAATAAGGAAATATCCGAAATAGACATTTTTACGTTGATTTCTCAGTCGTTTTTTCCGGCTAACAGTGTTACTGTTTCTTTGAGTTTTATACATGTTTTTAATTGAAAATGAAGCTATATTCAAGATTTTTTTTTTAATGAAGCATCTGAAATATAATCTACTAATACCATATACGCCACGTGTATTTGTATATTTATTTTTTGTCTGTAAGACCTCAAAAATCAAATAAAATAATAAACTTGAACATTCTTTACACTAATGTAAAAATTAAATGAACTGGACAAAAATAAAAATCATCAGTGGTCAATATTTAAAGACTCGCATGTTAAGACCTTCTAAGGACTTCACAAAATATCAAGTTTCATATGAAAATTGATATGTTGTTAAAAGTGCTTACTATTTTTGTCGGTACGGATACACTATGGTAGATAATAAATATAAGAATAATAAAGAAAAGAGAAAGAAGAAAAAAAAAAGAAAGAAGCTGATGATTCGCTTCTTACAACAGCATTTTCTGAAGAAGGAAAAGCGAGACAGACTGAAACGTCGCAAAGAAAGAAAGACATTTACCTTGTTACCAGCTAGCAATTTCCCAAAAGTAATCTCTCCGGGGCTGCTCGAAGTGATCTTGGTAACTTTCTTTTTTTCCGGCGTTGAATTTGCAGACATTTTTCCAAGTGAATTTATAAACAAATGAAAGATGTAAATGTAATGATATCTTCCTTTATCCTTTTAAAAAAAAATAAAAACACGTAAATTTCCCTTTTAATGTAAATTCAGTGAGTGAGTGTGTAATCCGATTGTGTCAAATAAAGGATGGATAGTTTCTTTTTTTTCTTCTTTCCCTTTTCTGCTTTTAAATCCGAATTCACATGTGTATTGAATGTGTTTATTTACACACTGTGTGTACACAAATTTTCTTTTTTAAAAATGCAGATAGCTCAAGGAAGGCGATTTGCGTGCGTGTGTATATTCCGATATCGTGTTGTATAAGTGCGAAGTTTCTTTTTCCCCCCTTTGGTTTGTTGCTTTTAAATCTGAATTATTGTGTATTAAATTATTTATTTACACACTTGATGTGCGTCAGATTTATATATAATAAAACAGTCCTCCCTTTATTAATAGTTATTTTTAGTTGCAATGGTAATAATGGGGTTTTCGGGTTTATCTCCCCCCAACGACTAAACGCGTTTTTATGAAGCTCAAAGATTACATATATATTTGATGATGATTGGTGTATCTTTGAGTGATGGAGGTGGTCAAATGATCACACTACAGGAAGAAGGTTGGGCCCCCTGCACTTCAACATCACTACGCGACTTCAGTTTTCGGTAGTAGTGTACATATTCAATAATAATAATGGTAGTAGTGTGTATGTGACGGTAAAGCTCACATTAGAGTTGTAAAATCCCAAATCCGGGCTCGGATTCTGAAGATAGCGCAACTTACTAACATTGGTAATTTTTCTTTTTTTTAAATTGGGTAAAACCCCTAAGGGCAACTATAATAACACCTTTAAAAAAAAAAAGACCGTTTTTTTTCGGCTTTTCGGTCAAGATCTTTCGCTACCCCCTTTTAGAAGGGAACCTTTTCTTTCTTTTCTCTCAAAACTCCAGGACCCACACAGAAAAGCTTAAAGGGGGTTTTAAAAGAAGCGAGAGAGACAGAACAAAAAGAAATAGAGGGCCTTTTAAAGAGATAGAGAGAAGAGACGAGGTAGCTACGTTGACACAGGTTCCCCCGACGGGAAAAGCAACAACACCACAAAGTGTCGATCAGTGGTGGTAAACTGTCCTCCTGTGATAGAAGTAGTAGTGCTATCAGTGTTGCAAATTTCATTTTCTAGTTTACATCCAGTATTGAGTAAAAAACACATCTAAAAACATCTAGATTCTTCAGATATACATCTAAAACATAATCTAGAAAATTATTAATAAATTAAATGTGACTTTAATCGTCAAAATAAGTAGTATTTTAATTTATATAATTTATTGTAATAAAATAAGTAATATTTTAATTTATAT
>VCCN01004356.1:1501278-1512059 GCA_006491835.1 Architeuthis dux
TCATAATTCTTCTTAAAATCATTTGCATCTGTTGATAGGACTGCATATTCTGGAAATCTATTCCAAAGACTCATCACTCTATTGCTAAAAGACAATTTTCTGATATTCAATCTACTTCTATTTGCTTCTGTCATATATGAGGCCACACTCAGTCCCTTGTACCCCCTTCTAGTAAAAAAATACATGAGGGTTTACTATTTCTAAACCATGCATAATCTTAAACATTTCTATTAAGTCTCCCCAATCCCTCCTATTTTCTAACATTGTTAACCCTAACACTTTAACCTATCCTCATAACTCATACTTTTTAATTCTAGTACTAACTTAGTTGCTCTGCTCTGGACTTTTTCTAAAAGATTTGTTATCTCTCTCCAAGTACGGTGACCAGGTTTGTGAACAGTCTTATATAGTATAAGGAACAAGTCCTTGTCTATATATGAAAAGATAAAAGAATTAGTGTTTTGTGTAAATATAAAAAAGTTATTTTCATGAATCTATTTTAATTGAGCAATAAAAATACCCAGATTATAAACAATTTTCAAAGTATGAATCCAGAAAGTTTTTAAAACCCAGATCTGGGGTTTTAAAAACCCACCATTTGCAGTCCTGGTGTACATATCTGTGCTTGTGTATATTGATGAGAGAAATCTATTATGGTCAAAATTGTTGGTAGCAATATTCCCTTCCCCACGAATAGCCATTGTTTGAGGCCAAGTATTGAATATGAGAATATATGGCAAAAAGGCTCAAAAACCTCCAACAATATTAGCCAGACAAGCGCGGATTTCAACCCGATGTGGCTTCCACTTCTCAATAAATCCAAACCCGACAGAACAAAGACGCAGAAACACCAGGGCCATGCGCTATAAGGGCTACCCCCCCCTTTAAGCATAATTTCTGTTTAACCCATCACACTTGGATTTTACGCCTGAAGAAGGCCGAAGAATGGATTGGCCGAAACGTTGTGTTTACAACACAAATAACAAGAAGGAGTTCAACCATCCAAAGAACGATTTCAATAACAAATTATATCTCTATTTACATTGAATCTCTAAAAAAAATGCAATTACATTAGTAATTCTTTTGCTTTTAGCATTATTATCTATGATGTAAAAAAAAGAAGACATTTCATATTGTTGTATAGTAGGGTGAATGTCCTGGTGCCATGAGATGTCTCGTCGTGGGTTGCTCATTTGCGGGAAGGAAATCGTGAACTTGGATAGAAAGGAAAGACTCGAAGACTGGTTGTAAAAATATGAGACATATTTTTATTTCATAGCATACATCTTTGTCGGCCGGAGAATGAAGAGTGGGAGAGAGATAAGGAGAACCGTCAGTCTGTCCCCAACAGGGACAGCGGTCTTGTGCCTTACTGAACTGCTGATGTCTGTCTCTTCTCTCCTGAGTCCTCTGAGTTTTCTGTTCAGGTCTGCTCTGTGTTCGGGTCTGCTTTATAGGTTTCTCGAACGCCCAAGCAGGTGTCATTTCTTAAGGTGACCGGGTCACTTACATTTCCGCACAGGTGTTTGATCCCAGAATAACCTTTTCGTGGCAGTATATCATAACAATATGTAAACAACCTAATAGAAGGTATGATCAGTAATCTTCAGTTTCCAACCACTTGAAGTGTTTTGTGTCCCTCTCAGGAGGGCGACCAGTCAAAAGTAAATTCCAATATCAATTAATCACTGCTACCAAAGGTTTAGGTTATTTATGTGTTCACACATTTATATGTATCTATCTATCTATGTATCCGGACTTTGCCCAGCCCTAACCGTTCATAGTAGAAACTTGAAATTTTGTACACACACTCGTCAATGGAAAATGTTTTTTGGTTTTTTGAAAATTCCCTTCCAAATTAGGGTTTTAGTAGGGAGTTCAATTTTCAATGTAAGCTTATGCTAAATTGGCCACTAGTTTGTGCCCGCTTATTTTTGGAAAATTCAGACATTTTTTAGTGATCACTGCCCAACTTTTTAATTGATCACCCCCTACATTGCATATATGGGTGGCAGTGATTCATAATGATGCTAGTTTTCTTTATGTTTTTAAGGAAGGATGTTCATGAAAATTATAACAAAGGGGAAGAGAATTCTAAAAAATAAAAAGGACTAGTATTCCAAGGGAAATTATGAATCACCACCATATAATATATGCTGTGTTGGGAGTGATCAATTAAAAAGTTGGCAAAATGGATGATCAATGTCCGGATACATAGATAGATACATAGATACATGAAATCAAGGAATGAATAATTTTATATCTGACAGAACATGATAATTATAAGGACATTTATTAGTTGGGAACCCATATCAGCCCGGCATCAGTGTTAGTGATTGCTAAATGGGCACCCTAGATCATATAAATGAATAAAGAAATGAATGGGGATCTAATCCACGTCTACCCTGGAAGCAACTTATACACAGACCTGCTCTTTACCACTGAGCTAACATTACTACCATGGAAAGGCAGCGGCAGCCCGTTTCTTTATTCATTTATACAATCTAGGCTGCCCGTTTAGCAATCGCTAACACCGATGCCAGGCTGATATTGCTTCCCAATTAATAAATGTCTTTATAATTATCACATAGATACATATAAATGTCAGAACATGAATAACCTAAACCCAGCAATAAACCAGTGTTGTGGGTAGCAGTGATTAAAAGGGCTATGTTGTGTTTTAATGCTGAGTCAGAGAATATGTATGTGTGCAAGTGTGTATCTATCTAACATGTTTATAGGACAGAGAAAAAGACATGGATAAGTACAGTGACCAGGTTTGTGTACAGTACTCGAGGTGTGGATTGACATAAATCTTATATAGTATTAGGAACAAGTCCTTGTCTATATATGAAACGGTAAAAGAATTAGCGTTTCATATAAATATAAATATATAAGTTATTTTCAAGAATTTATTTATTTGAGGAATGAAAAACCTAGATTATAAACTATTTGCAAAATATAAACCCAGAAACCCTGATGGTTGGAAAAAACCCCAGATTTGGGGTTTTAAAGAACTAGCATTTGCAGCCCTGGCGTACATATCTGCGCTTGTGTATATTGATGGGAGAAATGTATTATGGTGTGTGTATGAAAAATTTCAAGCTTCTACTATGAACGGTAAGGGCTGGGAAAAGTCCGGATACATAGATAAATACATAGATACATATAAATGTGAGAACACATGAATAAGCTAAACCCAGCAATAAACCAGTGTTGTGGGTAGCAGGGATTAAAAGGGCTATGTTGTGTTTTAATGCTGAGTCAGAGAATATGTGTGTATCTAGGTCAAATGTTAATAGGACAGAGAAAAAGTCACGGATAAAACGAAATAAAAAAGAAAATGCTATTTCCTATTCGGTTCTGGATGGTTCTTCCCAGGGTGAAAATATGGGAAAATGATGGCAGGGACAAGTACATGAAAGGGAAGAGTTCGAGGGTTAATTTGCCTTTGAGCCCAGATTGTGAGCGAAAAGCCTTGATTTTTAGGTTGGCCAGCAAGGTCACCCAGAGCTGTTAGGATCAGACAAGTTTCTGACATCCTCAGTAACTTATATTTCCTGATTTTAATCACACAGATCCACATTTAGCATTGCAGATAACTAAAGATGGAATGGAGAACAACAGATAAATATAACTTGTTATACGCTAATTTTATCTTTTCTGATCCACATTCAACACTACAGATAGTTAAAGATGGAATCGAGAGCAACAGACAAATATAACTTTTATAGGCTAATTTTATCTTTTCTGATCCACATTTAACGTTGAAGATAGTTAAAGATGGAATGTTAAAGATGTAATGGTGAAGAACATAAATAAATCTTTATAGACTAACTGGCTGAACACACCGTCCACAACCTTTTGGGTGGCCCGACCCTCTCTGGAAAGGGCCATAACCCTTGAGGGTAGCTGAAAACACGCGCTTTTGGGAAGTTTCCAGCAGTTTTCTTATACACCATAAAAATGACTTTAATATGTATATTGAAGGGTTCAATTTAGCATTATAGTTACATTGTAAATAGTATCCCCTCCCCCACCTCTAAAATCCTTAAAAAAATGTTTTTGGAAAAATCAAATAGTCAAAGTTATTCCCCTAAGTTAACTAAGTATGCATACCAAATTTGGTTGAACTACAACAACAAAATGACTTCAATATGTATATTGAAGGGTCCAATTTAGCATTATAGTTACATTGTAAATAGAACCTCCTCTCTAAAACCCTTAAAAAAATGTTTTGGGAAAAATCAAATAGTCCAAGTCCTTCCCCTAGGTCAACTAAGTATGCATACCAAACTTTGTTGAGCTACGACAAAGCTGTGCCAGTGAGTGGAAAGTAAGGGTTCAGTTTCACATTACAGTTACATGTAAATAGAACCCCTTTCTACAAAATTTGGTTTAGCTGTGCCAATGTTTAAGGGGGAAGGGCACAGACAAACAGACAGAGCCAGTTGTTTTATATATAGAGATTTCATCTTTTTTAACATTACAGATAAGTCATGTGGCTAATTTCAGCCTCACACATCAAATTTCAACAGCAACTTTTTCTTTTGTCAGCAAAATTGATTGCACAAGGAAACAATCATTAAACTAATTAAAATAAAACTTAGTCATAACCAAGTGTTATTGAATACAGTCAATGTTTGTATATTATATCACCTTATTATTGTTAGGAGTAAATTGGGGCGTGGTGATTGGGTGGTTTCAGATGATATTCATCTCCTCAGAAAAATACCCAAGAAAATCATGTAATTTGCAAGCAAAATAGAGACAAGGACTCCAACCCAAATAAGAATATGAAGAACAATATACAGTAAGTGCAAAAAGTATCCAATACATTTCACAAAGTTTATTTTAAAATCCTTATACACCATCAAATTTGACAGAATTTGGACCAAAGATTTTTGATTGATTGATTGATTTGTTTAGCAGCATATCAACACTTGATGAGTCATTTAATGCTAAAATCAGTTTAACATTTTAAAAAAATAGAGTCTTGCGACTTTGGTGAAAGGTTATTTGTTTTTAACTAGAGTCTTGAGAGTTTGGTGAAAGGTTATTTTTTAAAAACTAGAGTCTTACGACTTTGGTGAAAAAACAGGTAGCACCTGTTTGGGGGGGGGGGGGTCTTGCCCCTCTGCAGGGTATGCAGTCGGTGTATCCTAGGCTTTTTGATTTTTGTACATAACTTTTCAATGTTCAATGTTGTTCCAATATTTTTTTGATTTTTGTATTTTTAATCACCGCTACCCACAACACAGATTTAAATACTGTTGCTGGGTTTAGGTTATTCATGTGTTCAGACATTTATATGTATCTATGTATCTATCTATGTATCCGGACTTCGCCCAGCCCTAACCGTACATAGCAGAAACTTGAAATTTTGCACACACACTCCCCTCAATGAGTAATGAAAATGTTTTTTTTGTTTTTTGAAAATTCCCCTTATAAGTTTATGCTAAATTGGTTACTAGTTTGTGCCCGCTTGTTTTTTTTTCGAAAATTCAGACTTTTTAGTGATCACAGCCCAACAAAAGGCGAGAGAAGTAACTTATTCATTGATCACCCCTTTTTCCAACTTTTTAATTGATCACCCCCCAACACAGCATATATAGGTGGCAGTGATTCATAATTTCCCTTGGAATGCTAGTCCTTTTTATTTTAAAGAATTCTCTTCTCCTTCCGCTTGTTTTTTGAAAATTCAGACCTTTTTTTAGTGATTACAGCCCAACTTTTTAATTGATCACCCCCAACTTAGCATATATAGGTGGTAGTGATTCATAATTTCCCCTGGAATGCTAGTTTGATCTTTGTTCCCAAATCTGTCAATTTTGAATCTGTATAAGGATGTTAAAATGAACGTTTTGAAACGTATTGGATACTGTTTGCATTTTTTTGCACTGTATATGACTTCTCTTCTGCAAGGAAAATATTGTGACGCTATGTTTTTGTTTTGCATATGTGTAAATATGCAGATGACGAAAATTGTTGTTCCTGTGTAAAGAGGAGGACATAACGATGGCTGATTTTGTCAACTAAACTGAATCTTATGTATGAAAATATTTACACAGGTTTTTATAGACACATGCACAACATATGTTATATACGAGGTGTGTCCAGAAAGTATCCAGCCATTTGATGTTAAGAAAAAATATCATTCCTTGGGAAATTATGAATCACCGCCACCCATATATGCTGTGTCAATTAAAAAGTTGGAAAAAGGGGTGAATATTGAATAGTTACTTCTCTCATCTTTTGTTGGGCTGTGATCACTAAAAAAGATCTGAATTTACAAAAAAACAAGCAGGCAGTGACCAATTTAGCATAAGTTTATATTGCATATTGAACCCCCCACCAAAAACCTATTTAGTGGGAATTTTCAAAAACAAAAAAATATTTTCCCTACTCATTGAGGGGAGTGTGTGTACAAAATTTCAAGTTTTAACTATGAATGGGTAGGGCTAAGCAAAGTCTGGATATATAGATAGATACATAGATACATTACATAAACCAGTGTTGTGGGTAGAAGTGATTAATAGCCTACTTTGGGCAATGGCTCTTTATTGCCCTTCAACGAACTCCTGTTGGGACCTCACACACTTTTCAAAGCAGTCTGAAAAGACCTCTTTCTGGATGACCATTGCATTCTCCTTAATCTCCTCCACGATCTGAAATCTCTTTGGCGTCACAGGGACCCAAATCTGGACTGAAAGAGTGCTAACAGATGTGGGTGATGAAATGTTTTGCCCCCAGAACCCTGCACCAGACGTAAAAGAATGAGTCACTTGTGAATGCAACAGTCACACAGTACACAAGCTCGCTCAATGGCATCTCACTGCCAACTGAGTAACCCATTGTTCACGTATGCTCAGTAAGGTACCCTCTGATTGGTTCCGAAGTCAAGGCAGGGTACCAGTTCTTGAGATATTCAAAATGGTTGAATACGTTCTGGACAGACCTCGATATAATTTTTCTTAAACTATTTACAGCAGGCCTTGAAAGCAGTTTTCGGAAAACTGAATGGGAAAAAATGGGAGTCAACATAGATAGGGAATATTTGAATCCTTTACGATTTGCTGATGACATTGCAATAATATCAGAAACATCAGATGAGTTACGAAAAATGGAAAGTGATCTGAGAAGAAGAAACCTCAAAATAGGGTTTAAGATGAACAGAACTAAGACAAAAGTAATGTTCAACAATAACATTTCGAAAAAGACCATAAGAATAGAAGATGAAGATTTAGAAGAGATTAAGGAATAGATTTGCTTAGGGCAGTTAGTTAAAGTTAGAGAAAGACCATGGAAAATAAAATGATGTATAATGATTGGTTGGAAAACATTTAGTATACATAGAGACATATTGAAAAGCAATGGGTCTGGTTTATCTTACCGAAAATCAGTTGCTGAAAGTCGGTCTTACCAAACATTGATTGATCACTTTTTTCAGAGTGTACTATTTACCATAAACACTGATTAACTGTTCTTTTTTAAAAATTACTGCAATGGGGGTATGTTAATGTTTACAATTTATGAAAACAAAAGCATCTATTGCAAATCTGGTATTTATTTACGATAAGATTTAGTACTTATAACATATATCGTGTATAAGATTTATGAAGAAAAAAAAAGGATTTTATTTATGATTGTTTTTACGGGATTTATGATAAATAGAAAAAGGATTTATTGCTATGGCGTAGATTATTTTAACATATTTTGGCGAAAATTTATGAAATGAAGCAGCACTAACAGTATAATTTATGTATTTCTGTTTTTCTTTTATTCTCTTAATTATTTTTATTTTTTCGTCATTTCTATTTTATTAAAAAAATTGAAATTCTTAAAAAATGTAAATTTAAAAAATAAATTAATCTTGCTTTTTCGAACTAGGTTTTAAAAATAAAAAAATCGCAAGTAATGGTTTGTGCTTTCAGTAATTGTTTTTGTTTCACCCCCAAAATTTCATAAATATTCGCCAAAATATGTTAAAATAATGTACGCCATCCAATGAACAATGATTCTACATGGCTACAGTATCTATGGTAAATAGTACACTCTGAAAAAAGTGACCAATCAACGTTCGGTAAGACCAACTTTTGGCAAGCTGATATTCGGTAAGATGAATGCCACTCCTTGCCAATATGCTTAAAACAGTTTACAAAGAATCTATAATACCAACTATGACATAGGGATGTGAATCATGGAAACTAACAAAATCACTTGAGAACAAACTCAGAATCACACAAAGAGGAATGGAAAGAACAATGCTAGGAATAATGCTTGTTATATATCATTTTGCTTGACATGGCAGAGGTTAGCACAGTTGTGGAAGGAGCTGGGAAAGATCTTTATCCAGCAGTGGATTTATGATGACAATGATGATGATATATATGGGTTTTCAGCTAGTTTTTAATATACACGATCTTGAATTCTTTAAAAACCCTTGATGTGTCAGATGGAGGCAAACAAATGCTATACATTGTCTAAGAGTAATCTAAGACTGTTCAAAAAAGGGGCTTCTCATTTCCAAGGGATCTTTTTATCAGCTCTAAGAAACCTGTGCGACCATGGGCATATGAGAACTCTTTGGTCAAGGGGGGCAAAGGGCTTGATTTGCCCAAAATTTTACATAGTTTTGCTCGAATTACACAGATTTGACTGAAACTTTATACTGTTTTGGCGAATTACACAGATTTGACTGAAATTGTATACTGTTTTGCCCAAATTAAACAGATTTGACTGAAATTTTACAGTCTTGCCTGAATTAAACAGATTTGACTGAAACTTTACACTGTTTTGCAAGAATTAAACAGATTTGACTGAAACTTTACACTGTTTTGCCCAAATTAAACAGCTTTGACTGAAACTTTACACTGTTTTGCCCAAATTAAACAGATTTGACTGAAACTTTACACTGTTTTGCCCAAATTAAACAGATTTGACTGAAATTTTATACTGTTTTGCCCAAGTTTTCATCCAATTCCTGCAAAAGCCCTAATTAAGTATGCATGCCAAATTTGATTGGGATGTGCCCATGTTTAGGTATTGCCAAGTAAGGTTAGTTATTTATAGCAAAAACTGTCTTTAAAAATGTCTAAAATCAGCTAAATTTTGTATATTTTAAATGTTATATATATAGTTTGTAGAAGCCTTTTTAGTTTTTTACATATATGTTTTAAAAAACCCTAGTAGTGAACGAGAAATCTTCTGATATAAAATCTATAGTCTCAAAGCATCTGTCTATGGTCCTGTGGGAAACCCTTCCAAAAATCTTTCATTCTCATTCTCTCTGAGTGAGAGAGAGAGAGAAAGAATATATACTTGTGTGTGTATACAGCTTACAATAAATTGGCATATACATATGTGTATATGATTATATATACATATATGTGAGATTATGCATATATGTATACTTTTACAAGTTAGTGCTTATATTCAAATGTACATATGTCTATAGATGTGTGTATGTATGGTTATATATATATATATGCATGTAAATGGTGTCTGCAGGTTACATATATAGACATATACATTTGTGCATATTTACACATATATTCATACATGTGTATATGATTATATATACCTAAGTGAAGTATCAGTGAATGGACAATTATATCCGACAGAATGTGATAATTATACTAAAAATGTCTTTATAATTATCACATATACATAAGTATATGTGTGTGCATAACAGTCCTAGTTCGTGGTTGTGATTGAGTTCTTTATTATCTTTGCATCAATAAATATGACTTGGGTAATTTACGTTTGATTATTCACTGCCGCTGGTACCATTTAACCTAATACAACCTGTCACAAGTTACATAGGGGAGATGAGCATGTCAGTAACCCACTATTACCCTGAGAAATGCCATGAAGGAACAAACATTGTATCCAGACGATAATGGGGTAATTTGGTACGGCTGAATTTATGTTTGTATTGCCAATAATCAACGCTTCAATTTCCTAACACCTGATGCTTTTCGAGTGAGGGGAGTAGATATTAGAAACCGTCAACCAAAACTGTCAACATAGGTTTCTTCAGTTTTTAACCTGGTCTGGCTGGCTGGTTATGTATGTATGTATCATTGGTTACAGGCAGCACCAATGGAGCTAGAGTGCTGAAAATTTAAAAATTTACTCCTTATTATGTCTAGAAAAACAGTGTTTTTAGGAGGGGTTCAATTTGCAATGTAAGTTTGTGCTAAATTGGTCAATTAGTTTGTGTCCAGCAGCATTCATGCTTGTTTTTTGAAAATTCGAACTTTTTTAGATTTTTATTGCCAAAAATGGCTAATTTGGCAACCCTGATGAAAATAATCTTTGACATTTAAGAGAATTCGCTTGTTTATGACTTCATGATTATTACATAGAAATGCATTCAGTTCTCAAATTTGAAAGATTTTTGGTTCCGGTTCTGCACAGCACAACAAAAGGCGAGAGAACTTATTCATTGATCACCCCTTTTTAACAAAATTTATATCTAGAAAAAAACATTTTTTTGTTTTTTAAAATTCCACCGCATAATACGTTTTATGGGGGGCCAAAATCTCTTCAATTTGCAATGTAATTTTATGCTAATCACACTTGTTTTTTGAAATTTCAGACTTTTTTTAGTGATCACTGTCAAACAAAAGGTGAGAGGTGTAACTTATTCATAGATCACTTCTTTTTCTAATTTTTTAATTGATCACCCCCAACAATGCTACCAAAAGATATTGGTCACGGGATGGTTTTTATTGAGTGACTAACCGGACCTGCTTTTCAGATGGTTATACTTTACA
>VCCN01004356.1:1843306-1865855 GCA_006491835.1 Architeuthis dux
AATTCTGCTTTAAAAAACGAGCTGATTTTTGGGCGAGACGACTTGGCTGGGAAAATCGATGTACGTGCATTTAATCGCAATATGTAACTATCTATCTTTTATTTTTGGCATGTCATTGGAAAACAATTGATTCTACTAATTGCATTGTCTGGGTTTTTATGAGGTGAAAAACGAGATCTGTTCGGAAAGTGTCCGGCCGTTTTGAATATCTCGAGAACAAGTGGCGCGGCCTCGATGAAACTTGGCAACCATTCAGAGGGATCCTTACTGCGTATGCGTGAACAGAATCTCGCCCGTTCGGTTACTGAGTCGGCAGTGAGGGGGCCATTCAATGAGATCGTGTAATGTGTGACCGTCGCATTCAAGATGTCCAAGCAAGTCATTCTTCATAAATGCGTAATGAACGGACGCCTTCCCGTGAAATCTCCTCCCTTTCAACGGCGAAGGGCCAGAGGTAGCAGGGAGCCAATTCTAGACTGTAAGGGTGCTGACAGACCTGGTGATGCGATGTTTTACCAAAGGTTCTTGCACGAGACGTGAAGAATGGTCAGGTTCGGTCATTGTGAAAGCGACGGTCACACAGTACACGAGCTCACTCAATGTCGTCTCACTGCCGACTGAATAACCCCACGGGAGAGTTTCTGTTCACGTATGCTCAGTAAGGTCCGCTCAGATTGGCTGCCAAATTACATCAAAGCCGGTTCTTGAGACGTTCAAAAAAGGATCGATAGAAGAAAAGGGATTGTAATTTTTTAAAAGCTTCCATACGGAGGTTTGTGGTGATTGATTAAAGAATTTCAAATTCTCGTTGTTGCCTCTAAGTTTGCTACTGTGTTTCTTCAAGTCTTCGATCAGCGATAAATGTCTCAAATTGAATATTCCTGTACAATTTGTAAATTAATTAACGTAAATTTGTAAATTAATTAACGTAAATGATTGATCGCACATCAATGCATCCAATGGCTCCATTTACCTCTGTAGACGATATTTTGTTTTGTTTTGTTTGTTTTCTGCGTTTAGCAGCATGTCAACCTTTTAGTATTCAGCTAATGCCGGAACTGGTCTTAGTTGGGGATATTGTTAAGTAGTTGTAAAAGGTTCTTTTTTTAACTAGAGTCTTGCGACTTTGGTGAAAGGTTCTTTTTTTTTAACTAGAGTCTTGCGACTTTGGTAATGTTAGACCTTTTGACGCCCCTTACGACCCTGTGGACAAGACAGATGGATGTATTCTTGGATGCCCGCATCCACGCTGGTCGCAGACGAAATTGGAGAGGTATATGTATTCGGTCATGTCCGTCTTTCTGTATGTACGTCTTTCCGTCTGTCCACACCATATCTAAACTCAATGAGATTTCTTGGAAGGGTGGGCAATGGAGTAAGGAAGAATAGGTTAAATTTGGAGGCGGATCCAGGAATATTTCTTGATTGAGAGATATTTTTAATACATTTATGTATTCGCTCATGACTCTCCACATGATATCTCCAACGGTTCTCAATAACATTTTGATGGAAGGGTGGGCAATAGGCTACGAAAGAATTGATTAAATTTTGGGACGGATTCATGCACAATTACCTCCCCCAGACAATGGCGTTGGCAGAGGTATGCGCTCTCTGAGTGCTTTCTAGTTTTGATTGTCTTTCACCTGGATTTAATTCTTCTTCGTTTGACAGTGAGCAGCAGTTTTATGTCCTTTCTGTTTTAATAGCTGAAAATATAGTTTCATCTTATCGTTATTTTCATGGGTGACTTTTGTTACTGGTAATAGATGGCATCTTTGCTTCGAATTCTAGTTGCTTCTTGTTGCTTCCCGTTGCTTCTCGTATTTTACCAAAACCATTTTAAAACCCGCAAGGAGAAGATGGTGACTAACCAGAGCAAGTTTTCGTTATAATAACCCGGCTATTTGCCCAAGCATCGATTCCCGAATTGGTGTCCAACTATTTCAAAAAATATATTCTTTGAGTCATAAACCCCACACAACCGGAAACTGCAGCAGAGTAATGATATTTATTCAGTATCTCCACCTAATGCAGACTGTGAAAGCGCCTTACTAAAGCCGCAGACATTAGGGAGTGGCTCTTCCTGTTTTTGTCGTTGTTGCTTTCTTCGAGACTAAGTAATAGTAAGCTAGTATCATTGGCCATTAATAATGAATTCGATCCCCAATAATATTTATGCTGCATCTCCTCTTCATACAGAATGCGACGTAAGGTGCTCCCTGCGGACGGGTCCTCGTTTTCTATGGCTTTTTCAAATATCTTAGACCCCACGATCAAGACACGGTCGTCAGGGAGTGAACCTGACTCTCTTCCTTTTAGTGCAATGGAGAGGTGATGTCTGGGGGACGAGTTCTCGTTTTCTTGTGCTTTTGCAAATTTCTTAGACCCCACGATCAATCTGCAATCATTAGGGAATGAACCTGACCCTATTATTTAAGGACAAAAGAGAAGTACTGACTGGGTGACGGGTCTCCGTTTTCTACGCCGCAATCATATTTTGTCTGAGGCAGTGTGTGGTTTAGCAGGCTAGTTTCGTGGAACATGGCTCGTGAGGGCGATCCTAAATGGGTGCCCCACTATTGCGGAGCGGTGTCAGTTAGTTGAGATCGGTGATGGAAATGGGTTTTAGGGACTAGCTATACGGTAAGGCTGTAACTAGGATGTATGCTCCAGGATACTAGCTTGTTACTCGTATGTTCGAACATTCGTAAAGAGAATCCTCGTATAACGAAGGATTGGTAAACTGTAATAAATATTCAAAAGACGGAAACTGACCAATTTCTATAAATAAATAAAAATAGACCGTTACCACGTTAAGTTATTCTTAGTTTCGATTTGTGATGTTTATTCACCAGGGGTGAGCTGGGGATGAGCAGGTTCACTCCCTGACGACCGTGTCTTGATCGAGGGGTCTAAGATATGGGGGACACTGACAGGATATTTTTTTAAATATGGCCAATTTCGGGGCCGTTTTGAACATACACAAAATTGGAAGTTAAGAAGAATAAAGAATTGAGAATATAAATTATTCGTGCAAGTGTAATATAAACTATTTATAGCTAAATGCACCAAAAAGGAGCTAGATCTAGCCCCAAGAAGCTAAATAAAGCAATTTTGTTTCAGTATATCAGCTACTCAGTCAGTTTTACGATTCCTCGTTCTACGAGCGAGTTCCGTTCCTGAAAAGTCGTTCGCGTTTTCCTTTCCCATTGGCTCCCATTATAAAAATTGAGATGTGTTCCTACGAACTCCCCAAAGTCCACCCGTTTCCAAATCCAAGACTTAATATAATAACATAGAATACCCGAAAAACTTAGAATCATATAAATAGGTCAAGATTTCTTTACGCAACTTTTGAAAAATCTTTAATTAATAACGTAATTTTACAGTCACAAAAATACTCGTAACTTCGGAGTTTTTGCTCGTATGTTCGAAAATTCGTAAAGAGAATCGTCGTATAACGAGGAATTGGTGTATTATAAAAAGAAAGAATCACGAAAGCTTTTGAAAAAAAACTTTTTCTATCTCTTAGAGTTATGCCTAGCGTTGCTCTTTCCATGGCTCTCTGTGCTATTCTTAAAAAAAACAACTCTAAGAGATAGAAAAAGAGGAATTGGTGTATTATAAAAAGAAAGAATCACGTAAACTTTTAAAAACACTTTTTCTATCTCTCAGAGTTATGCCTAGCGTTGCTCTTTCCATGGCTCTCTGTGCTATTCTAAGTTGGTTTTCAGCTCGTTTTGTTAATTTCCATGTTTCGCATCTTAGAATCATATAAATAGATATGGTCAAGATTATTTTACGTAACCTTTGAAAAGTCTTTAATTAATAACGTAATTTTACAGCCACAAAAATACTCGTAACTTCGGAGTTTTTGCTCGTTGATAGATGCATGGTACAAAAGCATTTTACACGTATGTTCGAAAATTCGTAAAGAGAATCCTTGTATAACGAGGAATTGGTAAACTGTAATAAATATTCAAAAGACGGAAACTGACCAATTTCTATAAATAAATAAAAATAGACCGTGAACACGTTAAGTTATTCTTAGTTTCGATTTGTGATGTTTATTGACCATCCGGAAAGAAAATCGAATCAGCAAAATTTAGTGACGGTAAAAACGAATTATTCGTGCAAGTGTAATATCAACTATGCACTAAAAAGGGGCTAGATCTAGCACCCAAAAAGCTAAATCGGCCAATTTTGTTTCAGTATGTCAGCTAGTCAGTCAGTGATGGTCATAGGTACTAGAGATGCGAGCGCGTCTAAAGATATTGAGAACATATTGTCAGTTACTTATAGGAGCAAAATGCACCAAAAAAGATCTAGATCTAGCTCCAAAAGAGGTAAATCGACCAATTTTGTTTCAGTATGTCAGTCAGTCAGTACTAGAGATGCTAGCACATCTAAAAAGATTACAAATACATCAAGTTATTCTCAGCTTCGATTTGTGATGTTTATTGACTTGGTGAAAAGACAATCTAATCAATGAAATTCAGGGACGGTAAAAATGAATTATCCATTCGTGCAAGTGTTATATCGACGTCTATGTTATTGTTTTGTCTTGTTCGCAGATCGAATTTGATTACAAGACGAACTGGCGTTACGGCCAGTAGCCATGGCGCTGTAATAGGGCTCCGTATGAATTTTTGAGTTGACTAATGAAATCAATTGGACATGCCAGAGGGACCTTCAGTGAGTAAAAATAACTTGGGTAGACATTCCAGATCATTTGTAAAACAAATATAGCACCATTTTTCATAATGGCGGATTTTCGCTGCGGTGCCCTAGTTAGAAAAAGAAAGTTCATCAAATTGGATAAATTTCGTCCGCTCAAATGGTGTAATGGTTAGCACGTCTGCCTCACACACAGAAGGATTTGATCTTACCATTACATACACCTTCTACCCTAGGTAGGCTATTTTTTCGTTAATATTACATGGTTGGATACTTGGCAGACCTCGTTAGTTTGGAATAGTTTACCACATGCACATAACTTATCTGGCTTTGCCCATTCCTGTAGACTCCTTGTGAAGCATAGGGTCAACCCTCTTGGCTTGGGACCAGCTATGGCAACTGCTAAGCTGTATGTCTTTTCTGACAGGGTAACCTTCTCTTAGATAGATTGACTTACAGAGCTAAAGGACTCCAATTGCCCAATCGTTAGTTTGCAATAGTTTACCACATGCACCTAACGCTGGCTTTGTCCATTCCTGTAGGTTTTATGGGGTTTCCCGGTATGGAAAACTCATGCATTAGGACAAATTTCCCTGTGCACTCAGCAGCTAATTGAGTACACTCTCAGCTGTGTGATTAGGGTGGAGGTATCCCTTCGGTGGACTTGCATCCTGCCAAGTGTGTTGTCATAAAAAACTTGTAGGAATAAAGTCCTGGTCTCGACCAGACTTGAAACTTGCAAGGATCACTAAGCTGACACATGCAACAGAAACCAGGACTTCGTCACCGGGGTCCATACTCCATTGGGAGTTGTCTCTTAAGAGACGGGACGCTTTTACATGAATTGCATTAATAATAATTCAGCCTTTGGGATTATGTTTCACCAATTTAGTGATATTGCATGTCTATTTATTGCAAATTTTCCTTTTCCATCAAAATTCACTAAATGTTGGAGGGGGCCTCTCAAGAAGCCAATCCCCCCTCCCCAATTTGGGTGTGAAGAGCGAAAAGTGTTCCGTGGCTCAAAGCTGTCGTGTTAAGGCTTAACTGGTTCATTTCTAATTATACAGTACTATTAATTACAAATTATACTATAGATTACTTAGTCACTAATGCTTAACTCATTAATTTTGTGAGGTATAAAAGTGATTGCGTTGTTGTTACTAAATTTCACACAATAAAGAAATTACAAACATTTTAGTAAGTGCCCTAAGCAGAGAAGTGGGGCGCCACAGAAGAGATACTGGGATAATGCCGATCTGCTGTTTCATCTCCTGGTATGAGGGAGACGATGAGAGAAAAGAAGATGATGAGAGAGAAGAGGACGATGATGATGTCTCGTTTCGGGTCTGCGGGTTGACGGGAGCTGAACATTTCTGTGGAGGGAAATTCATTTCGGAGAAAAGGCTCCCCCACGTGGGTGGAGAGAAAGACGACACAATTCCGTATTTTCAATTGGAAATCTGTGGTTTTATTTCCGTCCGGGTGAAGAGAGAGAACTACTTCGCCTGCCGACCTGTCTGTCCGATTCTCAACTCCTTCCTGGGTCATATACCAGCGTTCACTGCTACAAGGATATATTTGTACATAAATTGCGTCCGCTCAAATGGTGTAATGGTTAGCACGTCTGCCTCACACGCAGAAGGATTGTATAATGTTAGTTGAAATGCAAGAGGTGAACTACTATTGCTAAAGCTTTTGGGGTCCTGCTTCTTTGGGGCCCGGAGTGGCGTTTTCAAATAACCACCTACACCCCTCAGCAACACCTCTGTCTGCATCCTGTGGATCCTGCGGATCAAATAGCAGGACAAGATGTACCACTTTTTTGGGAAAGCCTCCTCTTCCATTTAGTGTGGTTGTCACCAGAAGAAGACTTGAATGGCTGGAACATGTTCTATGGATGCCGTCTGAGAAGCTTTCTTGCATGACTTATGAGCCGGTCAAAAACCATCATGAAGGAAATCACAAAGAGCTGATGTGATGACTTGGAAGAAGTGACACAAAGGCTGTCGTCCTCTTGCCGTTGTCGGCTGCAGTGCCCTTGCCTGGTTGGGGTGCGAATGGAAAGAACCCAACCACTTGGCTGGCAACTCTGAAAGGTCTATCAGCCAACGGGGACCAGCGGAAACCGTGAATCAGAAATGTACTGGACAGTTGACAGCAATGACCAGCAATGGTCAAGCTAATGACAACGACAGCGAATCTTCCTTCCTTTGCTTCTAAAAGGTATTCTAATGATCTGATTAAATGGAAATCTTAAGGTGCTAAGCCAGTTGGAGGTGCAGAGTGGCGTAACGGTTACCGGCACGGAAAACGGAATCGGCGAGCCGGGTTCGAGTTTCGGTCCAGGCTGTTTACGTTCACTTCGCACAAATGGTAAACTATTCCAAGTCATGACCTCCCCCAAGAGCAATAGGGCAGAAATGATCTGAATTCGAACGATTCGATCTCACCAATACATACACCTTCAGACCTCGTTAGTTTGGAATAGTTTACCACATGCACATAACTTATCTGGCTTTGCCCATTCCTGTAGACTCCTTGTGAAGCATAGGGTCAACCCTCCTGGCTTGGGACCAGCTATGGCAACTGCTAAGCTGTATGTCTTTTCTGCCAGGGTAACCTTCTCTTAGATAGACTGACTTACAGAGCTAAAGGACTCCAATTGCCCAACTATTTACCCATAGCTGGGTGGGGAGTGGATTCATGACCATAACATTCTTAAAAACGTTATATATTTTCAGTATTTAGGTGCCCAAGAATATGTATAACAATTTCCCATTCTAATCGGTTCAGCAGTTCCAAAGTTCAATATTTTTTGCATGTTGATATATGGTTATTTACATTTACATATAAAATGTAAACAAACAATCGGATCGACCGTAACTCACCATTTTCCAATTCCTGGCGTTTTGCCAACATCATAGCCAAATTCCAGCAAAATCGGTCAAGATTTGAGAAATTTTCCCAATTGTAAACAAAAACAACGTTTTTTGCTTATAAAATGTAAACAAACAATCGGATCAGCCATAACTCACCATCCCCCAGGTAGAATCTCTCCACAAACCTACATACACAATTTCATTGGAATATATTAAGGAATAACGTTATCCAATTGAGAAAATGGACACAACGTCAACGACGACAGACACCCATAGTGAATGATAGACCCCTGCGGCTTTTTCCTCGCCGGGGACAACAGGCGATGTTAGCCATTTTAAAGACAGTTTTAGCTATAAATAACAAACTGGTAACAACACTGGTTGTACCTTTCTAATACGCTCTGTAGTCCGGCACCTTCCACGGTCCGACACGTTTTGAATTTGCCGCTATTAGTTTGTAGATCTGTCACTAGAGGCTTTTTATTGGTTTTCAAACCACAGTTTGAACCGTTAATTTAGCAGTTTATAAACCGACTCGTTTAACCGAATGTGTAAAAACCTAATCGCGGTTTGAAACCGAATCGAAGAACTCTAAATTCAACAACTTTTTTTGTATGTTAAACTAGACCTTACAAATATTTTAGATATCCAAACAACTAGACTTAATTACAAGATATCTTCAGTTTCAAGTTTTCTGAATTTTTTTTGTTTATGGGGGCAAAACCCCCTCTGATGAAGTGATCATATATAGTGCCTCTCCCAAAAAGTGACCAAACATGGAAAATATAACAAAATTAAAAATTAAAGTAGAAAGTTAAATAAAGAATAACATTCAATAAAATAAAGAGATACACAAAATTGATATTGACAAAAACAATAACACCCCTGGGTTGATTTTAAAATGTTATTGCGCAGGCCAAAAACAGGCTAATTTAATGGGATGTGGTATGCCTCAAAACAGTTTCAGTCTTTGTTCACGCACAAGTGTACTTTGCAAAGCTAAAAATGGCTCTTCAGGTTGAAAATGTCCCCGACCGCTGGTTTAGAACAAGGCTGCATGTGTCAGGCACCCAGTGAGGATCAAACTCACTACAGTAGTGATAGTTTGCGACGCGAGCTTGCTAACCATTGCACCACGGCGAAGACTATTAACTTTTGCTATTTTCTTTTATGTTGTAAATTACTTCATTAAAACGTGACTTGAACAAGAAAGATCCCTCTAAAAACTTAATGACGATCTCGAAATCTATTTTAACCCAAGGCGACTTCGGGTAGCCTTGCTGGTAGTTGTAAAAATAAAGAATGCGTTGCAAACACTATTTAAGGAAATTACGCCCTGGAGATTAAAGTAGGCTATATTCGCCGCGTGAGTAAACTAGGCTTTTATCAAAGTATGTCATTCGGCATACGAGGTCTGTTGGGAAAGCAACAAGCCATTTTATATCAACGAAAAGAATAGCCTGCCTAGGGTAATCATTGGCGTACGAGCCGGGGGGGGGGTAAAACGTCTTAAATTTCGGGAAAATCAGTGTAAGTAAAGCGTCCTTATGGAGTATTCACCCGGTGCCGAAGACCAGGTTTCTATTGCATGTCAGTGTAATTCGGGCAAAACACTGGAAAATGTCGGGCAAATCAGTGTAATTCGGGCAAAACACTGGAAAATTTCGGGCAATTCAAGCCTTTTGCCCCCCCCCCTTTGGAAAGAGTTCCCATACGCCTATGAGAATAATGGTGCCTTAGTTCGCTTCAAAGTACCCCCCTTGGGATTTCACACACTTATCCAAGCGTCCCTTCCATTTTTATCCAAGACAGCCTGCAAAGTTCTCTGTCGGGATCGCCATCGACTGCCTCTGTCGCATTCTTCTGAATCACGTCCACGGTTCTAAAAATGTCTTTCTCTTTGTAAAGGTTTTGGGTCTTGGGCCATGCGGTGTTTCCCCCCCCCCCAAAAAAAAAAATACCTGCACGAAACATGAAGAATGGGCAGGCTCGGTCATTGTGAATGCGACAGTCGCACTAAATGGCGTCTCACTTCCGACTGAGTAACCCCACGTGAAAGTGTCTGTTCATATAACTGAGTTCGGTATTTCTGAGATGAGGTGTTAGTATTACTGATACTATTGTTCGGACTTAGATCCTCATCTTGGTTGTCATTTTCACAACGTTTCGGCCTTCTTCAGGTGTCAAGTTTTGTCGGTAACTTACCGGAACTATTGAACTGAACCCTTTATTTGATCCACGGGGGTATACTGTCCTCATTCCACTATCCATGTCCTAGAAATTATTTCGTGGTTAATTTTTCAGTTGTGGTGCTCCTGCCTGGGATTGAACCCACAACCTACAGATGACTCAACAGTCAGACGCTTTTTAACCAACGCTTTAGTTATCTAGGCCACCGTCCCAGTAATGTCCCCTCTGATTGTTTGCCACGCAACCGGTTCTCTAGATATTAAACAATGGTTGGATACTTTCCGGACAGACCGCGTATATTTTGTATTCATTATCGCTGTGTTTGCGCATGTGCGGGAGAGAAACTGTTCATATTTGTCCTAAAAAGGTAAAAATAAAAGTCCAGTCTGGAGATAGGGTTTTCTGCACTTCTATCTATCAAGTCGTCGCTCCAAGTTGAGAATGATTTAAGATGTGCTCTCTCACTAATAGACCCACAAATTGAAGTACTAGTAGCAAAAAACAAGAACAGGGATCACATTGATGTGATTATCAGTTACGATAGCAGAATTCTTATATTTTTTTTGTAATAAATTGGAATTTCAATTATGTGTTCTAATTATTTCCGCTTGCTTTCTTTGAGTAACAAATACACAGCTGTAAAATTATAAAATTAAACTAATTCTTAGTATGAAGCTGTATAATTATATGCAAAATAAAATTATTTGAAATTATTCTTTGTTGCAACTTAATAAATGGAAGGGGGGAATACTAGTAATCTTATTGACAAAAGTGGGGAATGACTCGAAAAGGTTGGGAACCACTGGTCTAAATCATAAAATGCACTAGGGCAACGACAGTGAGTGTTGACTGAGTGTTGGTTGGTCAGGATGCGGTAGGTTTTTATCACTTCAGTTCTTCTGTGTCTGTATGCGAGAGTTTGTATACCAAGCTGTTGCAGTCTGCTATCGATGGGGAGGTCCTTCAGTTCAGTCATTAGTTTAGTGGTTCTCCTCTGCACTTTTTCGATGGCGTCCTGGTCACACTTCAACTGAGGAGACCATACACAGGATGCGTATTCCAGGTGATTTGTACAACATTGTGAATATTTCTTTGCTCATGAACTTGAATGTGTGCCGTAGGCACCCCCAGAATGGTAATACAGTTTTAAGGATATAGATTTCAACAGACGCCTGAAATAATTAAACAAAAAATAATCGTATACATAGATGTTTTCGTACTATTGTCCTCATCTTGACTGCTGTATCCTGCCGCCTTCTTCAGATGCCTGTCACGATCGAAAATGCTGCCGGAATCTCGAGTCGAGAAGCTAATTCGATCCGCGAGGGTAGACTGTAGAATGAGGGTCTCTACTCGAGATTACGACAGCGTTTTGGATCGCGACAGGCACCTGAAGAAGGCTGTTGGCTACAACGGCCGAAACGTTGTGAGCAGATAAACAATCAAAATGAGGACAATAATCCCCCAACAATCAATGTACAGTATCGCCCATAAATAAGTACACCCTTACAACTTTTTAATATAAATTTAATTTTCTTCTAAACCAAACATAGCAGGATTTTATTATTTCTAGTGGAACATTACACAATCAAAGGGATATTATCAGGTATTATTTATGACCAAACTCTACACCATTGAATCGCTGTTGCCAAAAATATTTTTTCGTAGGGGTGTACTTATCTTTGGACGGTAATATATTCATATTTTTGGCAACAGAGTTTCAATGCTGTAGTTTGAGATTCATTGAAAACTTTTGAAGATATTGTGTGGACAGACAGACGGACGGACACGAGTGAATGCATATACAGCGTCGCCAATAAATGAGTACACCCCTCCAACCTTTTGTATAGAAAGTTAATTTTCTTCCAAACCAAACATAGCAGGATTTCATAGTGGAACATTACACAATCAAGCAGTAATAGAAAATAAAGGCTGCCATACCTATATTGATTTTAAATAAACTTTTTTCTTAGGGGTGTACTTATTTTTGGACGGTAATTGATATTTTGGCAAGAGAGTTTCAATAGTTTTACTGATACTATTGTCAGTAATACTAACACCTCATCTCAGAAATACCGAACTTTAGAGTTTTGTCATAAATAATACCTGATAATATCTGTTTTGATTGTGTAATGTTCCACTAGATATAATAAAATCCTTCTATGTTTGGTTTATGATTGATTGATTGATTGATTTGTTTAGCGGTATATCAACCCTTGATGGGTCATTTAATGCCGAAATCAGTTTTTAAAATATTTAAAATAGAGTCTTGCGACTTTGGTGAAAGGTTATTGTTTTATAACTGGAGTCTTGCACTTGTTTGTGGGGGGTTCTTGCCCCTCTGCAGGAAATGCAATCGGTGTATTCTAGGCCCCAGCCGACAGGGTCGTATGTGGCCGTATGTGGCCGTATGTTTGTTTTAGAAGACAATTAAATTTCTATAAAATAGTGACAGTAATAGAAAATATAGGCGGTCACACCTGTATTGGTTTTAAATAAACTTTTTTTCGTAAGGGTGTACTTATTTTTGGACGGCAACGTATTCATATTTTGGCAACAGAGTTTACAGCATTGAAATGCTGTAGAGTTTAGTCATAAATAGTACCTGATAACATCTGTTTTGATTGTGTACTGTTCCACTAGAAGTAAAAGGAAATCCTGCTATGTTTGGTTTAGAAGACAATTAAATGTCTATAAAATAGTTGTAGGGGTGTACTCATTTATGGGCGATAATGAATAATGACAATTCCTCATCTAAAAGATTTAGTCAAAAAAAGCTTACCTTTGTAAAATCTCCGAATAAGAATCCTTGTTGCAAACCAAGAAAAAGCACCAGAGGTATAAGTAACTGACACCGATAGTCGCCCAACATCTTGATTGTGGCCATGCACAGTTCTCGTGAAGAAACACAGCTGCACATGTCCTCCTCCTTGTTTGGCCCTTCACTGTCCAACAAAGTCATAATAATAATAGCTCCCATGATGCCACAGATCAGGTAAACCCCAAGTAGCATATGCCGGCAATCATCCGAGATCCCTTCAATAATCGGATTAGAGTTACGATACTCGGCTCCTGGATCCGCCAGGGGCAAGTCACAAAATTTAGAACCACACCTTTTCCAAGTCGGCATGAGAGGAAAGTTCAGCGAGATTGAAGAATGGGATGAAGTGTAAGCGGTCAGCAAAGTTGACCTATTGGTTGTAGAAGAGGTGGTCAACCATAGGCCTGCGTCCGGGTTGGCCTTCAATGTGTCGTTGCTAAAAAGTACCGCTGCTGTGATGATATTACCCCAAATTTGGCTGGCTTGGTAAAATGCATGAAATATACCCATGAACCTATTGACCACAGCATCGGCATCGTAATTCTGGGTGCGGTGAGCGTAAGTGATACCCAGCGTGGTCACTAACGTGGCCTGTGCACTCCACAAGGGTCCGGCCAGCAGACCCAAGATAATACCAGCTGGGATGAGCATGAAATGTTTCGGATAGAAATTAGCGGCGAAATAGCATGAAAATAGGACAAAGGCCGCAACCATTGTCCATTTACATCTCAGTTTATTGATGACCCATGGGGCGATCAAACAAGAGAAGACCGTGGAAGTATACATACAGCTTAGGGACACAACCCCTACACCGCCATCCGTGTTCAGGGTGCTTTGTAAGCTCTGCAGTGACACAAAAGCCGTATAGACGAACATAAATGCAAAGCCGACGACAAAGACGTTCTTGTAACTCTTACGGTCTTTATGAATTGGTGGTGACGTTGTCGTATGATCTGCTCGCTGAATTTGAGAATGGTGGCTATGTGTATTGTTGTTATGGATATTGTGATTGTGGTAATAATGGTGACTGTGCTGGCCCGAAACCCTGCTCCCTGTTGAAGGATACTCAGTTCGTTTCATCAAATCCATAGGCAAGGAAAAAAAACGGTAACTCAGGTTGGACATCATATAGGAATTAATAGTGCTCCAATGAGTGTCATGCCCTGTCGAAGAGGTCTTGCCGGGAACACTATTACTCCTACTACTGGTGCCACCGCAGAGATACCTGTTCCCAGGGTTGGAAGATTGGGGGAAAATAAGTTTCTCCCGGGGGGCATTGCACAACGGTTTATAGCCGGCGTGTGTCAAAAGTTTTTTCTCATCTGATTCCATTTTTATCTTATGGTGTTATGTTATATACATATATATATATGTAATATATATATTGTCTTGTTATATCACGATATGCTTTTTGGTTGGGTGGGTTTCGACTTAAAAATGGACGTGGTTGTTTCTCATCATTATTTTGATTTATATTAAAACGATACCCACGAAGATCAGTCTTTTGTAATTAGACGAGGAAAAGTCTAGTTAGAGCAGTAGTTCTCAAACTGTGAGTCGTGGCACAATCGTGTGCCGCAACTTTCTCACAAGTGTGTCGCGTAAATTTGTTCCAAATACGAAAACACGTATTCCGAGCCGTACACGTGTCCAGTACGGGTATTATGTCTGTACAGCTTTCGCCACAAATTTGCTAATTTAGTGGTTTTATCACTAGATTTTGTGAGTTCTCAACCTTTTTAGCGACAGATGAAAGGTAGGATTAATGATTACGTATATCAGTATGCTGATATAAAAGTTTCCTTGATTGACTACTGAATTCTTTTTTGTTTAATTCATCTCATTTTCACAGATGGTGTGCCGCATAAGTCAAATATACTTCTTGGTGTGCCGTCATACAATAAAGTTTGAGAACCACTGAATCAGCGATATAGGCTGAGAAAGGAAATGTAGTCGCTCACATTAAACATAGGGAATGAAAATTACGTTGTTTTCATTGAAAATTTCTTCTTTAACAGTGTAAAACTATTTCCTCGTTCTGTCTTTCTCTTTTGTTCTGTAGATACAGAAATTGCGATTTGGAGGATTTGTTAAATAATCTTAATTAGCTCTCTTAATAATTACAGTAAACCTGATAACATCTTTTTTTCTCGTAGTATTTTAATAATATATACATATCCGTTAGAAGCCGTGGTGTTTCGAATCCTTCCGAATAGCACACAGGTATGTTCGTTTTTCAGATATAGTAATTGCTATTTGTTTTTGTTTTTTGTTGGTTTTTGTTTTCTTTTTTTTGTATTTTTAAATCATCTTCGAATAGCTCCTCTGATAATTACAGTAAATCTGATATCTTTTTTCTTGTAATATTTTAATAATGTACTATCCGTAGGTTTTTCGAATCGATACCACACAGGTATGTTTGCATAAGTCTGTAAACCTGGTCAATATCTCTCATGAAATTACGTACAGTAAATCTTATAATATCTTTTTTTACGTAATGTTTTAATAATATGTTCATATCCGTTGGAAGTCGTGGTTTTTAGAATCCTTCCAAGTAGTACAGTGGTTCGTGTGCATAAATCCGTAAAACTGGTCAATGGTTGGTCACTAAATGGACGACCGTAACGAAGCCTTGGCTAGTATCATCCATTCATACAATGTATTCATTCATAAAGTAGTGTGTAGTAGTACGCTTATGTCATCCGGGCTTCGTCGTTTGTTGATATCTATGAAAAGACAACGAAAAAGGTTTGAAAATGTCTCAAGCAGTCGTCACAATCATTTTAGCTTTAAAATTAAGATTAATATCAATAACAAATAAATCTTTCTCACATGCATATATAAAAAGATTATGTTTTAAAAATCTACAAACTGATGTTGACTATTAAGATAGTCTCATTAGTCATGCATATATGTTTCTTAAATTAAAGTATATAATTTTGTTAAAGTAATTTATTACCTATGGAATGTATCTATATCAATTATGATAACATGTAAAGGCAAATGAAACTAATATATCTGTTATTATTACGTTTGCTATCTGTCTATATTCCTGAGGTCTACTACTACTATAACTTATTTTTTTAGGCTTGTGAGGGAGGAGTAATGAATGATTGACAGTTATAGTGAAGGTTTAGTCCCCTTTGCTCCCATAGAAGCATAAACACCCTCTTCCATGCGTACACTTGTTCCTTATATTGCAAGGGTCAGTGGAGAGGGAGAAGAGAAGGGATGGAAGATATTAGTAGAATGGATAATAATCAGAAGGCGTAACTGTCGTATATACAAACAAGCAAAATAATAGTATTGTGTAACTAACCTGATTTTGATATGTTCTTGTTTTAATCCATGTAAATTGTAGTGACTTGTGGTGTTTATATTTTAACAGTATTTCCTTGTCAATCATATCACATTTCTGTCCAAATCCTCGTAGATGGTGTGAGGCTAAAACCGATGTTTTACTGTGGAGTTATTTGTCCAAAATGTGTCTTACTATATATTATTTTTTAAATTATTACTACCATAAAATAATTAACACAATTACAGAGACTTTAATTGTTTTTGTCTATTTGTGCAGGTTATTTAATTGAGTTAAATGCGTAAGACCTCTATTGTTTTTGTCTTTAAAAAATATTCGTTTTTCATTTAGTGATGTGTTTAATGGCAAAAAAAACGCTAGAAAATGTTTGTTAAAACATGTATGTTTGTTAGATGTTTTTTTATAAACATCTATGTTAAAAAAATGTTTAAACATGTATGTTTCTCAAGACATATATGTTTGTTGAAATATCAATGTTGAATGTTTTCCAAAACATGTATGTTTCTTAAAACATGTATGTTTGTTAAGACACTAAACCGTCTTACTAAAATAAGCACACGATCGCATTATTTTACACATTTTTCATTGAATGCATTACGCTAATTCTCTGTAGCTACCGATATTTTTTGAACAACTTGGAAAATATTTTGATTTTACGGTGCAATTAATGTGTATCGTCTGTTATTGTTACAGTATTATTTGCATTGTTATCGGTGCCCTTTTATTTGGCTCGCCTGTACTTTGCTGCAACTCAGCATTCATTTTTTGAAGATATCCAAGTCTCTTGGGATGTTATGTTTTATGAGTGTAACACCAACGTTGCCAATTTAGAGCTTGTTTCTTTTTTATCTAAATCTGGATGTTTTTGGTTGCGTGTAGATGTCAGAAATTGTCATGTAGATGATTTTTAATAAAATAAGTAATTTATTTAATTCGTAGTAATAAAAATAGGTAATATTTGTAATAAATTAAGCGCTGAAGATTAAATTCACATTTGGTTTATTAATAATACGTAATATATTTTCCTAGATTTGTAGATATCTATCTCGAGAATCTATATGTTTCTGGGTGTTTTAGGATGTTTTTCGACTGAATTTTAGATGTAAACTTGAAAATAAAGTTGGCAACGCTGTGTAGTCCTCCTTTTTGGTTTGTTGCGTCTTTTCTGGACCAACTCCCGTGCACCTCCGGCACGTGAATGGAGGGACCCTGCCACTGTTTTCCTTGTTCACTGAGCTTCCGGATTTTGGGCAAATTCCTTTCGGGTTGTTGTTGTTGTTGTAGTATTTAGAGGCGGCGATGAAGAAGATAGACGAGTAGTAAGTGAAGTCTTTTTTCCAATGATGCAACACAAACACAACAAAAGGATCGCCACAGTTACTACCGTGGTTGTCGTCGTACGAGCTGCTCAAAGAAGAGCACTGGAGACATGCAGGGAAGATAGATCACTTTCACGGAAGTTCTTATTACAAACAATTATAAATACATATTATTATATTTATGTTCTTTTAAAAAAAAATCATTTCCATCTGTTGATAGCACTACATATGATTTAAAAAGGATTATGATGTTATGTTTATTACACCACCACAAATGTTAAAGGCCCTGGATATTGTGTAAATAAAGATATGTGCTTGTGTATACAATTTGTATACTTATTTTCACACTGAAATAAATGTTTTATATGTATGTGTCTACGTTTTCTCCGCGTATTTGGACTTGATCAATGATTTTCTATTATATTTTACGGAAGTGTGGGCTCTGGGCTAAGGAATAATTGATTAGATTCTGGGTCGGATCCAGGAAAAAAATCTTTTCGATTGAGAGATATTTTTTTCTCATGTATTAAGAAAAGGTAAACAATGGTCCGAAATATTGAAAATCCAAACACGGTTACCTCCCCTGCATCAAGGCTATAAATGAATTGAATTTCATTCAGTCTGTACGGTGTTGGCAGAGGTATGCGCTCACTGTGTGCTTCCTGGTGTATTGTTTTCTCTATCCGTTTAGAAATATCGATCTCAATTATTATGCGTGTGTTATTCTTTCCTATTCTTCTGATTCCCTGTTTCTGCTTTCTCTACTGCCTTGTTTATATATATATTCACTTTTGTCTGTCTGTCTGTTTGTCCACACAATATCTCCAAAAGTTCTCAATTCCAATTATTTTTTTTGTGTGTGTGGAAGGGCGTCCCATTGGCTAAAAAGGGGGGAAAGTGATTAAATTCTGGGGTTGGTCGAGGAAATCTTTCACTGTTACCTCCCCTGCGTCGTAGCCATATATGAACTGATTTTCACTCAGTTCTTAGTGGCAATGGCGTTGGCAGAGGTATGCGCTCTCCGAGTGCTCTCTAGTTATTCAATTCGTGTGTTGTTATTCCAATAATTCCTCTCTCTTCGTGTGCCTCGTTCTGTCTTCAGTGCTGCATTGTGTTCAATACAATTTCGTTTCGAGCTTTTAAAAGATCCTCCGTTGTAAAATAAAATCGCGATATTACTATATCTTTAACCTTTTAGAGGTAAATGTTGGTTTAGATTTATAATAAACAAGTCGTTGGTTTGTTGTTGTCGAAGAGGACCAGTTTTAGAGTCATTTCTTGCAATCAACAAATTGTTGCCTCCTGTGTGATCAAAACCTTCTGTGTCAATAAATCTGCGTATTACTAATGTTAGGACCGTTGTACGCATCATGACATAAACAACGAGTTGAAATATTTACCAGAATTTCTTTCGTTTTAAATATTAAATATTAATAAAATAGTACATTGGTACTGTAAGTGTACTCCGGTTCCAAATTTGTTGGGTTTTTTTTTAGCAGTTTAAAAAAACAATAACGACTTGAGTACACAACACACTCAAGTTAATTGGTTGCTTCGAATGGAATGGAACAAGTCTTCATTCTCCACCACTTCTTGAAAGTAAAAGTAAGTAAAAATAAATTTGCAGAGCAGGGCGGGACGAAACAGCACGCCTTGTTGTTATTATGGTGCTGCTTGGTAGTCTAACTTCATTATTATTATTATTATTTGTTGCTGTTGTTGTTGTTGTTGTTGTTGTTGTTGTCTAGCTTCTCTCCCGTTCAACATTATCGCTGGTGGTAACTTTTCGTCTGTAAGTTTCAGGATTTTGTGGCGGTCCCGGTTCTTCTGTAGCAGCAGTAGTAATAAAGCCTAAGAAGCAGTTAAAGTATTTATTTTTTTCTCTTCTCAGCGCCAGGCGAGGCAGTCCCTGAGTAGTAGTAGTAATACTTGTTTGTGGTTGCGGTAATATCAGAGAAGGGGAGGAGAGTATGATTACAAAATAGGACTTGAGACGGAGGGGGAAAAGTAAAAGAGTGACAATAAGACAGAGGGGGAGAATTCAACACTAGAGAGAAGGCTTTTCTGGTAATGAGAAAGGCGGGATATTACGAAGACGGAGAAAGTGAGTGAAAAGAGAAGAGGGAGGGGAGACAGAAAGAGAGTATGGAAGAAAAAGAGAGAGAAAAGAGTATTACAGAGATGGAAAGAGAGCATAAGAGAAAGGGAGAGAAGGAAAGAGAGAGAGAGGGGAAAGAGCGTATTACAAATATGGAAAGAGAGCACAAGAGAGATGGAGAGAAGGGTGGAAGGAGAGAGAAAAGACCGTATTACAAAGAGAGAAAAGTGCATTAGAAAGAGGGGGATAGAAAATGAGAGTATGTGGAGAAAGAGAAAAAGGGGAGTATTAAAATGAGGGAAAAAGAGCACGAGAGAAAGAGAGAGAGAAAAGGGAGTATGGGATATAGAGGGGGAATAGTATTATAAAGAGGGAGAGTAAGGAGGGCATGGAAGAGAGAGAGAAAGGGGAGAGTATGGGATATAGAGTGGGAAGTGTATTACAAAGAGAGAGAGTAAAGAGGGTATTGAAGAGAGAGAGAGAGAGAGAGAGAGAGATGAGAGTATGGAATATATAAGGGAAAGAGAATATTACAAAGAGGTAGAGTAAGGAGGGTATGGAAGAGAGAGAGCGTGAAAGGAGAGCATTACAATGAGGAAAGAGAGCATGAGAAAAAAGGAAAGAAAGGAGGGGAGTATGGAAGAGAGCGAGGAAGGAGGGTATCGCAAAGAGAGAAAGAGAACACGAGAGAGAGGAGGAGACGGAAAGTGAGTATATGAGATAGAGAGGGCGATTCCGATAAGAGATAGAGAAATAACCTAAGTAAACGATGCAGATTCTTAATGAAAGAGACGAGCAGAGAGAAAGATGCTAAATATTTATTTTTTAAAGGCGTACAAAAAGAAAGATGTAAAAGAAAGAGAGGTGAAAAGAAAATATTAGAGAGGGGTGTATGACAATAATAAACAAAAGAAGGAGAAATCAATATAACAATAACAGAGAGGGGTAACAGAGAGAGAACAACATGAGAGAGTGGGACATGTTTTCGTGATGATAAAAAACGGGGACAGAGAGATTTCTGTAGAAGGGGTGCCTGATGATATAACTAAGAACCGGGGAGATCCTCTTCTTGTAATAAGAGAGAGGAATATGAAGACTAAGGTTGATGATGGTTGGTCTGTAATGCGAAGGCGACGTAAGGAGCATAGTGTTGATATAGATGAGAATATGGAAATTCCATCATTAAGAATGAGGGTGAGAAATACATAGCAATAGCAGAGATGGGTAAAATTTGGATAATACAATTACAGAGAGGGGTAAAATATAGATAGTGAAATAACAGAGAGAGGTAAAATTTTGATTATGAAATAACAGAGAGGGGTACAATTTTGATTATGAAATAATAGAGAGGGATTAAAATTTTGATTATGAAATAATAGAGAGGGGTAAAATTTTGATTATGAAATAATAGAGAGGGGTAAAATTTTGATTATGAAATAATAGCGAGGGGTAAAATTTTGATTATGAAATAATAGAGAGGGGGTAAAATTTTGATTATGAAATAAGAGAGGGGGGTAAAATCTTGATTATGAAATAAGACAGAGGGGTAAAATCTTGATTATGAAATAAGAGAGAGGGGTAAATTTTGATTATGAAATAAGATAGGGGGGTAAAGTTTTGATTATGAAATAAGAGAGAGGGGTAAAATGTGGTTAATGAAATAACAGAGAGGGGCATAAGACATAAACAATATATAAAGCCGGGTGTATGTAAGAGAAATAAAACAACTAGAGAAGGAGAGAATAAGTAACAACCCCCTCTTTCTCTCACTCTCTCCTTTTCTTAAATAAGAGAAAGGCAGTTAAGACGAAGGAGTAGATATCGTGAGAGAAAGAAAGAATAGGAAAAAGTACAGTAATACCTTGAATACCTCGGTTTTGATTAGTGCGAGTTTTGATGTAGTACGGTTATGGTATTGCTGTATAAATTAATGTAACTAAGTATAAGCTGAAAAAAAGCACATTAAATTGTAATAAGACTTTGAACAGTGCTGTTTTAAACAGTACGGATGAATTTGGAACGAAATAACTAATCAAGGTATACCTGTATGTACAGGTTTACCCCGCTATCCGAATGTAGAGCGTTCCTATAAAAATCTTTTTCGTAAATGGCGTGCAGCGAAGAAGCAATTACCATTAATTTATATGGGAACATTTTTGAGCGTTCCCAGACCCAAAAATGGTTTGGATTGGTCTGAGCTGTTGGAGGTTGGAGTGGTGGGAGGAACAGGAGACTGAGGTGTAGGCGACAGTAAGAGGGTGCGCACTGCCTCTATAACGGCTGAACGCTACTTTCGCCTTTTTTCGTGAAAGTGAAAAAGTGGCGTGAAAAGAACTTTCGAAAAAGCCAGAGTGACTGACCTGTTACAGTGAGAGGGGACAATTTTAAATTAAAAAAAAAGAATGTGTCAACAATAGAGAGGGGGTGATATATAAAGAAAGAGAGACTGACGGTAAGACAGAAAAGGCGCGGGAAAGAAAAAACAAAAAAGGCAATACAGTAATACCTTGAATAGTGCGGTTTTGATTAGTGCGAGTTTTGATGTAGTACGGTTAGCTATTGCTGTACAAATTAATGTAACTAAGCTGAAAAAACGAAATGGGCAATACAGTTATACCTTGAATAGTGCGGTTTTGATTAGTGCCAGTTTTGATGTAGTACGGTTAGCTATTGCTGTACAAATTAATGTAACTAAGCTGAAAAAAAAATGCATTCAATTATAAGACCTTGAACAGTGCGGTTTTGAGTTTTTAATTTTAGAACAAATTAACCGCGCTAATCAAGGTATACGTATGTTAACAGTAACGGGAAATACTACTCGTGAAGTCGGGAGAAAAGATAGTTACAATAAGAGAGGGGCACAGAAGAAGAGCATGAGGTTATTCAAGTAAGGGAGGGGTAGTTTCGGCGAATTGAAACAAAAAGGGGAGTAGAAATAGGAAGGAAAACAAGTGGTAAAAAAGTGGGAGGAGGAGGAGTACCCATGTGCGTGCATGCGTGCACGTGTTCGTCTTAATCTACGACGCTTTACGTGCGTACGTAGGTGACTGTTTTTGACACATTTTATTGGAGGAAAATGGTTGCCTGTGTTTTTTTAAACAGGTTGTGTCGCACTTAGAGTGTTAATCTCGGGGGCGTTTGCTTTTCTTTTTTTTTAGCTGTCTTTGTGAACAGTTCTTTATTATTTGGAGCAATGACGGAAATGGGTTTGGTAACTAGGTATGCTGTAAGGCTTGGTTTTGG
>VCCN01004356.1:2016523-2029910 GCA_006491835.1 Architeuthis dux
GGGTTAAAACTAAAGACTGAATACTCTTTTTCGTTGTAAACCTTATATCTAAATCTAAATTTATAATGTGAATGTGTGTGTGTATACCCTTCCTCGTACGTAGCAGAAAACAACTTAAAAGTGAAATGATTCTATATTTTTAAGTTTTCTGTGATGCATTGAAAATCACCAGCACTAAGGAATTGTCAGTGGTCAGGAATTAATTAAGGTGAGCTTTATTGACGAATGGATATACAGTTCACTAGTACTACAGTATATTCACAATCGAGTCGACTAGAATCTTTTCGCATGCGGCCTTAAGAAAAAGATAGACCGTCTACTTTCCCATTGACGTGTCTAATCCTAATATATGATATCTAATAAAAACAGACACTGAACGAGATTGGCATAGTTGACCACCTGTCAGCAATGGACACAATCCTACGCTTGATAAAGTTAAATGACTTCTGCGGTAGCGTGCTTGCCCCTATAGCTCAGTGGTTCAGAGCACTGGTCTCGTAAACCAGGGGTCGTGAGTTCGAATCTCACTGGGGGCAGTGGCTTGTGAAAGCTCATTTTTTTTACAACAAAAGAGTTTGTTTTCTGTTTTATAACAAAAGATTCTGTTTTTCTAAGAAAGATATTCCCAAATATTTTTTTTTTCATGATTTTAACCGTCTTGTTTTACGATAAATGCTGGATTAAAAATTACTTGACGAGTAAATTTAATTTTTCTTATATTTATGTATTTCATTTATCCCCCCCCCTTATTGGGTATGTTTGTGCGTCTGTTTGAGCATGTGTGTAAGTCTGCGTGCGTGTGTGTGTGTATGTCTCTATGTGCTCGTGTGTGTGTGTGTGTGTCTATGTGTGTGTGCATGTGCTTGTGTATATACGTGTGTGTGTGCGTTCGTGTTGGTAGGTGTTCACATGTGCGTGCGTGTATATCTGTGTGTGTGTATGTCTTTATGTGCTAGTGTGCGTGTGTGTGTGTGTATGTCTCTATGTGCTAGTGTGTGTGTGTATGTCTCTATGTGCTTGTGTATGAACGTGTGTGTGTGTGTGCGTTCGTGTTGGTAGGTGTTCACATGTGCGTGCGTGTCCATGTAGGTGTGTGTGTGTGTCTCTATGTGCACGGGTGTGTGTGTGTGTGTGTGTGTTCGTGTGGGTAGTTGTTCACATGTGCGTACGTGTTCGTGTCTGTGTGTATGTCTCTATGTGCACGTGTGTGTGTGTGTGTATGTGTTCGTACGTGTCCATATGTGTGTATATCTCTATGTGCACTAGTGTGTGTGTGTGTATGTGTATGTACGTGTGTGTGTGTGCGTTCGTGTGGGTAGTTGTTCACATGTGCGTGCGTGTCCATATATGTGTGTGTGTATGTCTCTATGTACTCGTGTGTGTGTGCTTGTGTGTATGTGTATATCTCTATGTGCACGAGTGTGTGTGTGTGCGCGTGAGTTCGTGTGGGTATGTGTTCACATGTGCGTGCGTGTCTATGTATATGTGTGTGTATGTCTCTATGTGCACGTATGTGCTTGTGTATGTGTGTGTGTGTGTGTGTCTGTGTGTGTGTGTATACGTATATGAGTGTGTATGAGTGTGTATGTGTGTGAACTCAGATTTTTACCTTAAAGGAAGAAAAATACAAACAAGTTTGTGTTTTGTTTTAGGGTAAGAAAAAAGAAGTAAATGAGTTTTTTTCTTTTAAATTTTAAAAATTAAACCACGGATATCTACCCCCTCTTCCCATATAAAACTAATCGTAGGCTGACATGACAGAGAGAGAGAGAGAGAGAGAGAGAGAGAGAGAGAGAGACGGATAGAGACAGAGATAGACATTTAGCAGTCGCTCACACCGGCGCCGGGCAAATATAGGTTCTCACTTATAAATGTCATTATAATTATCATACATAAATATGAAAGAATTCAAGTGACATTGAGAAAAAAAAACATTAATTTTATTTAAATTAACAATAAACTATGAAAATGAAAAATATTGAAAATTATTATCAATTTCAGTGTTATAGACGTTATAAAATATTAAATTTCTAAAACTTTAAAATTTGTTAAAAAAAACTTAAAATTTTTAAATTAACATTTTTATGTACGTAGTTCCGCCTTGTGTATTGGTGTATGCATTCTGGTGTACATGTTACGGCTGTTTAGGCCATTTACAACATCTTAACCCTATTTATTTAAATTTATTTAAATCAAGATTTTAATACATTGACATGTTTGTTTCACCTTTCTGTTTCATGTCTGTGTATTAACATCTTAATTTAAATACAATTAATGTTTTATTTTCTAAATCTCACTTGAATTCTTTCATTGTATCGGATATATTGTATTCACAAACTGAACATACATAAATATGTAACGTACATGATATAGGATAACAGACTGAATATGGTTTTTCTTCATTACATTATTAATTAAAATTATTAGTCACATTAATTAAAACAGTTTTTATTTTTATTTTGATTAACAAAAAATAAGGTTAAAATATCCCGTAATCAAGTTACTTTCATAGATATTCTATCGGAATCATATAAACAGAAAATAAATGAAAAAAAGTTACTAGCACGAGTGGGGTTCGAACCCACGCGGACATTCGTCCATTGGAACTTAAGTCCAACGCCTTAACCACTCGGCCATCGTGCTGGATGAATGAAAACTGTTGCCTTAGTTTGAGTCAATCTGGCGTTCGAACAGCTGCCCCAAGTTATACGGTTCGTATGTGTTAACTTATCTGCGTAGTTCTGTTTTGTTCAATATTAATGATTGAATAAAGTAAATATTACAATTACTATTGATTTTTATTTCTCTCTTTTTTTCATTAGGTAACGAATTTCTCTTTGTTTAGTTGATTATTAGTGTGCGTGCCTAAGTCTCTCGACTATCGGCTGGTGTAAAAAAAACAAGGTTTTACATACTATCAGCAGTCAGTAATTAGTCATGTGCGCGGTACTGACGCCTTCTACGTTGTTCGCCGCTGCTGCGAGCAATTTTTAGTCACAGCTTATACTGGTCGATTGGTATCTGTTTATAAAACAAAAACAGTCATCGAAACTGGTTTTGTTGAAGGAACGGAAAGAGAAGAGGCTATTCTAGTTGGACGAGTGTCCACACAGGCAAAGAAACTAAACTTCCCATTCGTCCTTCTGTCGTTATATCGTTAACTTGGATAACAGAATTGAGGCTTACTTTCCTCGTCCTCAAGGCTTTAAATTCAAAGTTTACGAACGATACATACTCTTACTTCTAGCTAGACCCGGTTTTGCAAACTTTTTCGTACTACCGCCCCCTTTTAGAGCATATATTTTATCAGCGCTCCCCATAAAGTAGATAAAAAATTATGGACATCCAGGTGTTGATCCATATTTATAAAAAAATCTAGAAATATCTAGAATCTAGAGAAGTTTAGCGTCTCAAATTAAATATCTAAAAACATCTAGAATCTAGGGAAGTTTAGTGTCTCGAATAATGGTTTTAAGAACAATGTTCAATGTTATGTTTTCTCCCTTTATTTATTTATTTATTTCCCGTTTGGGAGAGGTGATGCTCGTGCAGTATTCTGATCTAGGAGCATTACCTTTAGTTTTTCAATTTTTCAATTAATTAGAAAATGTTTGAATTTTCTGCAAAGTCACATTGTGGGAAAGAATGGTTACAAAAGAGTCAGGAAGAGTATGTCAATGAAGAATATATTAGAAGAAAAAAATCATAACAAGAATTAGATATAGATATATGGTTGATTTTATATTTAGATGTAGGATTTAATGAAAATTGACTTGATGCTAGATTTAAGTCCAAATCGTGATAGGCTAAAGTTTTCTTGTAAAATTATTCCAAACAGTAATGCATTTTTTGGTGATTGAGTTTAATCCATATCTGGTTGTTATGCAGGATGGAACATAGAGGCATCCCAGTTTGGAGCCTTTTGTACTTAAATGAATGAATTTCTTTCGTTCGCTTAAAATACTCTTGAAGACAATGTTTACTCACCTTAGCTGAGGTCATTTCTGAATTTAAAGGTTTTTAATTTAAATTTACAAAAGGGCACGAATACAAATTAAGCGAAACAAATTTTGATTTTTTAAATGTTCATTTTATATTTAAATTGACGACACAGTTAGTGTTAACACACAGGAAAACTTAGATCGAACATTATACAAGGACGATTTAGATCGAACATTATACAGCGAAAATGTAGATTGAACATTATACAAGGATAATTTAGATCGAACATTATACAAGGAAAATGTAAATCGAACATTATACAAGGAAAATTTAGATCGAACATTATACAAGGAAAATTTCTTTCAATTAATAACTACGTAGGTTACGGACTTACTGATTCACCTTCATATATACGCTTTGTTAAAACAGCAGCTGAAAAATAATTAAACTCTTTCATAATAAAGAATATGCTATTATAATCACCGATTTGCAGCCAAATATAACTGCTTTTCTCAAAGATCATCAATCAAATAGAGAGATTAATTTCAACTAGAAAACACTTAGAGAGGGCATACCTCTGTCAACGCCGCTAGAAATCTGAATGAAATTCATTGAGAACTTTTGGAGATATCTTGCGGACGGGAAAATAAAATTGGTGATATTATGTGTTTTGAACATAAAACTACGACGTAGGGGATGTAATTGTGCAATGTCCTGCTCCAAAATTTAATCAGTTCCTCCTTCGCCAAGTTTCCACCCTTCCTGAAAATCCGAATGAAAATCATTTATAACTTTTGGAGATATCCTGTGGACAAGAAGAAGAACATTGGCGATATTATGTGTTTTGAACATATAACAGCGATGTAGGGGAGGTAATTTTCCATGGATCCACTCCAAAATTTGATTAGTTCTTCCTTTGCCCATTGTCAACCCTGTCAGAAAAATTCCTTTAGAACTTTTGGAGATATCTTGCGGACAAGAAAAAATGCGAACCAACCAACCAAGAAACCAAGAAACAAACAAACGCGACCAAAAACATATACCTCTTTACAACATCGTTGAGAGAGGTAAATAATTTCTACAATTTAATTATATAAAAGACAATGTCACTGTTTTTGTTTGTTAGTTGGTTTACTTGTTGATTTTCTGTCATGCTAAAGCAAACTGAGAGATGAACGGGACAAAGCAAAGAATGTGTGGTCAGCAAGCCCATCTCACAGACTGATTCACTAGTGTATTGAGTTCGATCTTCACTAAGTGACTCACTACTATGGCGTTGTGCCAGACTAAGCTAACGCAATAACGTGGTGACTCGACATGAATTTATTTGGCTTCTCATTGTTCGTAAATAGACTTTCGAGAAGACTTCCTATTGTTGCCAGTAAATAGAAACCATAATTTTCTTTCTCATATGTAGATTCGTGGTAACGAGACTCACTAGCAGGGTATAAAATAAGAAAAATTGCTCATTGCAAAAGTTGCGCATCCCATATTCTGGCTGTGGCTAGCAAACCATGCATGCTACCATGGGGGTGCATTTACACCCCCCCCCCTGGAAAAATACAACTCATTTACAATAATAAAGTAATATAAGTGATCCACTCAAAAAGACATCTCTGAAGAATAAAAATTCCAGAATTTGTAAATTATTTTTATTACTATACTAAATAAAGAACAACATTTTGATTCCTTTGGTTATAAAGAAGATAAGAACAACATTTTGATTCCTTTGGTTATAAAGAAGATGAGAATAACATTTTGATTCCTATGGATATAAAGAAGATAAGAACAACATTTTGATTCCTTTGGTTATAAAGAAGATAAGAACAACATTTTGATTCCTTTGGTTATAAAGAAGATAAGAACAACATCTTGATTCCTATGGTTATAAAGAAGATAAGAACAACATTTTGATTCTTTTGGTTATAAAGAGGATAAGAACAACATTTTGATTCCTTTGGTTATAAAGAAGACAAGAACAACATTTTGATTCCTTTGGTTATAAAGAAGATGAGAACAACATTTTGATTCCTTCGGGTTATTAAGAACATTTTTCAAAAAGCTTTCTGATCCTTAGTCCACACTCTTTCAGAAAATGCATTGATTGGGGTCCTACGACCCGTGGAAAATGTTGACCTGATCACCCTAATAATAGCACAATCGGAAATAAAGAGTAAACCGTCGCCGAATATATCCTTTTTGTCCGCCACCCCGTAAATATATCATTTTGCACCCCCTGGAAAAGTGGCAGCGGACGCCCATGCATGCTACCATGTGTCTATTATTGATTTACGTCTATTACTTGAATTTGTTGAAAATGTTGCTATTAACATAATTATTGAATTAGATAAAATCCACACTTAGTAAAACCGCTACAATAGTGTTTTTTCATTACTAGCTCTTTCAGTGAGTAAGGTAATGAAATACACTCTGGTTGTGTGTGTTCGTACGTTTTGGGACGTACGTGACCAAAAAGCCATATCATATTACTGGGGCTAGAAAATAGGTCAAATGGCCGAAGTCAGAACGAAAGAAAATGCGTTCAACCAACCAGGGTGGTTTAAGGATGGCCGGGATTTTTCAAATCGCCGGCAGTTTAGAATCAGTTAGGGTCCGACACCCAGCAGCGACGGGTCTCCTCCCTAAGGAGGAAGACATCTGATTTGAACTGCTAGAATCACCGTCAGTCCTTCAGTAAAGAAACTCGAATTTTGAACAGAAAAACAGAATTGGTGGCCTGCGAATCGGCCTGCGAATTGAAGCTATCAACGGGAATAAAACGGACTAGGTCGGGGGCCAACAGGGCCTACCGTGCACCCCCCACCATGATTCTACATTTAGGGTACCAAAATGTTCCTTAGGATGTCCTCTTTCCCACGAAGAAAGTTGGGAAGAACTACCTCATTTGCATAAAACAAAATGGCCGCCAGCACACACCAACAAAATAGAATTTCATATCTCGTCTCCCAGTTGAGATATCTGAGTACTTTAAAAGGCTAAATCATGGGTTTCAGACATGAGGAATTCAAAAATCCACTTTATGAGGGGGGGTGCACGGTAGGCCCTGCTGGCCCCCGGCCTAGACCTATATTTTCAATTGAAATCAACGAATTTTGTCGTCTTTCTCTCCCGCCACGTAGGCGAGCCTTTTCTCCGAATGTATTTCCCTCTACAGAATGTTCGCTCCCGTAAAGCTACAACTCAACGACGAGACGTCTCTTCCTCACATCGACGAGAAGAAATACCGCCATTATCCAACAGTAAGAATATCTTCGGTAGATATTCCAGATCAGATTTAGCGCCATTTTTCAAAATGGCGGATTTTGCCTTAGTCAAACATTTTTCTTTTCATCAAATATGGGCATATTGTAAATTGTTAGGAAAGAAATCTCATGCAGAGTAATGTTTACAAGAAAACTATATGCGTCAGAGCAAGTCATCTCGAGCTATTTACAAACAAACGTAATAAACCCTTGTTTTAAAATAAAACACCTGTGTGGACTGATAGCAATAACATAGGGGAGGTAATTGTTGATGAGTCTGCTCCAAAATGAGGACGATCATTGCACATTTCAGGGTGATCACTATATATTTTGGAACACTGCACGCTTATTTCATACCCTGCTCAGTGGTCCTGCCTTCAACTGCCCCAGTTGAGCACACATTTGCCAATCAAAGTCCCAGAAGAATCATTATTAAACAGGAAGGATGTCTAAAAGTGGAAGCTCAGTACCACTTAACCTTTTGTCAAGTTGAGACAAGAGTAAATTTAAAACTACGACACCAATTAGGAACAAATACTACGGAGTCTCGTCTGAAGGGCGTTTAGTCTCGTTACAAATCTCGTAGCTAGAATCGTAAAAGAAAAAAAAAATGGTGACTTTTTCGGTATCAGGTAGATCTTTAAGCTTACAGGCGTTGCGGTTGTTTTAGAAATTGGAAGAGGTATATGTATTCACTCATGTCTGTCTGTCTGTTTGTCCGCACAATACATCCAAAAGTTCTCAATGAAATTCTTTGAAAGGATGGTAAGAATAAATTAGTGAAATTTTGGGACGGATCAAAGATCAAATTTTTAGCGCAGTTTCGTTGACCGATGATAAAACTAAATATTTTCCCTCAAATCATCTGCATGTGACAAGAACTTTTTTAAAAACTTTTTTTTTAAATTACTGTCATTGAAAACGGCGTTATTATTGTTTTTTTTTTGCTGAATTTTTTTTTATGAATATAGGGAGATTTGCTGAATCTAGGACCCCCCCCCTTGTGCTAATTTTTACAACATAAACCATTTTTACGACACATCTCCAGCGCTTGAAACTGCTTCACCTTCTTTCTTCATATACTCGGCCATTTTTTGTTTCGGTAGAGCAAAATGGTCAAAACACGCCAGAAAATGGCCAAGCAGAATGTTTGCTTGAACGTTTTGGCCATTTTTTGGCATGTTTTTGACCATTTTTAGTATCTTTTTGTCTATTTTTAAAGATTTAGCGCTACTTTAGCTACACTTCTACTCACGCCCCCCCCCTACACCCCCCTGACGACGGGCCTGAATATAGGAAACATTGACTTTATAACAGTCAGAATCTAAGTTATAATTAATGAAAATATGTTTTTCTATTTGTTCAGAGAACATTTTTGGCTAATTTATTTCTAGAAAAACATTAAAAAGATCGGGAACGGAATTTTTTAAATTTCAATTACGTTTTTAAAATCAGGTGTTCGATTTTCCGGTGAAAATCTTTATTCATGACTACTAAACACTAAATATAGCTTATGTCCTTTGTAGTTAAATTTAATGAAATATAGTTTTAAATGGCCAAGTTTTCTGCTTTCATTTGAAAATGAAATTTTTTGAAAATGAAATTTACCGATAAGGTTTTTAAAAAATGAGAGAAAAAAATGGTAAGAGAAAATTTCAAAATTCGGGATGAAAAAATGCCGTTCTGAGGTCCCCAGGCAAACATAGTGCAGCGAAATCTAAATGTTTTGAATTTGAAAAGGTAACAATTGCCTAATTTTAAATACATTATACATTTTTACTGATGAAGTGATCATATATAGTGCCTCGCCCAAAAAGTGACTAAAAATGGAAAATATACAAAAATTAAAAATTAAAGTAGAAATTTAAATAAAACATAGAATTAAAGAATAACATTCAATATAATGAATAGATACAAAAAAATGTTATTGACAAAAAAAAATAACACCTCTGGGTTGATTTTAAAATTGTATTGTGACAAACACAGGCTAATTTAATGGAGTGTGGTATGCCTCAAAACAGTTTCTGTCTTTGTTCAAGCACAAGTGTACTTTGCAAAGCTTGCGGACCACATTGGTGCGGATTATGTTGTCTTTGTTGTTACAATACTTGCATGTGGCTGACAGGTCCTCAAAAATCGTTAAAATCAGAACACAATAATAAAAAAAAGGTTTGGGCAATGCAAAAACCACTTCAATTTTATTGCTTTTTTATGTTTGGCGAAGCTTCCTCTAAGCAGCAATTCTTTGGAGCTTTTGTCAGCGAGCAAGACAATAGAGCATAGGTCTTTGGAAATTCTGGCTAATAACTACTACCCAGTGTTGCCAACTCAAAAAATATTTTCGCGCTAGTTTGATTGCCAAAAAGCGCTAATTTTTTTTTAAAATAGCCAAAAATGGCCAAAAGACACTAAACATGGTCAAAAGTAACCATAAAATGGCCAAAAACTGCGAAAATGTTTTAGGCGCTAATTTAGCGCTTTTTGCACTGCCAAAACAAGAAACGCGCTGAATATAGCGCGAAACGCGCTAAATCGTCAACATTGCTGCTACCTCTTTCTGCTGTTTGAAATGTTCAGACCAATAGACGCCACTCCGCTGAGCCAGTTCTTTTTTTATTGGTCACTTCTTCAATAACCCGGTCAGATACTGAGATTTTCTTTCCAGCGCGTCCAAATTTCAATAGTCTGGCAATGATGGAATCTTTTATCACAAATATAATCTTGTCACTAAACATGCCCCTACTACTCGAGATAGTTCTTCCGAGTCCATGCGATAAAGTAAATAAACAAAACAATAAAGTATTAATGAGATTCGACTTTTATTGGGAACTAAAGAGTTAATACATTCTTGAAAAGGCGCCACTTTTGAAGAATGTGCTCAGGGGAGGGGGCGGTGGCTATCCCTGCTCCCATACTTGTTACGCTACAGACTGGAAGGAAGACCAATTAAAATTGCGCACCTCTACTTTAGAATTTGATATCTCGCAATGTCAAAACAGTCATTAAAAGGTTAGTAAAGTTTCCCTTTCTTTTAGGTAGTATATTCTAATTAAATTAGGACATAGGTTATTAACCAATGTTAAGAAATTTAGATTTTGCTATAAATGTAGTAAAAGTTTCGGCCATGTTTCGCTGAACGGTACCAGAAAGATTTCGGTGATTTCAACCATTGGCAATCTCTACTACGGAAGACCATACGCGTAAAAAATCTCCTGGTTTCTGTGGAGAATTCTTTTTTTAGAAAGATTTTATTTTTTAACAATTTTAATAATACAATGTTTCTCACCTTTATTGAGGTCGTTTTTAATTTAAAGAATTTTAAAAAAAACAACAACTACGTAATTACTTAAGTGTAAAGTTTTTTGTTTTGTTAAAATATAATAAGTATGTCTTAAAATATATCTTAAAAACAACTACATAAGTTTAATCTCTATTCGCGTCCTTTCGTAAATTTAAATTAAAAAGCTTGAAAATCAGAAATGACCTCAACTAAGGTGAGTAAACATTGTATTATTAAAAAAATTTTTACAAAATAAATTTCTAAACATTCTCCACAGGAACCAGTTTCTAAAGCAGAAGATTTTTACGCGTATGATCTTCCGTAGCAGAAATAGCCAATGGTTGAAATCACCGAATGTTTTTTTGTTTTGTTAAAATATAATAAGTATGTCTTAAAATATGTCTTAAAACAACTCTCCACAGGAACCAGTTTCTAAAGCAGAAGATTTTTACGCGTTTGATCTTCGGTAGCAGAAATCGCCAATGGTTGAAATCACCGAAATTTTTCTGGTACTAGTTAGCGAAACATGGACAAAATTTCATGAGTGCGGCTTTTTTTAGAAGACAACGAATTTCAATGTGGCTTTTGAACATGAAAAGGTTCCCCACCCTTGGTCTAGCACAGTGATTCCCAACCTTTTCGAGTCATTCCCCACTTTTGTCAATAAGATTACTAGTATTCCCCCCTTCCATTTATTAAGTTGTAACAAAGAACAATTTCAAATAATAACTTTATTTTACGTATAATTAGACAGCTTCATACTAAGAATTAGTTTAATTTTATAATTGTACAACTGCTGCATTTGTATTTGTTACTCAAAGAAAGCAAGTGAAAATAATTAGAACACATCATTTGAAATTCCAATGCATTACAAAAGAATTAAGAATTCTGCTATTGTCACTGATATACACATCAATGTGATCCCTGTTCTTGTTTTTGTGCTACTAATTCTTCGATTTGTGGGTCTATTAGTGAGAGAGCACATCTTAAATCATTCTCAACTTGGAGCTTATTTTGAGTCTTCGATTTGATAGATAAAAGTGCAGAAAACCCTATCTCTAGACTGGACTTTTATTTTTACCTAATAGCCTTATCCCTCCCCCCTTGGACAACTCCCACCCTGCGGATTATACATGGTGAAATACGGTAATATGCCGTTACTGTGAAATGTATCAAAAAATGGTGAGCCCACTATTATTCAGCATTTATCCACTTTACTAAGGCAAATAAGGTGTAGGAAGATTGTGTTGCGCCAATCTTTGTAGTGGAGAGAGCTCTGCTAGGTATTTCTTGAAAACATTTGTGACGCTGTGTTCGAACACCGACCGCTAGCGCCGGTGGAAAGTATGCAACTACCTAACACACCAAGTACAGTAATTATTCGTGTATAATACGCAATTTTTTCCAGACTTTTAAACCTAAAACTTAGGGGTGCGTATTATACACGAAAACTAAACGTTACTCCTTTCCACGGCCAAGCGTGTGGCCATATTCGGGGCGACATGACCGAAAGTAAGTGATTGGTTATAATTATGTTCCGCTTGATGTGAGCTTATTTTCGCAGATAGCTTGTTGTAATTTTGTGTGACCATATCTGTGCGTTTGCTCTGAATACTGTGTAAATTCCGTGTTTCAAAACATGATGTATATTATATCAAATCTTTTGTTTAGTCGATACGAACCGGGTAAAAGTTGAACAAAGGTTAAATTTAGCTGCTACAAATTCTGAAAAGTCAGTGCGTATTATACACGAGAGATGTTTTTATCCAGGATTTCATAGCCCATAATTAGCCCATAGCCCATAATTAGCCCATAGTCCATAATTAGCCAGTATTATACACGAGTGCGTATTATACACGAGTGTGTATTATACACGAGAGATGTTTTTATCCAAGATTTCATAGCCCATAATTAGCCAATAGCCAACCAGTATTATACACGAGTGCGTATTATACACGAGAGATGTTTTTATCCAGGATTTCATAGCCCATAATTAGCCCATAGCCCATAATTAGCCAGTATTATACACGAGTGCGTATTATACACGAGTGTGTATTATACACGAGAGATGTTTTTATCCAGGATTTCATAGCACATAATTAGCCCATAGCCAGCCAGTATTATACACGAGTGCGTATTATACACGAGTGCGTATTATACACGAGAGATGTTTTTATCCAGGATTTCATAGCCCATAATTAGCCCATAGCCCATAATTAGCCAGTATTATACACGAGTGCGTATTATACACGAGTGTGTATTATACACGAGAGATGTTTTTATCCAGGATTTCATAGCACACAATTAGCCCATAGACAGCCAGTATTATACACGAGTGCGTATTATACACGAGTGTGTATTATACACGAATAATTACGGTAGGCCAATCGAGTGACTGGTTCATTTAACTATATGTCTGATAGTCGAAATGATTGACTGGGAGTTGATTATGGATTCGAAATAGATTCCATCTTATAATCGTTAGAAAAACATCTAGCACGATGGCCGAGTGGTTAAGGCGTTGGACTTAAGTTCCAATGGACGTATGTCCGCGTGGGTTCGAACCCCACTCGTGCTAACAGTTGTTTTTTTTCTTTCTTTCTTTATTCTTATTTGTTTATACGATTCCAATAGACTATCTATCTATGGAAATGGATATTTATAATTCATTTTCCGTAATTAAAATAGTTATAAAAACAATTGAATTTTAATTAATACGATTAATAATTTCTACTGGCATCGTAGTTATATATACTGGCATCGTATCGATTTTGAGTAGAGGGGGTGGTCCAAATTAACTTACTAGTTTGGCAACTCTTCTATATACCAATGTGAGTTCATTTTTTCAATCCCGTTGATCGATTTTGAACAAGATTTTAGAAGGATAGAAACAAAAAACTTG
>VCCN01004356.1:2039187-2058874 GCA_006491835.1 Architeuthis dux
TGTGTGTGTGTGTGTGTGTGTGTGTGTGTGTGTGATTCTTTAATAACTAATAGCTTATTGTGATCACTTTGCGCCAAGGTCTTTTGTCTTTTGGATAATAATAAATGGCTGATAGCATTAAGCGAAAGATTTGTAGTGAAGGCCGTTTATTGTGATCACTTTTAAATGAAGTTTTGGGGACCGACAGACTTTGATAACAATATGCGTTATTTCTTCCTCATTCTGGAAAATGTTTTAATTCGTAAGTTTAATACATTTCTTCGTTTTTATTTTTGTCAGATGAAGTTTTATAAACCATTATTAACTAAATTTCCATGACTACTTTTTATCTTCATCTTAAATGGTATTAGTTGCTTTTTATTGCAACTCTATCGAGGCTTACTCTTTATTTTCCGATTTTGCAAAGCGGCCTTTCCCAGGCTCCCTGTCGGAGGGTAATCGGTCTGAACAAACGTTGCGATAAAAAGCAACTAATAAAATGTAAGATGAAGGTAAAAAGTAGACATAAATAGTAAGTTTAATGTTTATTGTTGATGAAAACATTTACAGCATTTTTTGACAAAACCTTTTATTCATAAAAATTCATGGCATCATTCCTGAGTCATCAAAGTATTCTCACTGGCTTTATATGATTATAAGCTACCTTTTTAGTAACTGCATTGCAAATGAGAAAAAAGGTCTGTGACACACGCAGTGAAGAGTTTACTCTTCTAAATTTGGTGAGGATTGTTCTTGTTGTTCTTGTTACGGTAGAAAAACAATGTATTTATTTATTAGAATTAAATAAACCCTTGCGTATTTCTAACATTAATTTTCGTATTTATGTAAGACTTGTTAATTTAGATCGGTCGGTAAGAGAGCCGCCTACCAATCGGTTCGCCGTGATTTCAAATCAAGGTAGGGGTATGTTAATTTTGCATATAGGTTTGTTTAACGTGACACACACACAGTGAAGAGTTTACTCCTCTAAATTTGATGAGGATTGTTGTTGTTCTTGTTACGGTAGAAAAACAAAGTCAACTCCAGACTTGAACTGGGGTTTGACAATATGGCTGCCAATCACTACTTGTCCCACGAAAGATAATTCCTACTACCACAATCGACCGTTACTGTACGGAGGCTAATTATTCGATAAGAGCTGTTAACCTGACTGTTACCGATCGCAGAAAACCACAAAACCTTTTAAAATCCGAAATATTTAATCAAAAGTAATCGGGCTCGTCCGGGAATTGAACCCGGGACCTCTCGCACCCGAAGCGAGAATCATACCCCTAGACCAACGAGCCACTCACACTATACAGGCATATAATTTGATACGTAATGATATGTGGCTTCGTCGCCGAAGACTGGTGACGTGTCTTTATCATTCAAAGTATCCTTCTCGACATTCTACGACCAGGGCCGGTCTGTCCATTACGCGAACCTAGGATGTCGCATTGAGCGCAAAATCCTAGGGGCGCGCTCCATACTTAGAAAACAGTCGTTAGAATACCACCGGGGGCACCAATTTCAAGTATCGCCTAGGGTGGATGAAACCCTTGAGCAAATTTAAGTCTCGCCTTGACTGCATGAAACCCTTGCGTCGGACATGTCTATGACCAAACGCGATCTTTTTAGTAAATTGTATATTCCATTATATGACGTTGATGCAAAAGTTCCCAGCATTTCTTTTACCACGTTTTTTATTTATATAAATTTATAATATCATTATTCAGTCATGCGGAAGAACTTCCTATCCTAGCTCCACGATTGTGTGCTGCGTTGCATTTGCGACCCAAGTACGGAAGTTATCATGCAACAAATCCATTGGACAACTTCCTTGCCCAGAAAAAGGTTTTGTTTTATCTTCCAATGCGTCCTTAATACGAGTTAATTGATCATAATATCGTTGTGTATAAACACTTTGGCCAGACTCCATCAATTCGTGATAAAGAATTCCGTTTGAATCCCACTAAACACAGAGAATTTTCCTCGGTAGATTCTATTTAGGTATTATATTTTAAAGGTTCTCTTGGGTCTTCGTTTTGGATTGTCGTAATAAATTCATTGTTCATCACCAGTGACTATCTGGTCAAAAAATGACGTTTTTCTTGTCGGGCAAAGAGAGAAAGGCAAGCGTTTAGGAGAGAAGGGCAAGTGTTTAGGAGAAGAAGATAAGTGTTTAGGAGAAGAAGATAAGTGTTTAGGAGAGAAAGGGAAGTTTTTAGGAGAGAAAGATTAACGTTAAGGTGAGAAAGACAAATGTTTAGAAAAAAAGGCAAGTGTTTAGGAGAGAAAAACTATTGTTTACGAGAGAAGGACGAGTGTCTATGAGAAGAGGACGAGTGTTTAGGAGAGAAAGGTAAGTGTTTAGGAGAGAAAGGCAAGTGTTTGGGAGAGAAAGGCAAGTGTTTGGGAGAGAAAGGCAAGTGTTTAGGAGAGAAAAGCAAGTGTTTGGGAGAGAAAGGTAAGTTTTTAGGAGGGAAAGGCGAGTGTTTAGGAGGGAAAGACGAGGGTTTAGGAAAGCAAAACAAGTGTTTAGGAGAGAAAGGCGGGTGTTTAGAAGAGAAATGCAAGTGTTTAGGAGAGAAATTTCTGATCGATGTTTGTTTCCGTAAGTTCATGTGGAACCCATCTTCGTAGCTTCTAAAAAGCTGTCAGCTCCGACACCTAAAAAGTTGTCCGCTCTGGCACCTAAAATGTTGTCAGCTCCGACACCTAAAAAGTTGTCAGCTCCGGCACCTAAAAAGTTGTCCGCTCTGGCACCTAAAAAGTTGTCAGCTCCGACACCTAAAAAGTTGTCAGCTCCGGCACCTAAAAAGTTGTCAGCTCCGGCACCTAAAAAGTTGTCAACTCCGGCACCTAAAAAGTTGTCAGCTCCGGCACCTAAAAAGTTGTGAGCTCCGGCACCTAAAAGTTGTGAGCTCCGGCACCTAAAAAGTTAGCACTGCACCCCCTGCAAGAGAGGAATCAGATGTTATGATATTTGGGCGATCAATTCGTTTTAACGTATTTTCCCGTCCGGTTTATTCTTATTTCGGGAATGTCCGGATTTCCCCCGTTGACATCTAAAATAGAATTGCTATTCAGAAGTGTCCATCACGATTCGTTCGTCTCTCAGACAATTTGGCGTCAGAAATGTAACTTTTCCTAGACAAAATCCCACGATTTAAAAGAATTTTATTTTGCTATTTTTCTAAAGTAGAGTTCAAATTCAAGGAGTGGCAGTGCGCAAATGTTTGTCAAGGGAAATATCTTGACTTGAACTTTGTCACTTTTTGTCAAGCGGGGTTTTAAGTGTAACTTACTGTTTAGTGCATTGGTTCCCAAACGGTGGAAATTCCACCCAAGGTGGGAATTTGGGTAGTCCAAGGGGGTAATAAGGCTATTAAGTAAAAATAAAAGTCGTGGTGAATTCTTTGACTTAAGTGTAGTGGGGATGTGTGATACAAAATGGCGTATAACTGTTATACGAATGTATTTGTGTAATTACTCAAGGTCTAGTCGACCAGCTGTTGCACTGTAAGAATGAATGCAATCTTTCCTTTGTTTCACACGTTGGATACAAGTTCTCCAGGCTCCTGAGAAATAATAATAAGTTTAACTTTTCATACCTTCAATGGTACAATTTGTTTGAAGAAGCCATATGAGACCCACCATTGTTGCAGGAGGGTCGGTTGGAGCTCCGACCAATAAGATTAGGACCGAATTTGCATACGAGCAAATTCGTGTCTTTAAGAACACGCCGGACACTCAGGGATTATTGTGATAGTAGTGTTCTTAGCGATAGGGTGGAGACAGTTTTTTTTCAAAATCGCTACACTTTGTAATCAAAGGTCTGGATTTTGCTTACCAGTGTTGTTTATTAAAATTATTTTTAATTTAGTTATAAGGTATACCTCCACCCTAATCACACAGCTTAGAGTGTACTCAATTAGCTGCTGAGTGCACAGGGAAAGTTGTCCTAATGAATCAGGAACCAGGAATCGAACCCAGGACCTTCAATAATTTTTTAAATTTTCGTAAACAACTTTGACGTTCGTTTCCCAGGATTGCTTTTGAGGTTATTCTATTTTAATATAATTAGTAGCGACATCTGTCGATAGAAATGTCTGAAACTTGAAATCTATTAATTTTGGCGTAATAATCTTTGTGTTAATACTAAAAGAAAGAGTGTTGAAAATTATCACCTAAAAATTTCTGCAGACAATATAGATCCGAAATTAATTATTTGAAATTATTCTTTGTTGCAACTTACTTAAATGGAAAGGGGGAAACTAGAAAACTTATCGATAAAAGTGGGGAATGGCCTTGAAAAGGTTGGGAACCGTTGGTTTAGTATGCTTAATTAAAGCTTATCCTCAGAATTGTTTATTTTAATTCCATGCTAACAAAATTGTATATTCTCTTTAATCTATATCTTATAGTAATGGAAAATTGCCATAAATTGATTGAAGCAATTTTTCTCCCAGAAAATTGCGTTTTACCCCAAGGAAACGGTTCTATTCCACGGATATTTCACTGGGGCAGGTTTTAAACTATATTTCCAAGAGTTTTGTCTTGAAGCAAAAAAGGGATTTTCTTTTTTGGTCTGGCCAAAAATTAATGTCCATAATTTTAAAGTACGGAAGCCTAAGAAGAAAAAAAGATCAAGTTGCCTTTTCTTTTTCTCGCCGACTAGAAACTAGCCCAATCTCCCGTTCTAATCATATGAAACACATCATTTTTATATCAGCATCTTCTCCAATCATTAATATTACGGAGATAGAACAAAAAAAAGATAAAAGAGAAGATGCAATAAAAAATATTTGTGAATCCCTTATTCCTTTTTCGCATATGAAACTAATCCATGTTTTTATAACATTTAGATACAGACATGGATGGGCAACGAATATTGGAAGAGACAAGGGAGCGAATAAGAAGATCCAGGGAAAGGGTTAGAGAGGAGCAGAGGCATGAGATAATGGACAATCTTAGTTGTCAATACTCGTGGAATTTCCACGGGTCTAGCTAGTAATTATTATCATTATTCTTTCGTAAAGATATTTAAAAATGTTTTACAAAATGTAATCTAGTTAGAACCAAAACCGTCACAAAAACTGCCGACATAGGTTTCTTCAGTCTTCAAGTTGGTCTGGCTGGCTATGTATGTATATATCACGCGTACAGGCAACGCCAATGGGGCTGGAGGGCTGAAAATTTAAACATTTACTCCTTATTATGTCTAAAAGAACGTTTGGGTTGTTTTATTTTAACCCTCCCCCCTAAATAATTTTTAGAGGGTGGGGGAAATTTGCAATGTAAATTTATGCTAAATTGGTCCTTTAGTTTGTGTCCGGCAGCATTCACGCTTGTTTTTTAAAAAGATTTTAGTGATCACCGCCCAACAAAAGGCGGTAGTAGTAACTTCATTCATTGATCACCCTTTTTTCCAATCTTTTAAATGATCAACCCCAATGCTTCCAAAAGACGTAAGTCTAACCAGGCCTGTTCTCTTTCTTATAATAATTTTCCCATAGAGTTCTGGGAACCAAGCTAAAATCTCGTAGAGCAAGGCTGAACGAAATTCGAATCCAATTCAAAATCGTCATGACGTAACGAAATGCTGAACACGCCAAAAACTCATTGAAGAGAATATTGTAACTCCCAATGGGCAGCTTTTTCATAGAACTTCTAAAATGACCGTTTGGTTTCTGTGTGAAATAATCAACATAAGAATAAATTAAAACGCTAAGTGTGTTCTAGATCGGATGTCACATTGTAAATTTGGGAAAATTCGTTGGAGTGAGCTTTCTGATTACGAGGGAAGACATCTGGGACCTGATGTTGACCTCCTAGGGAGACTTTTAGCACGATTGATATGGAAACATGCAGCTTCCGCCCACATTAAGGCGGGGGTCTTTGCTTTTTTGGTGTGCTTGAGCTCATAGACGGGTATGACCGTGAGAAAGTTCAAAGAAAGAAATAATCTATTAGAAAGGCAGGAAGGAAGAAAGAAAGAAAGAAAGAAAGAAAGAATCTGTAAAGAAAGAAAAAGTTATCGTCTGCTGAACTGTGCTATTGTCTATAATTTTGAGAAGAGTCATGAACATTCAAATCGGAGGTCTGGTTAGTCACTCAATAGAAACCGTCACGTGGCCAACGTCTTTTGGCAGCATGTCGTGTTGGGGGTGACCAATTAAAAAAAACTGAAAAAGAGGTGATCACTGAATAAATGGCGGGCGGGTTAAATTGCTGTAAAAAAAATAAAAAGAATTAACAGGTCTGGTTAGTCACTCAATAGAAACCGTCCCGTGACCAACGTCTTTTGGCAGCAAGCCGTGTTGGGGGTGATCAATTAAAAAGTTGAACAATGGCGTGGTCAATGAATAAGTTACTTCTCTCGCATTTTATTGAGCAATGATAACTAAAAAAAAAGTCTGAAATTTCAAAAAACAAGCATGCATGCTGTCGAACACAAACCAAGAGACCAATTTAGCATAAACTTAAATTGCAAATTGAACCCCCCGCTAAAAACATATTGGGGAGGGAGGGTTAAAAAAAAAGTTTTTTTTCTAAACATAATAAGGGTCAAATGTTTACATTTTCAGCCCTCTACCTCCATTGGTGCGGTCTGTACGCACGATACATACATAGCCGGCCATCCAGACCAACTTAAAAACTGAAGAAAACTTGACGGTTTTCGTGACAGTTTTGGTTGACAGTTTCTAACAAAGATGAAATAATATATAATAACGAATAATGAAAGTAGGGAGCTTATGATAAACTGACGGTTAGCAAGTTCGTCTCGCAAACCAATTCGTTTGAATAGTGAGTTCGATCCTTGGTGGTCCACCCACGACTTTTATCTTATGCTAAACCAGTGGCTTCAAAACTGAAGTCCGTGGACACCTGGGGGTCCGACAAATAATGCTCGGGGGTCCCCAGCAGTGTTCCCTCTAAACCTGACGCAGAAAATTCTGTTGGTAAAAGAAAAAAACTGAAACCCTAATTGTCAAACTCCATTCCATTTTCCGCGGTAACAAGAACAACCCTAACCTAATTCAGGGGAGTAAACTCTCCACTGTTTGTCTGTTCTGTCACGTAACCGATATATAAAATTAACATTTCCCTACCCTGATTTGAAATCACGACCAAGTATTTGTTAGGAGGGTGTCTTACCAACTGAGCTAAACTGACATGTCTTATATATTTACGAATTTATTTATTATATATACAATACAAAAGCTTCTTCAGTCGGAATAGAAGTAGGGATGGATTTTGACCTTGCAGCAGCCCGGCTTGTCACCGTTGTATTTTAGCACCAGCTGCATTTGAATCCGGTATACATGAACAAGTGTCGACTTTCCTTGTTGCTTCCCACTGACTTCACCGCTACTCCACCACTGTACGGCTTAGCTTTATAACCTAATAAACTAATAAACTAAATATTTCTAGCGATTGAAAAGGGGAAGATTGATGCTAAGCACCGGGTTTTGCAATTTTAACCTGAAATTTGTCTGAGCAAGTTTCGACACTCAATCTGTAAGTTGTGCATTTGGTAATCAGGAAGAAAGGGATTGTCAGTTGTCAGGAATGAATGGCAGACCATCGGTACTTGGAAAATTAGCGCTACACAATCTTTCAAGCCTCATTTACCACTATTTGGACGTAAATATCAAGACTGGGATGATGTATTTGAAAGAAAGACTGGGATGATGTATTTGAAAGAAAACCTTTAAAAGGATGCCATTAAAGATCGCTCCAAGGGAAAAGAAATTCGTTAAAATGTTAAAAAAATTTACAAAATAAAAAAACGAGTAAAGATTGGTAGGAAGTAAGATATATAGGATTTGAGAAGATATATACGATTTGGGAAGATATATAGGATTTGAGAAGATATATAGGATTTGGAAAGATATATAGGATTTGAGAAGATATATACGATTCGGGAAGATAGGGACGATGTCAGGAGTTCTGGGATAGACGGTTGGAGCCAAACATAGATAAAAGTGTTTTAAGAGGTTTAAGAACCATAAGTTCAACGTTGCATCCACCATCCATGGTAATAGTAGCAGGAAGAGGAGGGGGAAGAAGATGGGAATGGTTCAATCGAAAGTCTGGACCAAGTTTCATGTTAATCCAACAGGATACGACTGAGAAAATTTATATTTAACAAATTAGGTACCGACCGACCGACCGAAAAGTGTCTTATAGAGATGCGTGGACGCGTCTAAAAAAAGAAATAGAAGAAAACAGGATTTTAGTACAACAGAAGAGTGGGTGATTGGAATAGGGAGAGGTATGTATGTATCGTCGTTCTCCGCTTATACCCGTATCGTGGGTTAGGTACACACGGGCAATTGTTGTAAGACCCACTTCCGGCTTGCCAGGCCTGTCGAAGCTTCATTCTGCTTACGGCACTTTGTATTCCCCAATGGTCTCCCATCTAGGTACTGACCAGGCTCGACGTTGCTTAACTTCGATGATCTTACGAGAATCGGTGTATCCAACGTGATTTGACCGTAACCCCCTTAGCCTCGGGGAGAGGTTCCTCAATCCTAGTCCTTGTGCTGAGTACGGAGAGGCATTGAGTACCATTTTAAAAGTCTTTGGTATGACTTAGCGGTTGATTTGATTTGATTGAACCCTCGACCTACCGAACCAGTGGTGAGCCCTCTATCACTGGGCCATGGGCGATCGGTGAGGGAGAAGTAAGAATAGGGAAAGCGGGGGGGGGGGCAGAAAGAATTAAAGGGAGAGAGTGATTCTAAGCAAAAGGTGGGGGTCGTGAGGTATACGAATTGTTAGTGAGAGGGACGTGGGAATAGGTGTAGGAGTGGAGAAAAAGAGACAGAAACCAGGAAGACGAAGAGAGATGCATTGGAAAGAACAAAACGAAAATAAAAATAAAATAGAAAAATGGAGAACAAAGAGATAGTTTGAAATATATTGGGGAAAGAAAGAAAGAAAGAAAGAAAGAAAGAAAGAAAGAAAGAAAGAAAGAAAGAAAGGGAAAATGGTAGTGGAGCAAAAAAAAGAAAGGAAGTAAGAAGGTAGTAAGAGGAGAAAGAAAGAAATAATTGTAGTAGGAGGGGGGAAAGGAAGTAGAGAGAAAGAAAGAAAGAAAGAATGGTAACTGGAAGAGAAAGAAAGAAAGAAAGAATGGTAGTAGGAGGGGGAAAGGGAGTAGAGAGATAGAAAGAAACAAAGAAGGAAACAAAGAATGGTAATTAGAAGAGAAAGAAAGAAAGAAGGTAGTAGTAAGAGGAGAAAGAAAGAAAGAATGTAGTAAGAGGAGAAAGAAAGAAAGAAAGTAAGAAGGTAGTAAGTGGAGAAAGAAAGAAAGAAGGTAGTAAGCGGAGAAAGAAAGAAGGAAAGGAAGAAGGTAGTAAGAGGAGAAAGAAAGAAAGAATGGTAGTAGGAGGGGGAAAGGGAGTAGAGAGATAGAAAGAAACAAAGAAGGAAACAAAGAATGGTAATTAGAAGAGAAAGAAAGAAAGAATTGTAGTAAGAGGAAAAGACAGAAAGAATGGTGGTAGGAGGGAAAAGAAAGGTAGAAAGAAAGAAAGAAGAAGAAGAGGAGAAAGTAAAAGAAGAAAGAGAAAAGGGAATAAAGGAAGAGAGGAAGAAAGAATGATAGTTGCAGGGAAAAGAAGGAAAGTAAAAAAGGTTGGGTGGAGAAGAAAGAGCGACAGAAATAAAGAATGGTGGTAAGAGGGAAAAGAAACGTTGTAGACAGAAAGAAAGAAAGAAAGACAGAAATGCAGAAGTACAGAAAGAGAAGAAAGAACGAAAGAAAGAAAGAAGAGAAAGAGGAGAAATAAAGAAAGAAGCACAGAAAGAAAAGAAAGAAGAGAAAGAAGAGAAAGAAATGCAGAAGTACAGAAGAAAGAATGGAAGAAAAGAAATACAGAATGAAGAGAATGAAAAGAAGAAGAGAAAGAAAGAAAGAAAGAAAGAGGAAAAAGAAAGAAGGAAAGAAGAAGAAAAGGCGAAAGAAGAGAAACCACAAAGCAAAGAAAGATTTTTTTCTAAGAAGCAAGGGAGGCAACTGCAATTTTCTCTCCACTGGTTGCTAACGTACACATACAAGATGATACCAACAGGCATATTGACAACTAGAACGACGGAAAGACCGTCCGACAGATAAATGGAAGGATTGGCTGACGGGTCGGCAAGCAGGTCGTAAACAAAATAGTGGAATGAAGGTTGAAATGGCAGAAGCAGCCGACTGTATCAGAAGCATTATTGAGGCAGTATCGGAAGAAGTAGCAGGAGGCTTTATTTATTCCTATGTAAATTGAGTCTTTAATGCTGGCCTGTTGTATCGTCGAACGGACAACAGCAATTCGTGGAGATGGTTTTGTTCTTCTATTTACACGTGCGTTTAGCCCTGAACGCAGGCATAGCAAACCGAGAAAACACACCCAGCGCACTCTAGGCCAAATTTACATCTCCCGTCGTCGGCGGTAAGTAAAAAAAAACAACATTTTCACGCATTTATTTGTTGCTCTCTGAAGGGAGAGTAAGTAAGTATTGGAGCAAACTTGTCTCATAGAATAATTACCTCTCAGCTAACGAAGTTGTAGAGGTGTATTTTGTTTAGTGTAGTGAGTTTGATCCTCACTGGATGCCCTATTAATGTGGCCATGTGCCTGACTATGCTAAGCTTTGTAAATAAATATTCGGCAATTGTTACCTTTTCCGCGTTAAATTCAAAACATTTCCGCATTAGATTTCGCTGCACATGTTTGTCTGGGGACCTCAGAACGGCATTTTTTCTTGACAAATTTTGAAATTTTCTCTGATCAATTTTTAAAAAACCTTATCTGTGAATTTATTTTTCAACAATTTCATTTTCAAATGAAAGCAGAAAAGTTGCCCATTTAAACCGGTATTTTATAAAAATTTAGCTCATAAGTTTCGTGTTTAGGGTTAGGTTTAGGGCTAGTGTTAGCAAACTTGTCATTATCGCGATGGTAGTTTCGCCACTGAAAAAATAGTTTACGCCGTCCATGTTTTGAATTTAACGCGGAAAGGGTAACAATCGCCAAATATTGATTATACTCCAAACGCTTCTTGTTTGGATATTTGTTTTTAATCTCATATCGACAACAGAGCTGACCCGTTCATTAGGCGGACCTAGGCGGGTGTTTATGGTGCAAAGGTCCTAGGGGCGCACTCCAAACTAAAGAAAAAAATTGTTGTTAGAATACAACCTGGGTTGCAAGTTTCGCCTAGGGCGCATGAAACCAGTATTGCGCAACTTTTAATAGTAAATACTGTGGCCGAATGTTAGCAAACTCGTTTCGTAGAATAATTCGTTAGTTTAGTGATGTTGATCCTCATTGGATGCCCTACTATTGTGGCCTCGTGCCAGACTAGGTTAAGTTTTGTAAATAAATATTTACTTTCCAACCGCTTCTTGTTGGGTTTCGGAGATACAGCAGTACCTTGAATAATTCGATTTTGATTAGTGCTGGTTTTGATATAGTACGGTTAAGGTATTGCTGTACAAATTAAAGTAAGTGTAAACTGAAAAGAATACCCACATTGAATTACAATAAGATTGTGAACAGTGTCGTTTTGAACAGTACAGAAAACCTTTGAACTAATTAAGGTATACCTGTATTTGCTTTTAATTTCATATCGCCATTCTTTTCCATTTTCTTTCATTTATTTATTTTATATACTAGTGCAGTACCCGTCATAACTGACGGGATTATTCAAGTATGGATAAATTATATAAATATAAACAGTGTAGGCGCTCTAGGCGAGACTTAAAATTTGCGCAAGAGTTTCATGCGCCCTAGGCGAGATTTGCGCCCTCGGTTGTATTCTAACGACTATTTTTTTCAGTTTGAAGTGCACCCTTAGGACCTTCGCACCCTAGGCGACCGGCCAGCTTCGCCTAATGGATGGACCGCCCCTGAATATATATTTTAGTATGAATGGATTTATTGCAAAAGATCTTTTTGGATAACATTCGCTATGTGTGTCTGTGGTCGTTGTATTCTTTGTCTCAATTGGATAACTTCGTTATTCCTTAATATATTTCAATGACATTTTGTATGTAGGCTTGTGGAGAGGTATGGTGAGTTATGGCCAATCCGATTGTTTGTTTACATTTTATAAGCAAAAACGTTGTTTTTGTTTACAAGTGGGAAAATTTCTCAAATCTTCACCGATTTTGATTAAATTTGGCTATAATGTTGACAAACCCACAGGAATTGAAAAAAAATTAATATGCAAAAAATGTTGAAGTTTGGAACTGCTGAACCGATTAGAATGAAAATTGTTATACAGGTTCTTGGACACCTAATTACTGAAAATATATAACGTTTTTTAAATTTTATGGTTTGAATAAGAAATATCGGGTATCTCGGAGTTAACGGTCCTAATAAACAACTAATTGCCACCCTGGTAGTTCAGCATACCATATTCTCTCTCTCTCTCTCTCTCTCTCTCTCTCTCTCTCTCTCTCTCTCTCTCTCTCTCTCTCTCTCTCTCTCTCTCTGCCGGGGACTTTTTATACTTTTGAGATACTTTAAAGAAGCTTTAAATGATTTTTGCATTTTCTTCTTTTACTTCAATTTGTTTGTTCTTTCTTTCTTTCATTTCCTCTTTTTCTTTCTTTCTTTCTTTCGTTCTTTCTAGCTTCCTTCCCTACTTTCTTTCCATCATTCTTTCTTTTTCTCTTCTTTTCTTTCTTTTCCCTCCTTTCTCTTTCTTTCTTCTTTATTGCTTCCACTCTTTTCTCCCTTTTCTTTCCTTCGTCCTTTCAGTCTTAGTCTCTTTTCCTCATTTTCTCCATTTCTTTTTCATTCTTTCTTTTATTCCTTTCTTCCCTTCTCTTTCCTTTGTCATTCATTTATTATTATTTCATCTTTCTTTCTTTCGTTCTTTGTCTTATTGCATTTACCCTTTCCTCTTTTTCTTTCCTTCGTTCTTAGCTTCCTTTCTTCCTTTCTTTCCGTTATTCATTCTTTCTTTCTTTTTCTTTCTTCCTTTCTCTTTCCTTTTGTCAAACTCCATGACAAAGTCAGGAGTTGACTTTGTTTTCCTACCGTAACAATAACAAAAACAATCATCACCAAAATTAGGGATGTAAACCGATATGTAAAATCCCCATTTCCCTACCATGATTTGAACTCGTGATCGGTAGCCGGCTATCTTACTGACTGAGCTAAATTGACAAGTCTTAGATATTAACGAAAATTTAACGTACAGATACGCATGGGCTTATTTCATTTTTCCACCTTTTCTTTCTTTTTCTCTTTCTATCGTAGCTTTTTTCCCTCCTTGCAATTTACCCTTTCTTCATCTTTCTTTTTCTTTCTTCTTTTTCTTTCTTTTTTCTTTCTTTTCTTCTTTCTTTCCCTTTTCTTCTTTTTTCTCTCTATTTTCTTTCTTTTTCTTTTTTTCTTCTTTCTTTCCCTTTACTTCTTTTTTCTCTATTTTCTTTTTCTTTTTTTCTTCTTTCTTTCCCTTTTCTTCTTTTTTCTCTTTTTTCTTTTTTTCTTTTCTTCTTTCTTTCCCTTTTCTTCTTTTTTCTTTCTTCTTCTCCTTTCTTCATTTTTCTCCTTTTTCCTTTTCTTTTCTTCTTTCTTTCCTTTTCTTTCTTCTTTTTGCTCTTCTTCTTTCTTCTCTCTTTGTTTTGTTCTTCTTCTTTTCATTTTGATCCGTGGGGTAAACCTGTCGCAGACCCTTAACAAAATATGAAATACAAATACCGTCCATAATTAAGTGATCGGCGAATTAATATTTAATTAAATCGATAATTGCTTTCCACAGGATTTGGAAAACTCCCCACTAATTAGTTCTCGAAAGCTATTCGGCCAGTTTGTGAATGTTTAATTTACAGCTGGGATCGCCAAAGTGGTCGATATCGACCCCTGGGGGTGGAGGGGACTATCTAAGGACTTGATAAATGCATGGGGGTCAAAAGGGGGTCGATAAACGCTGAGAAGGATCTATTGAACTTTTGGGATCCAAAGCTAACATTTGTGTAAGGAATAAAAATGCATAAAATACAACTTGGTATCATAATTATCGGTTGATATATAATTATATACTATGGATTTGATACGTTTCCGTAGATTTGATACATTTTGGAAGATTTTCCATGTTTCTGAAGATTTTGTACGTTTTTTGAAGATTGGGTACGTTTTTGGGGAGATTTGGTACGTTTTGGGAAGATTCGCTACGTTTTTGCAAATTTGGTATGTTTCTAAAGATTTGGTACGTTTTTGGAAGATTGGGTACGTTTTGGGGGAGATTTGGTACGTTTGATAAATGATACTGATCATGATGGTGGTGGTGGATGTGTTGGAGGTGGTGATGATCACCACCATCATCACCATAACCACCAGAACTACCATCACCACCACCACCATCATTATCACTACCACCACCACAATCGTCACAACCACCATCACCACCACGACCACTATCATGACCACCATCATCACCACTTCCACCACCACCATCATCACCATCATCAGTATCATCAGCCCCATCTACACAGTGAAGGTAGTTGTGGTGTTGACACACATGGTGGACATCTTGAATTGTGAGATAGAAGGAAGCTTCTGTGCAATTCTAAAGTTCCAATTTCGAATTCTGCATCATAAAAAATGTATGATTTGACTCCGATATCATCCATATCGGGCTTGTTTATGCAAGTTTATTGCAATTACAATGTCCATACCAGTCATGGCGTCCATCTTGAATTTTCAATGACTTGCATGTATTATCCAAATTGCAATTCGCCAAAACTGTGTATGGTAATTAATTATGTCCTCAATATCATATTATATCCATTGCTGACAGGAAAATTGATCTAAAAACAGTTGTCACTGGCAGACATTTTGAAAGGGTTGCCATGGGCGACATATTGAAAATTCATGATGGTTTCATATCCAAATCTTTTTTGAATGCCTTTGGCTATAAGTGTACCAAATTTTATGCTTTTATCACAAAATGCACCATTATTTGGCCAAGAGGACCCACTCTAACGAATTCAAGGAAATTAGTGTTAACAATATAAATCATACGAAACAACAGGGCCGGTGCAAGGGATCCATGCGCCCTAGGTGGCACTTAAAATTTCCGCAAGGGTTTCATGCACCCTAGGCGAGACTTCAATTTTACCTCTCCCCTCGCTCCCGGTTATATTCGAATGACTATTTTTTCAGTTTGTAGTGTGCCCTTAGAACTTTTGCGCCCTAGGCGACCGCCTAGGTTCGCCTAATGGATGGATTGGCCCCGTGAAATAAACAACAGTTTTGTTTCTCTCTGATAGTTACGTTTTCAGTACGAGATTTCGCGTTGTATTACTTTTTTTTCTATTTTAAACGAAATCGAGACTCCTGGATATTTTTAAAAAATCATTTAATAGATTGTGTTGCGACAATCTTTCAAGCGGGGGGAGACTACCTTCCTGCTTTGAGAATCAGCATTCGAAACCAGTATTGTTCCTGGTCTCGAACACTGAACACTGGTACAAATTCTAATAGTAATTTGATCTTGAGAATCAAAACATTTCAACCTTTCTTACAAACGGCCAGTCTTGTATATCTTTATAGTTGCATTCCAGATCAGTTGTCAAATGTTTTGCGGCTTTGCCCAAAGAAGAGGTTAACGCTGTCAAAAGTTTTAAATTAGACAATGTTAGCAATAGAAGGCATAGCATTTTGGGTCTTTTAAATTAGTCCGGCTCCGACCAACATTTCCATAACCAGTGCGAATTGATATGTTAAGTTTGGGTTAGGGTTTACGTTTTCGTGCTGGGGACTGTAACGTTCTGGTTGTGTTTATTGCCTCTGCACGCTTTGTTAGTCTTTTTATTCTAGCTGTATGAGATTAGAATGCGTTTGATTCGTAACCGTGTTTAAGCGTGTTAAGAAAAGAAGACGGAACAAGATAACACGTGTGATAGGGTTCTTCGCATGGTAAGAAGTGGGCTTTCCCCGTTCCCACTTCCGGCCCGCGTTTTCTGGGACCGGAAACGGAATGTGGGTTGCTGGGAGCTTGCTTCGGCATGTTTATTGATTTAATATATAGATACATTTATATAATCATTACAGGGACTATCGGAAAAAAACAGCATTTTTGGTCTTTTTCGTTGAGAAAAAGAAAATGCATTTTCTTATTTTTCTCTTTGAAATTATGGACGTTAGCTTTTGGTGGGGACTAAGGAAAAATACCCTAGATTTTTTTTTCGAAACGCAATAATTATTTCATTTTAATATTAATCAACTTCTGGTGTTTCTTCTATTCCATAGTATCCGAAAGATTATGTGACACTTTAACTTTTCCCAAATCACACACGAGCATAATTAAATATCTAAGGTGTGTGCGCCGAAGAATGGATCGGCCGAAGATCGTAGTCGTGTACTCACCTTTGGCTGGCAACATGTTGCCGTCCAAAGATGAGTACACCCCAACTCTACAGCGTTGCCAAAAATATTTTTTCGAAGGGGTGTTCTCATCTTTGGACGGCAACATGTTTACATGTTAATATTTATGACCAAACTCTACAGCTTTGAACATCTTGCCGTCCAAAGATGAGTACCCCACTACAAAAGATATTTTGCTAACAGTTTCAACGCTGTAGAGTTTGGTCAAAAATAATACTTGATAATATCTGTTTTGATTAATGTTCCACTGTATATTAAAAGATCCTGCTATGTTTGGTTTAGAAGACAATTAACTTTCTATTAAAAAGTGGTAGGGATGTACTTATTTATGGGCGATACTGTAGGTTTAGGGTAGATTTGCAGGCTGTTTTTAGTGCCTACAAATAACTGTATGATAAAAAAAATGCGTGGGGATAAGCAGTGAAGCATACTGTCATATTTTAAGCCTTCCACATCAGTCACAGCAGACGACAAACCTTGTGTTTGAAAGTCACGTTTTCCGTACGCGATTTCGCGTTGTCTGGCTTTCTTTTTCTTCTCAATATAAACGAAATCGAGGCTCCCACTTAAAACATTGAAGGTTTCGTTGTTTTGTTGTTTTTTTTCTCACATTTTTCTTTTACGTTGTGATTTTATTTGAACAAAAATACAGGCAATTAACATTTAAATTGGAAATATGATATTCTTTCCTAAACATCAGAAATAACTTAATAATTAAACAGGTCTGGTTAGTCACTCAATAGAAACCGTCATGCGACCAATGTCTTTTGATATGTCGTGTTGGGGGTGATCAATAACAAAAATTGGAAAAGAGCGTGATCAATGAATGGCTTATTTTTCTCGCCTTTTGTTGGGCCGTGATCACTAAAAAAGTTCGGATTTAAAAAAAAATTAGCGTGAATGCTGCCGGGCACAAACTAAGGGACCAATTTGGCATAAGCTTACATTGCAAATTGAAACCCCCACTAAAAACCTTAGTGGGAGGGTTCAAAAAATTTAGTGGGAGGGTTCAAAAAACAAAACAAAAACGTTTTTTTGAAGACATAAGGAGTAACTGCTTTCAGCTCTCTAGCTCCATTGGTGCGGCCTGTACGCGCGATACATACCAGCCAGACCAGCTTAAAAACTGAAGAAACCTATGTTGACAGTTTTGATGACAGTTTTGGTTGACGGTTTCCGATAAAGATCGCTGAAAAGAGATTTGAAGACTTAGATATACAAGAAATGATTGAGAGGATTTCGAGGCTCCTTGGTTGGGGGGCTCCTGGTGAAGATCGAACTCACTACAGCAGTAATGGTCTGCGATACTAGCTTGGGGCCCTATATATTGATATTTACTAAATTTATCTTAGTCTAGCACAAGGTCACAAATGTGAGGTACCTTGTGAGAATCGTGATTCAAGACAATTCGTACATGATGATGGAAGCAGTGAAATCCATGATTGTTCTGGAGAGGCTGACGAGATATTTCGCCGATATGACGTCATACATTGACATTGATAGTATAAAAAAACTGCCCTAAAATTTCAAATAAAAAATATCTACCGCCTAAAGTCAAAAAGAGCATTAAAAAAATACCCAGTCATTTTGAATGAATCCTAAAATGCTTATTATCAGCATCATCATCCTCAGTATCAGCAGCCGTTGTAAGTCAACTGCTGGATAAAGGCCTTTCCCATCTCCTTCCTTGACGACCTCGATTGCGCTGATCTTTGCCATGTTTTACCGACAAACCTTTTTATCTCATCCCTCCATCTTGTATCTGGTATTTTCCGACTGCGTTTACCAATCAGTTAACCTTTGTCATTTCTTCTCGCTATTTGTCCAGTCCATCTCCATTTTTGTCGCTTAATTAATTGTATAATATATTTCATCCTGGTCGCCCACGGATCCATGTTGAGCTTTTTCTATCTCTTATTGTTATTCCTAGCATTGCTCTTTATAAACATCACTAAATGAAGCTATACGTACATATCTCGTCTCCCAGTTTACATATCTGAGTACTTTAAAGGGCTAAATCATGGTTTTCAGACATGAGGAATTCAGAAATACACTTTATTTTACCATAAAAGTAATTAATGTATAGGTATTTCAGTATTTTACAAGGAAATTTCAAGTATACTTTATAGGCCAAAGTCTATGGGTCGTGAAACTAATTCTGGAGGTATATACACATATACATCGTTAGAAAGAAAATTCCATCAGCTTTCCAACGGTATATGTTCACAATTTGTATCTGGTGGACTTAAAGAGTTACAGCCCAAAACGTGAAGCTAGGTGTTGAACATTTTACGAGAAAACTTCAAGTACACAGTCCAATGTCTAATCGATTGTGGATTTAAGACAAAAGACAAAGCTTAGAGAAAAGGCTGATGCAATTACGTACAATAAAAATGTCTGATGCAATCTAACGCATTTTATTAGCGGTCTTAAACCTTTGTGAAGCACTGTATATACTACTAAAATTCTCTATTTGAACAATTCACTGATAAAAAAAATTATCCAGTAAATATCCAAATACTCAGCCAATATTCTTGGGAGTCTTAGAACATCCACCCTCCCCATTCCCGAGAGCGGGAATCCCTGCGTCCCCTTACTTCTTTTTTAGCACTACGTCACTGCCTAAACCATATGCAATAAGACTTTCGCATGAACAATCTTAAACGTGTATTGCTTATGAGAAGACAACATCACACATTGCAATCACAAACTCTCGCTTATCCGTGTAAACTGAAAATGAGATGTGCAGTTCGTATTTGTTTACGCTACGCGCACGCGCAGAAGGCAAACATTACTTCCTGTCTAAGCATCCCTGGACAAAAGAATCGTCTGTTTGTTTTGTCATTCTCCTATTTTTAGTTTTACATTTTGTTTTTTGGCGTTTATCTTTTTATCTTTATTTATTTGCCGAGTTGCTGATTTACGATCACTGATTGTCGTGTCTTTCTTGAGTCTATTACTGATTGTGATAGGATTTAATAACCTTTCACTGCACTGTTTTATAAACCCCCTGATAAGAACTGGACTCGTTGTTGGTTCTCCTTTATACTCCCAATCTTGTTTTTTTCTTTGTCTTTGCTTTTTACTAGGGTTCTTGTTTACGTTTTAAAACTACAGAGACTGACTCTAGTCAATGTCCCTATTATTCAAATACATAGTTCACACTTTTCAAATAAGAACCCTTATTCAAGATTTGTTGTGTTTTCTGTTTTGTTTTGCTATGTTTTCTTCTTTGGGTTTTTGTTTTTTTGTTTTGCTTTTCTGGGTGTAAAATATTACGTAAAATGATGAGAGAAATATATTTG
>VCCN01004356.1:2249750-2260928 GCA_006491835.1 Architeuthis dux
ATGGCATACAAGGAATATTGTATATAAGAGGAATGAAAGTATAGAATTTATACAAACTGTAATGGTAGAAAGAAAAACACAAATAAAACAATCTAAAAAACAATAAAACAGGTCTGGATAGTCACTCAATAGAAACCATCACGTGACCAACGTCTTTTGGTAGCATGCTGTGTTGGGAGTGATCAATTAAAAAAATTGGAAAAAGGAGCAATCAATGAATAAGTTACTTCTCTCAGCAGTGATAACTAAAAGAGTCTGAATTTTAAAAAAAACAAGCGTGAATGCTGCCAGACACGAATTAAGGGACTAATTTAGTATACAATTTACATTGCAAATTGAACACTCCACTATAAACCTATTTAGGGGGGGGGATTTAAAAAAAACGTTTTTTCAAGACATAAGTAGTAAATGTTTAAATTTTCAGCCCTCTAGCTTCTATTGGTGCGGCCTGTACACATGATACATACATAGCCAGCCAACAAGATGAACTTAAAAACTGAAGAAACCTATTCAAATGGTTCTTTGGACGAATGAACTCCTTTGTGTTGTTTGTGTTGTAAACACAACATTTCAGTCGATCCATTCTTCGGCCTTCTTCAGGTGTAAAATAAACACACGGGCCATGCGTTATATGGGTTACCCCTTCTGTTTACCCCATCACACTTGGATTTTACACCTGAAGAAGGCCGAAGAATGGATCAGTCGAAACGCTGTGTTTATAACACAAACAACAAGAAGGAGTTCCATCATCTGAAGAACCATTTGAATATTAATGACCCTTCTCAAAACTATAGAAAATATCTGAAGAAACCTATGTTGACAGTTTTTGTTGATGGTTTCTAAGTTTCTAAGACCAAATTTATTCACAGGCAGCCCTTAGGAAGGAATGGCAGTGTAAGCTGCTATTCTAGACAAAATGATTTTTTATAAATTCTTATCTGAATACAAGTTCCAAGATCAGTTAGATTTGAGTTCCTCTAAATTATTTTTACCTCAGCAAACAAAGTTGGAAGAGGTATATGTAGCCATCCTTCAAAACAGGGTACCGGAATATTTTCGTTGATTTCAGCCATTAGCGATTTCTGCTATGGAAGACCATATGCTTAAAATCTCCTTCTTTAAAAACTGGTTTCTGTGGAGAATTTTCTTTTTCTTTAGAAAGATTTTTTTTTAAAGAATTTTAATACAATGTTTACTCACCTTAGTTGAGGTCATTTCTGAATGTAAAGGTTTTTAATTTAAATTTACGAAACAGCATGAATACAGATTATACTTACGTAGTTGTTTTTAAGACTTACTTTACAAATAAGTAATAACATAGTTGGGTTTTTTTTCTTAAAAAAGGCGACTTGGCCGATTCGGTATAACATATACATTCAGTAAATTTATATTAAAAACCTTTAAATTCAGAAATGACCTCAACTACAGTGAGTAAACATTGTATTATTAAAATTCTTTAAAAAAAAATCTTTCTAAAGAAAAAATAATTCTCCACAGAAACCAGTTTTTAAAGAAGGAGATTTTAAGCATATGGTCTTCCGTAGCAGAAATCGGCAATGGTTGAAATCACCTGAGACTATTCCAGTACCCTGTTTCGAAGGATGGCCATATATGTTTTCACTTGTGTCTGTCTATCAGTCCACACAATATGTCCAAAGGTTTTCAATAAATCTCAATGAAATTTTGTGGAAGGGTGGGCAATGGGCTGAGGAAGAATTGATTAAACTTTGGTGTTGATCCAAAGATTTTTTTTAACAGTTATCTCCCTGCATTATAGTCATATCTACAGAGTATCTCCAGTAGGTAACAAAAGAAAATGGAACAGAAGATGGCTGACATTGCACTTGTAATACAATTTAGCTAAAGTCTTTCTTAGATCTTTAACAATAAGTATATTTCCAAAGGTTACAGCAAGGTGCAGGTGGTCCCACTGCGTAAGTGCTTTCGTTGATTATCATTGCACTGAATGCCGAAAGCTTCAGCCAAAAAAATAGCAGAGATAATTGATAATAGATAGAAAGGGAATAATGAAAAAAGAAATCCCACAATGCAACACTTTCCCCGCAGAAACCTTCACAGGTTTCCTTCTTAGCTTTTTTTTCCCCTCTCAATATACCAATTACCCAAGTTCATTTCCCTGATGCATATTTCTTTTGTACTTACAAAACCCAGGTTTTGTGGCAGCACTAAAGGTGCTGGAGAGGAGAGGATATTTCTTATTATGTCTTAAATATCAGTGTTCAAGAGATTGGATGTTGTAAAGAGAGGGAGTCAGAAGGTAAGAAAGAGCACAGAAGCAAATAAGGGGACTGAGTAGAAAGAGAAATAATCAAGTCAAATAATCCGATAAAAAAAACACAAAGGAAAAGGATTAGCAAAATCAAAAGGAAATGAACCAAAATGGCTGGGCTTATCAATATACAGTACCTCTCATGAGTATTTGAACAAACAGAAATATTACTAGTATGGCTTGGTTTTAAGAGTTGTAAAAAAATGGGAACTTTACGCAAGAAGAAAAAATTTTATTGCAATCAGCAAAACAAGGCATGTATTTTGGCATGTTTTATGGTTCTGAACGCAATATTTCAGGAAAAAATATTTTTTAAGTTGAATCAAATTGTTAAATGAATTAAACCGAGTATTGTTTTTCTCTCCTGCTATAATTTTGTTCAGAATTAATCAAGGCGATTGAAAAGGCTTACTAACATTGTTATTTGGAAAAGGAGCCAAACTAGTAAGTTAAATATATTGCCACCACTGCCTAAAAATGAATCACTGTAGCCAAGTTGCTTCATCTTTCTTACAATACCCTCTCTCTGTAAGTTCTTATCTCTTTGTCACCCAAGACTTTACTAACCCACCTACCCCATCCCGACTCTTTGGACAGTGATACATGGTAACATAGAACAATACATGACAGTTGGAGTTTTCAGTTTCAAGGGAACAGTTTAACAGAACAAGTAGGACAAAAAAGGATATAATTTTTATCTAAAAAGATTTAAAATTTAACCTCTCTCTCTATCTCTATCTCTATTTATCATTCCAACCAAGATTTTCCACAAATGACTAAATGTCATAATGCAAAATATATGTGTTCATTTCACAATGGATTATTATTGTAAATCAAGCACTTCCCTGAAAAAAGAAGAATTTTTAAAAAATGAAAAACCCGTTTTTAGAAGGTGGCTACTGGACTACATATGTAAATTTTCAAGGCTCTATATGTAAAAATGAGACCAGGAGCACTGAAATGGACAGACAGAACAAACGAATGAAAAGGGATGAATACCTTGCCATCATGTTTTTTTTAGTGTTTGGTCTGGCCGGTGCTCGTGGCTATGCTGATTCAATAGCCTGAAACTAGACCAATGCATATATGGGAAAGAGAGAATGCAATCATAGGCAAGAAACATAAAATGTGTGCTTGTTCAAATACTTATGAGCAGTACTATAATATATACAGCGCTACTGTTATATACAATGTATTTACCATATGCAATGGCCCTTATACATTTAAACTTGCTGCTTCTGCTGCAGAATCTGGCAATGGAGTTGTTTTTGCAAATTTAGAAATCCTACATCACTAGGCAGAATGATTTAATGGGCAAAATGCCTTTTCTTCTATACAAAACTGCAAGTGGATACAAAATCTAAAAGCACACTGATATCTAAGTGGGTCATTGGTTGAATCATTAATCGCTGCTACCCTCAACGCTGGCTTATTGCCAGGTTTAGGTTATTCATGTGTTCTCACATTTATATGTATCTAACTATGTATCGGGCCCTCGCCCAGCCCTAACTGTTATATAGTAGAAACTTGAAATTTTGCACACTCACTCCCCTTAATGAGTAGGGAGAACATTTTTTTTTGTTTTTTGAAAATTCACCCCCTAGATAGGATTTTAGAGGGGTGTTCAATTTGCAATGTAAGTTTATGCTAAATTGGTCGCTGGTTTGTGCCTGCTTGTTTTTTGAAAATTCAGACATTTTTTGGTGATTACAAAAGGCAGGAGAAGTAACTTATTCATTGATCACCCCTTTTTCCAACTTTTTAATTGATCACCCCCAACACAGCATATATGGGTGGTGGTGATTCATAATTTCCACTGGATTGCTAGTTGATAACATTTTATTCTTTTCTATGCACAATGACAGAATTGCAGGATTCTATAATCAACTGAAAAATGTGTTTCACCTATTGACATCTTTGAGTAACAAAGCCTTGAGTATGATTATCCTTTGGTGTAATCAATAGAATCTTGAAGCAAGTTTTTTTTCCCTACTGACATCCAGATGGTTCATGAGTTCAATTATTCAATGAGCTGAGCATGATTCTTATCTATTAGGTTGTTAAATATGAAATGTTGTTGTTTGAATAGTAAGAAAAAGGATGATATAAACCAGTGGTTCTCAACGTGGGTGGCATTGGTTTGTTTCAAGGGGGTGTTGAGGTGTCTAAGGACCTTAAGGGGCATTTGAGCTTCTAGAGAGGGCGTTGTGGAGATTCCATAAACATCTATGATTCTGATTTACAAATTGCTATTGTTTAGTAGTATCTGCTTAGAAATGCATTGATATACTTACTATAACATTTTCCTTAATAAAGACTTTGAAGTGAATGTTGATGTTTCTCTTTATAATGACAAGCAACCACATGTCTTTAAAAATCTGTGTTGAGGACTTCTCATATTTAAACTATGGGGGGCATGTAGCTAGGTGTCATGAGGGGCATTGGGCTGAAAAAGGTTGAGAAACACTGATATAAACAATAAAAACGGTAAATATTTAATCGAAATATGACCCATTTGAAAAAACAAAAGTCATATAATAGCAAAAGTTCAAATGTTCTTATAGTGCAAAAGGCTTTTTAAAAATTCAAATGGTTCTTCGGGTGATTGAACTCCTTGTAAGCACAACTTTTCGGCTGATCCATTCTTCAGACTTTTTCAGGTGTAAAATCCGAGTGTGATGTGGTAAACAGAAGTTTTTATTTTTATTTTTAAAGGGGGTAACACTTATAACACAGGGCCCGGGTGTTTCTGTGTCTTGTCAGATTTGGGTCTGTTGAGCAGTGGAAGCCACATCAAGTTGAACTCTGCACTTGTCTGACTAATGCATTTAGTCAACATGTTGATGTGAGCTGCTTCTTTGATTTTTCTCTGCTTCCAACAGCGTTCTCTGTCAATAATCTGGACTTCCTCACAGAGAGGAAGATGGTCGCCTTTTTCTCTCCAGATATGGTCTGCCATAGTTAATTTTTCTATCTTGCCCTTGATTATGGCTTTTTTTGTGTTCATCAAGTCTGACCTTGAGGGGGCGGCCCATTTCTCTGTATACAACATAAACAACAAGAAGTTCAATTCTCCAAAGAACCATTTGAAAATTAATGACCTTTCTCAAAACTATGGAAAATAGCTTTTTAAGAAATACTTCATAATATTCTTGGGCTTTTTAACAGTGTATTAGGTTAGTAAGAAAGTTCTAGAAGTTCAAGACTGAGTGTTTAAGAGCCTTTTCAATTCAGGCTATATACAGATTGGCTCTTTGCTTTCAAAATCATAAGTTTCACTTGAATCAAAGCATTTGCAACATCATAAAAAATTGATTTCTTCTAAGCAGTTAAGAATATGATTTGCAATATGGGCTTCAGTGTTCAGCTGAATGGATGCATTAAATCAAGCAGGTCTTAAAGTATATTATATTTGTGAAAATATGACGTCAATGGATGTTGTTGTGGTGGTGAAAATGGGTGTGGCAGGGTTGGATCAAGGAAACTACCAGCACGGTAACATCACGCCACCAGCTGCTTTCTGATTGGACCTTCACTGCACAGCTTGCAGTAAGTTGTTGGCGTTCAAGCATATTTCGGCTGATGGCCGCCATTTTGGATCAACTTCAGGCTTCATTAACAGGTGAGCTTTACAACACTGTGTACATTGATTTATTATTGTGCATTGATATAAATGAACTTGGCTTATTAAGTGACATTTATCTAATTATAGTGTACTGATATATAAAGACATACATATATATTTAGTGATATTCTAATACCAGGTATTCAAAGAAGGAAGTATTGGCTGTATGACAACTTACATCAAGTTCCAGCATCGTGAATCTAAGACATTGGACCAGCCTCAAAGTGGATGACCATTGGCACTGAATCAGGACGGCTTCCAGGTCATGGGGGCCAATCGACAGTTGACTATCCAATGAATGGTGCAGCAGTTTATCTACACTCACTGTACAGGCCTCCCGCTTTAAAACACGGTTCCCGTTATAATGCGGGCGGTGAACACCAAAATATTAATCTAGCTCCAAAATAGCTAAATCTAACTCCAAAATGGCTAAATCTAACACCAAAATGGCTAAATATATTGTGGCTGGTTATAAAGAGGTTAGCTTTCTTGGACCCCAACACCCGCGTTATAACCGAGTCATCGGTCTGCAATCATCAAAGTCTCTCAACTTCATACATAGCTGTACCAGAGCCAAAATTGCATCAGAAAAACATTATGCTTTGTTGGTGGTGGGATGTTTGTAGTATCATTTACCACCATCTGAACAAGTCTATCATTTAAAGCAGTGGTCTTCAGACTTTAACTATTCGGGGAAAACCTTTTCAATAATTAAATTTTCTAGGGAACCCCTTTCAAAAAACAACTTTCCCTCCTACATACAGTATCGCCCATAAATAAGTACACCCCTACCACTATTTTATAAAAATTTTATTTTATTCTAAACCAAACATAGCAGGATTTTATTATATCTAGTAGAACATTACACAATTAAAATGGATATTATCAGATATTATTTATGACCAAACTCTACAGCATTGAAACTCTGTTGCTAAAAATATGAATATGTTTCCGTCCAAAGATGAGTACAACACTACAAAAAAATATTTTTGGCAATAGAGTTTTAATGCTGGAGAGTTTGGTCATAAATAATACCTGATAATATCTGTTTTCATTGTATAATGTTCCACTAGAAATAATAAAATCCTGCTATGTTTGGTTTAGAAGACAATTAACTTTCTATTAAAAAGTTGTAGGGTGTACTTATGGGCAATACTGTATGTATATTTACATATGTATGAAATCAAATGATGGATAATTTTATATCTGACAGAATATGATAATTCTAATGACATTTATTAGTGAGCGTCTATATTTGCCCGGTGTCGGTGTGATTTACGATTTAGGCCGCTCGTTTAGCAGTCGCTCACACTGACGCCAGGCAAATATAGGCTCTCACTAATAAATGTCATTATAATTATTATATATGTATGTAAGTAGTGGATCTTGGCCTTGTTTAGGGAATTATCTGAATGTGTATAAACCCAAATAGAAAAGTAAGAATGGAGGATACTGAGGAAAAATAGACATATGAACGACTACTGACAGAACAGCAAAATTTGAAACGGCAAAATGTTATTAATTTTTTTCTCATATAAAAAGTATGGTTCGTGTAATAGAAATAAAATAAAGACATGTAAAGGCTGTGAAGAAATTGTTTATGTGTTGAAGAATTATTAAGTATATTGTGAAAATGTCACTTTCTTTTGCAGAACACCTGGAAAGGTCACGAGGAACACAGTTTGAATACCGCTGATTTAAAGTCAACAATGAAAAAATCAGGAAATGCAGGGTGGTCAAATGGTTACCAGCACATAGAATGGAATTGGCGAGCTGAGTTCAAACTCGGGCTGAGACAGTTTGTGTTCACTCCACACAAATGCCCTCAGGAAAGGCATGAATTCATCTCCTAAATAGTAGGGCAGACTATAGTTGGCAACCAGTCTATGAAACTCTGAATTCTAACCAGCCTGAAGAGGAATGAACTCCGTCAGGCTATCCACCCTTGACACACCCATGATGAAATTATATATCGCTCCCCAACGATCTTGCACTGGTTTACAGGATTAAAAAATCGTTTTTTTAAATGTGTCCATGCATCTCTATAAGACACGTTTCGCCCAGTTGGTCCCTAATATGTTGAATATCAATTTTCTCAGCAATATCAAGTTGGCTTGGTATGAAACTTGGTCCAGACCTTCGGGTGAACCGTCCACATCCTCATCTTCCTCCTCCTGCTACTACAACCACAGATGGTGGACGCATCATTGAACTTATGGTTCTTGTTTTTGAATGAAAACTAAACGGAATTTCTTAAGAACAGAATGATCTTTTCAGGAGCATTTTGTGCTAAAAACCAGACGAATCAATTAAGTAGGGTCCTTACACTGCCTATGGCTTCAGCCATCCCTGCTTGTGCTCCAAATATCACATTACTACTTACTCTTACCCTTTTGCGATATGTGAATTAGACTTAGTGACAACAAGCACCGAAAGTGGCGTCACTAACTTCAACCTAAGCTATTTTACCCATAACTGGAGGGAGAGATAGATTCATGCCTTTCTCAAAGGCATTAGTGCAAAGTGAACCAACTGTCCCAACCAGAGTTTGAACTCGGCTCGCTGATTCCATTCTCTGTGCCATTACCTGCTCAGCCACTCCGCACCTCCTATCAATCAATTAACCTTATAGAAATTTTACATTTCCAAATTGCTGAAATTTTGCAGGAAATCTTTCTGTCATTCTCAAAGACCAAAAAAATGCTCTTCTTAATGTTAGCTCAATTCAAATTTCAAGTTCCAGGTCCAGATTGCATTAACGCATAAGTGCATCCATGTGTTTATATAGTTAGGAGATTTGAGGTGCATGCCTTCTTCTTGGCCTGAACTGACTTAAATGGTTGGTTAGTGGAACTGAAATTGTTTTCTCAATTCTATTTTCTGATCTGATTAATGGTTCTCAACCTTTTTTGCCCATGCACCCGTTTCACCATATTTCAGAAGGTCATTTACCAAACTTCCAAGATTGACTCAAAAAGAATTGTAATTTGTAGAAAGTTCAATATTCCAACAGTTTGACGCTGCCAATCTCTGGTCCTGTTCTGCCCCTGAGACCCTAAAATGCCGTCCTGGTTGAGAACCTCTGCTTTAGATCATTCTGCATCTTTAGAACCATTTGAAAGAATAAGTAAGACATTACTTACCTACTGATGTTGTTGGATATATGTTCAATGGTGTATTCAAAAACATCTATAATGAGACAAAAAAACACATCCATAAATCAAAACTTGTCCACCTGTACATATGGCCTTTTAAAAAAATTATATTTGAATGTTTTTTAAGCAACTGATTTACAATTTTGTATATTGACACCCTCACATTTCCAGTTTATGTTTCAGGCTGGGTGACCTTTATCTTCAAGATTATTAAGAGTTTCAAATTGTTTCAAATTTTAACCTTTTCATCTTGATTACTAATTTACTCTTGCCATCAAAGAATGATGGCAATAATTAGGTAATTCTGAAAATGCATTGTACTTAATAATATAAAATATCAAAAACATTATGTTGTGCAACATTTTCTTGCTTATTTTCAATATTTTGTGAATATTAAACTAAATTAAAGGTAAAATTAAGTAAAGATACAAAACAAATTGAAAGAGTCCAATATACCGAATAAATCATTTCTTTTATTATACACTTTTTTTTTATAAGTAACTGATTTTTGGGTAAAGATCTACATCCGTTAACCAAGTCGAAAAAAAATAGAAACTATTTTTGGTAAAGATCTACATCCGTTAACCAAGTCGAAGAAAAATAGAAAGAATTCTTGGTAAAGATCTACATCCGTTAACCAAGTCGGAAAAAAATAGAAACAATTTTTGGTAAAGATCTACATCCGTTAACCAAGTCGAAAAAAAATAGAAACAATTTTTGGTAAAGATCTACATCCGTTAACCAAGTCGAAAAAAAATAGAAAGAATTCTTGGTAAAGATCTACATCCGTTAACCAAGTCAAAAAAAAACAAGAACTAATCCTCACCTAATTCAGGCGAGTAAACTCTTCACTGTTTGTCTATCAAACCAAATCATATATAAAATTAACATTTCCCTACTTTTGATTTGAAATCACGACCAAGTGATTGGTAGTCGACTCTCTTATTAACTGAGCTAAACAGACAAGTCTTATATATCTAACTATTTATTTATTATATATACAATACAACAGTTGCAATAACCATCTTCAGTCAGAATAGTAGGCGTGGAGTTTGACCCTGCAGCAACCATACTCGTCCTTATTGCATTGCCAGCATTACAGATGCAAAATAAATAATCTCTCGCTCGTAAAAAACAGCTGTTACTTTAGGGATGACTTAAGGGAATAAGGATTGGGGTGGCTCAGTACACTGAAGAGCAAGGGGACTCAGGACAGGGAACCACAGGCTGCCTTGCAGATGAATCAAATGCTTCCCTGCATGTAAGTACATAAGTTTGTAAAACAATCCTAAGGACAAAACAACAATAAAAATAATGTAACTTTTGAGCGAATCATCATACAACATAGGAATACACAAGGAGATCAAAAGTCTGCACTACCATGATTTTCTTTTAATAAATCCTACCCATGATATCACAAGTTGCATAAATAGCTAGTCAATAGACAAAAGGTCAAATGCATTCTATCCTAGTCCTTGAACAAGAACTACTAAATCTGCAGTAATAGATACTTTCTTGCAATGTATTCTCAAGTAGAATGTCATGAGTCAATATATGGGATTTCAGTAAAAGCCTGAAGTTCTAACCAAACTTTGGTGGTTCTTTATACAAGAGGGTCATGGACAATTTACATAAGACATGCCAAACAGCTGAATCACTTCCACATGGCATATCTTTACAGGCAACAGCCAATCAAATATCAGGAAGGACAGATTCCATGACAAAAGAGGTTCTTTCTTCACAATATACATATTCTGCAGCATGCATGTGCACATGGGGGAGGGGTTGGGGTGCTCGATTCCATGCCATGTTTCCTTCTTCATATCAAAAGTGCCCTTTTAGTCAAAATTAAAAAACTATATTTTAACAGAAGACACGTTACAAGCACTTGGTTTTCAGTTACAGGTTCTGCAAGTGGAACATAATGTTATTGTAATTTATCGGTAATAGTAGTAGGATTAAAATATATTTAGATGCAGTTATATAGTTATGATCACTCATTTTATGGTAATTTGTGGTAGTAGTAGTAATAAAGTTGTTGTTGATTTAAAGAGGGGTTGGGAAAACACCTACACAGTTCAGTGCGAACAGTCACTGGACAGCACGTA
>VCCN01004356.1:2348247-2362152 GCA_006491835.1 Architeuthis dux
AAGAAGACAGGTCCCAAATATCAGCAAAGAAGACAGGTCCAACTAGAAAGCCCTCAGAGAGTGTATACGTCAGCCAACACCATTGTCGGGAAAGTAATTATGCATGGACCCGACCCAAAATTTAATCACTTCTTCCATGGCCCATTTTCTAACCTTCCTCGAAATATCAATGAAATTCATTCACAACTTTTGAGATATCATGTGGACAGACATGAAATTCTGACTATATTATATGATGTAGACATATAACTATGGCATAGGGAAGGTAATTGTGCATGGATTCGCTCCAAAGTTGAATCACTTCTTCCAGTGCCTATTGTCCACCTTCAACAAAATTTCACAGAAATTCATAGCAAACCTTTGGAAATATAGTGTGGACAGTCATGAGTGTATACATAAATGTATAGAAAAAAACCGGAAAACTATCTCTTTGTTGGCAGAGATAATAAAAAAAGGCAGTTGTATACTAATAAGTTGAAAATTGTCAAATGTCAAAGTAACGTTATAGCATTTAGTGATGGCTTAATAAAATATTTTATACAGTGATTTTGACAGGACTGGCGCCAGAGTGTCCAGCACCTTAGGCTAGACCTACAAGGTTCTCCCCCTCTTCCTACCAAGTTTTGATAAGGTAATTACACAAAATTACACTAGATCAGTGGTTCCCAAACTTTTTAGAATCACTATGTATGAGGATTTTTTTCATGGCGCCAAGTCAGGAAATACTGAACAATTACATTTTCCTAGCTAGAAAGCCCTCAGAGAGTGCATATCTCTACTAACGCCATTGTCAGGGGGAGGTAATTGTGCATGGATCCGCCCCAAAATGTAATCACTTCTTCCATGGCTCATTGCCCACCCTTCCATATAATTTCACTGAAATTCATTGAGAACTTTTGGAGATAGCATGAGGACACACATGAACTTTTGGCGATATTATGTGGTGTGGACATATAACTACAACATAGGGGGTAATTGTGCATGGATCCGCCCCAAAGTTTAATCACTTCTTCAATGGCCCATTGCCCACCCTTCCACAAAATTTCATTGACTACCTTTGGACTACATATCTTTGGACTGATGGGAATACATATACCTCTCCAACTTCCTTGACAGAGGTAATAAGGTAACAGAAAGTTTATTTTGTGAAAAATCAGAGATGCCTATATTTAGTGGAATTGTTTTCCTTGCTTCTACTGAGACAGATGTGAACACACAGACACAGTAGATCCTTGCTTTACCCCTTTCTTCTTTTTCTGTTTGCTTTAGCATGATAGAATAATCTTTTGATATTTTCTTTTCAAACATATATGTATTCGCTCATGACTGTCCAAACGATATCTCCGAAAGTTCTCAATGAATTTCAATGAAATTTTGTGGAAGGGTGGACAATAGGCTACAGAAGAAGTGATTACATTTTTGGGCAGATCCAATGCGCAATTACTTCCCCTGACAATGGCGTTGGCAGAGGTGTGCACTCTCTGAGTACAAAAAACAAACCAACTGGATTATTATTCACTTAAACATTCAGTTGCTACAAGCTTACAATATATTTGCTCTTTACGAATGGTATTTTACACCAGCAAATTAAAGCAATAAACTATGAAAATGAAAAACACTTTCAGACGTTATAAAATATATTAAAATTTTAAAATTCATAAAATTCTACTGAACATAGTTCCGCCTTGTGTATTGATGTATGCCTTCTGATAGATGTACATGTTATGGCTGTTTAGGCCATTATCAACATTTTGATCAACAAATTAAAGCTGCTTAATTTTTATTATAAAAAGAAGAACAAATATTGCAAAGATTGTATAAATGGGTTAAGATGTTTAAAATGGCCTAAACAGTCATAACATGTACATCGGATGACATACACCAATACACAAGACAGAACTATGTTCATAAAAACGCTAATTTTAAAGGTTTTAGAATTTAGAACACTGAAATTGAAAATATTTTTCAATATTTTTCATTTTCATAGTTTATTGATTGTATAATTGATTAGTTTTGATGACATAAATGAAACTTTTAGTATCCATATCTTGCTGTTTATTCCTGCAGATTCCTTGTGGAGCATAGGGCCTCAACCACTCTGCTGTGGGTTCAGTAGAAACTAGGTTTCATGGTGTAGAATCACTAGCCCCGCGCCCAACCCTCCTCTTTTTACCTGGGCTTGGGACCACCTATGGCGACTGTTAAGCTGTGTTTTTTTTTTGTCAGAATAACCTTCTCTTACATAGACTGTTTAACAGGGATAAATGGGTCCGACTGTGCTGCAATTTACCAATAGCTGGGAGAGAAGTGAATTCATGTCTTTCCCAAGGGCATTAGTGCTGTGAATGTAAATAGCCTTGGCTGAAACTTAAACTCAGTATGCCACTCTGCATCTCCTTTTTATATCCTATGGCATACTGTATGTCTGTATCAAATGAATATCAAATGGAATACTGTATATCTGTATCAAATGGGATACATGAATATCAAATGAATACTGTATGTCTATATCAAATGGAATACTGTATGAATATGAATATCAAATGAATGTGTGTAGTGCACTGTATGTCTGTATCAAATGAATATCAAATAAATACTGTATGTCTGTATCAAATGGAATACTGTATGTCTATCAAATTAACTAGAGCATTGAACAACTTTTCTATTAATCATTAACCCTTTATAAGGCACCCTAAAAAATATTTTAGATATCAAAATATATTAGATGAAACATGTTAAAAACTTTATGTAATTATTGGACGAAGTGACTTAATATGAACATGCGAAGAGAGACACTGACTACAGGAGGCCAGGCGTAAGATCAAATATGATCGTTACTTTTTTCGCCGACTTATTTTACAGTCTTAAAGTTTTCAACACAATTCTTTTTTATATATGTAAAAAGATTGAACATTCAACTATGTAATAAAGCGTATCAAACACATATCTGAATTGGACACTGAGAAAATTTCTGGAAAACTGAGAGAGGTCACAAGTGAAATCACACTTCCATAAAGTTTTGGACACTAGTGTCTACTTTCCCGCCGATAAGAGTGAATGATACACATTTTATCGCTACCAAACCATATTGTTAGATCAATGCAAATTGGTTGTAAATAAAAACCTTGTTGATTGGTACTTTAGTAGAGTTAGTAATGCTCTATCTTTTGACCGAATTCAAGTGAACATATATAGTCACTTGCCCCAATAATAATAATACATAAAACATATTTTCTGTATATTTCAGTGGGTAAGGCAACTTTCAGATAAGACAAGACCGCAATTTCAGTCTGAATTTCATTGTTTTAGCTCGATGTTTAGTCATGTTTTTGTATTTGGCCTATAGGACAAACCCATTTTTGGGTGTGTTTTTTGGATGCTTCAAGTGTTGTCATTAGTGATGTACTGAAATACCAATCTGGTCGAATATCCGTTGTTGGATTCAAATGGTGTCAGTGATAATTTTTCCGTGAATCTGGCGCCGGATATCTGACCAGATTGATATTCTGGTACATCACTAGTCGTCATATCTGCCAAAATATACAGTATTTATTTATTTCTGTTTGACAACAGTAATTTGAGCTCAAATTTAACTTTCTGCTGCCTTTTTGTATATGACTAAGACCAACAGGAGAGAAATTAGTCAGCGCTGGTAATTTTTTCCCGGGTCTAGACAACCGATCCCATGTTTGACCCCAAGCAAACAATATAAAGCATTTATTATATTTTATACTCAATAGAAACCGTCAATTGACTAATGTCTTTTGGCAGCATGCCATGTTGGGTGTAATCAATTAAAAAATTGAAAAAAGGGGTGATCAATGAATAAGTTACTTCTCTTGCCTTTTGTTGGGCAGTTATCACTAAAAAAAGTCTGAATTTTCCAAAAAACAAGCAGACACAAACTACGAGATCAATATAGCATAACCCTATATTGTAAATCAAACCCCTCACTAAAAACCTATTTAGGGGGGAATTTTAAAAAAAGAAAGAAAAAGTTTTTTCTAGACAAAATAATGAGTAAATTTTCAGCCTTCTAGCTCCATTAGCGTGGCCTGTACGCATGATACATACCTACATATCCAGCTAGACCAGCTTAAAAAACGGAAGAAACCTATTTTGACAGTTTTGGTGACAGTTTTGGTTGATGGTTTCTGATTGCAATTGAATGAACGGACATTCCCATCAAAAAGGCCACGTCACCAGTTCCAACGTGGATTCTACCTTTTGATTGGTTAATGTCAAAAAGCAAAACAGGTTTCACCCCCATGTTTATTTGTACAATTTGGGAGTGACTCTCTACTTGAAACAATTGTGGTTTTATTGATGCAAATATGTAGTTGAAGGAGTTTCCGCTATCAAAACATTACTGTTTTCCTGCTGTATATTAGCTATGGTATGCAAAATGGTTTGAAGGTATGGCTTCTCACTTTGCCGATTGTCAACAAAGTAAATATCTACGTGAGCAATGTCACAGATATTACAAGTATTAGAATGACCAACGAAATATTAGCTGCGTGCAAAGGTTTCCAGGAATAAAATGTGTATTCAGTTTCTGGTTTTCAGAAAAGTATTCTAGGAACTTCCGTACAACCCAAATAGTTTTATGATGGTGAACTTCATCAATCTGAAACCTCTTGTTACCTCAATGTAGTCTGCAAGCAATCTGTTGTAATCCTTGACCCATTACTTTTTGCTCTATCGCTTGACCAACCTGCGAAGGGTGGATTTTGGTCAACACTGGAGAAACTGGAAAGCACTCAGAGAGCGCATACCTCTGCCAATGCCACTGTCACTCACTAAAAAATGAATGGTAGCAAAAATGTAGGGGAAGTAACTGTGCATGGATCCCCCCCCCAAAAAAATTTAATCATTTCTTTTTATTGAATTTCATTGAGAACTTTCGGAGATATCATGTAGACCAGTGGTCGCAAACCTTTTTATGCCTAGCTGCAACTTTTGCGAGGTTAAAATTTCTATACTGCCCACTAATATTTTAAATCCAGTTAGCCACGTAACGGCCATTTTAAATGGCTAACAGTAGCTAGATTTGTCAAAAATGGCTAGAATTGCATAGATTTCATTTTCAGGTAACTGGGCAACTGTATATGCTCAAAAACGTATATAAGCTCAAAAAAGTAAATATACATTGTATTTATCATATATTAAAAGCCACTGTTTTGGTTGGCAATCTTTATAATAACACACTGTTAGCCATAACAATAATGTATTGACTTCCAGTGTTGTGTAGCCTAACGTGGGGTACTAACCACTACACGGGCAGCGATGATGATGATGATGTCCCTCTGTTCCGATCGCCTCCGCGGGATGCGGACGGCGATGATGATGGTGGTGATGATGTCTCTCTGTGGAGGGAAATTCATTTTTGGACACAAAGAAAACACTCCCACGTGTGTGGAGAGAAAAGAAAGACAAAATCCCCGGATCTTAAAATTTTACGAAGTTTCATTTGCGTACCACAGAGGTCAATTTCTGGTCTGCGGATTTCGTCGAGGTACCGAAAGTCTGTTGCATGTCGTGGTATATAGGAGTGGGTCACTTTTCAGGGCTGCTACTTTACTGGCACTGCTACGAGGCAGGGACACCTCGCGATCCCCCACTGCCTCCTGACCCCAACTAACTTTACTGTTTTTGATCTAGCCTTTATATACCTAATGGTCATAACTCCTCCCACTTTTCAAATTCCCAACGGTTTTTCGATAACATGATACCCCAGTTGGTCACGTAGGCAGTTTGACACAGATTCCAAATCTGACCACGTTCCTATCCCCACTGGCTACCGGTAACCTGATCTGGTCTATTTCATTACAGTTGTCTGTGTGGCAAAAGTAAGACAGACATAATACCTGACCTTGCGACCCACTTAAAAGTCTAAATTGCCCACTAGTGGGCAGTATTGCCCAGGTTGGTGACCACTGGTGTAGACAGACGGATGGAAAGACAGACAGAAGGACACAAGGTAATACATACACCTGTCCAAATTTGTTGGCAGATGTAAAAGAAAAAAAATGAAACGGAGAGACCAAGGGAAGTAATCAGAGTTACAACAAAAAGAATCAATGTTACATTTTAAAACCACGAACTAAGAATATACATTTTAATGTCTTAAAAAACTTAAAATACTAATATTTCCGAAAAATTTGGAAACACAGCGATCTTTCATTTTATGTTGGTTAATTCAAGAAACGAGGGGAAGCTACACCCACTCAGTGAATTACAACAGATTGCTTGCAGACTACATCTGTCCACCAATACACCATAAATAAGTACACCCTACCACTTTTTAATAGAAAGTTGATTGTCTTCTAAACCAAACATAGCAAGATTTTATTATTTCTAGTGGAACATTACACAATCAAAATGGATATTATCAGGTATTATTTATGAACAAACTCTCCAGCATTGAAACTCTGTTGCCAAAAATATTTTAAAGAAAAAATTGCAATGATTCGTGTTGTGTTGTGTTTGTTTTGTATCAAAATTTAGTACTGAAAATGCTATTTCTTGGTGTTTACAAGGGCCAAAAATCAAAAATCAAAACTCGGGGGCAGATGGTTACAGTGCCCCCAGACCCCCCAGCTGATATGTTGCCTTGAAAAGAATTATCTTATCAAGAGAGAGAGTAAGGAGGTTCTGATATTTTTATTTTCTCTTCAATATGGTGACCTTATTCAAATGGCTCTTCGGACGTTTGAACAACTCCTTGTTGCTTGTGTTGTTCTATAGTTTTGAGAAGAGTCATTGATATTCAAATAGTTCTTCGGACGATTGAACTCCTTGTTGTTGTTTGTGTTGTTCTATAGTTTTGAGAAGGGTCATTGATATTCAAATAATTCTTCAGATGATTGAACTCCCTGTTGTTTGTGTGGTTCTATAGTTTTGAGAAGGGTCATTGATATTCAAATAGTTCTTCTCACTCTCCTCCTTTATTTCCAACTCCCCCCTGTCTCTCATACACTCCTCGTCATTCCTCTCCTTCCCTTCCACATCTGAATGTCTTTTCCTTCCTTCTCAATTTACCCGTCTACTTCATCATTATGATGTATTGTCTTATTAAAGGAAGCATTGTCAACCATTATTAATTTTTAACAAGTTTTTCTTTCATCTTAATTCTATTCAAATGGTTCTTTAGACGATTGAGCTCCTTCTTGTTATTTGTGTTGTAAACACAACGTTTTGGCTGATCCACTCTTCAGCCTTCTTCAGGTGTAAAATCTGAGAGTGATGGGGTAAACAGAAGGAGGGTTTTTTGAATATTAATGCTGACCGTAGTTTAAAGAAAAATTGCAATGATTCGTGTTGTGTTGTGTTTGTTTTGTATCAAAATTTAATGCTGAAAATGCTAAATGTTTACAAGGGCCAAAAATCAAAACACCCTGGGGGGTCTTAAAGGGCCCCCAGATCTCTTAACATCCAACACAAATGATATCTCCCGCATTTTACTCAACTGGCTTTGGCAGGTCTGTATTTTCAGTATTGAAAAATGGTGTTTTTCTAATATGAAGCCAGGTAAACACTTTAATCACCAAAATTGAAAGTAATTACCAAAAAAAATCTAGTTACGGTATTACGCTTTAAGGAAAATAAAAGAATGAGAGGAATTACTAATCGACAAGATGGACCAAAAGCTGATTTTGATGTAACTAATGCAATTTCTCTCTTCCGTTGGACCACAAGTTTAAGTTGAAATTAAATTGAAAACTGCTTCAAAAGAGTCGCTCTTATAAATTTAAGACGACAACCAAAACTGAAAAGCCAAAATTTCATTGCAAGTAAAACGTACAAACAAATGTTTCATTTATTAAAAACTGTCAACCAAAACTATCGACATAGGTTTCTAAAAGTTTTTTAAGTTGGTCAGGCTGGATGAAAATTCCAGTAAGTTTAAGATTTGAAGAGTGTGGTTTCTTCAATTTTCAAATTGGTCTGGCTGGATGAAAATTCCAGTAAGTGTAAGATTTGTTCATGAACAACCTTTTGGGTTGCTGTTAGATATCTTCTTTTCTCATTGCTGTAAAATATTAGAAACCATCAACCAAAACTGTCAACATAGGTTTCTTCAGTTTTCAAGTGGGTCTGGCTGGATGAAAACTCCAGTAAATGTAAGATTTGTTCATGAACAACCTTTTGGGTTGCAAAAGTATGTGTGCACTTTTGAATTCGACATACTGAATAAATATTCTTTTCAATAAAAACTCAGTAAGCTATCTAGAGAATTTTAAAAACTTTGTGCACACATTAGTTTCCTTTGCTCATTGCAAAACTTGATCTGGAAAAAAAATATGCCAATAATTTAAATATAAAAATAATTTGTTTGAGGTATATTTCATGAAGCCAAAATGTTAAGCTATTAAAGAAAAATTGTTTTGTGTCATATCTGTGATTTGTTTAATCGCTGCAAAGTAAGAAGGCTGGCTGAAATCCTCTAAGTGTGCTTATTCCATAATTTTTCCCAGGGGCAATATAAATGTCAGAACACATGAATAACATAAAACCAACAACAGTGTTTAAACCAGTCTGTTGTGGGTAGCAGTGATTAATATTAACAATGCAACAGCTAACATGGATTCTTATTGTCACCATTCTGAAAACTAATCACCAGCCTTTTATACAAGGGTGAATCAATAAGTCTGTAGCATGACACGTAGCTATAAGCAGGATCTGAAATCTTCCCTGTATAATGTTCAATCTATGTGATTAATATTCACTGCTGACCTAAGTACTTTGACAAGAAAGGGAATTATGCTGAAAAATACATATTTGTTGTGTAAAAATAAATGCTTCTTCCATGATTAGTCTACAAATTTATTGATTTAGCTACACACATCCTTTGACCTATTTAAGAGGCTTTCTACTATAATGTTAACTCATTACCTGAGGCAGGAGCAGCTCAGTTGCTGTGTTCTGAAAGTGGCAGTAACTTTGTTTTCTCTGAAAACAATGGACCCTTCCACTGAAAGTTACGAACACAGAAACATACAAACAAGCAGAAAAAGTTGTCTGTAACTTCAAGTGGAAGGATCCATTGTGACAGATAGAAATTTCTGTCAATCGCATTTGAGCCATAGAACTGCAACAACTGAAATTTCAGTCATCTGCGAACCAATTGAGCTTTCCAACAGTACAGTCGTAGCAAGAGGGATGCTAGCTAGCGAATAAAGCTAAAAAAAAAATCTCACAAGCAGATCTCAAATGTTTAGATAAGATCTCCCTAATGGGTTTTTAAGTAGGTGAGGATGCCCAGCCCAGGAAGAGCCCCCTAATGGGTTTTTAAGTAGGTGAGAATGCCTGGCTTGGAAGACTCAGCTGGAGTTGGCTACAGTCTGCTTAAATAAAATGGCATCTCAAACCGCTGACCAGTCATTTCACCTATGACACCGAGAGGGCGCCTTGGATAATTAAGAACACATGTTCCTACACACACCATCTTCAAACATAATTGGGAACACATGTTCCTACACGTACACACCCATCGGCCTATAAGGACCCGTGGAAATCACACCGGTCAGAGTTTCACTACACATTCCAGATATCTCCACTTATTTCTGTGCTCCTCAAACACCATGACACAAGACCTCTTCCTGTATTATTTCTACAGTCGGTTAGAAGGTGAATACAGTAAAACAATTATGCACTTTATTTAATTGAATTTGACTAGTTTTTACCTTCATATTGGCTTCAGTAGTTTTGTATATAACTTTCAAATCAGGCTGTTATTTCTGTGGCAACGAATGGCAACGTGGTCGAGGGAAGCAACGAGAGACATTTAGTATGGTCTATTCATACAGTTCAAACTTTTATGCTTAAAATTCGATTCATTGTAAACTACAATATAGCCACACCTGTAAGCTAATGCTAGAAGCTACTGTTTCCTTATCAATTTGTTGATTCATGCTATACCTGTTTATTTTGCTTGTATTGTCGTTTTGCATTCAAATGCTATGTATGTTATATATTTTTGATTCTTGCTGTTTGAACTGCACTTGTTTCTCTGTTTTAATTCGATTGTGTTTGGCTCGCTTATACTGTTCACATTCAAACAATATGTATGTTATATTTGTTGATTTATGCTGTTCATGTTCATTTCGCTTGTATTTGTCATTTTGCATTCAAATGCAATGTATGTTATATATTGTTGATTCTTGCTGTTTCAACCGCACTTGTTTCTCTATTTTAATTTGTGGCTTTGTATCGCTTGTTTGCCATTTTGCATTCAAACATTATGTATGTTGATTTATGATGTTTTAACTGCACTTGTTTATTTGCCTAATTTGTGGCCTCATCGCTTATATTGCAGTTTTCATGTTGTACAGCGACAAATAAAGATTGTTTATGTACATCAGTAAAAAGCATCGACTTTTTTATGAACGGTGTAGTTACAAGGAGGGCTAGAGGGTGCAGATGCCTCTGGGTGCTGGTATAATGGGGCAGAAACTTTCCTCAGGCCTATAATGCCTGTTAATTAATAACTAAGCCCTCCCCTAGGATATAACACTGTCTTTGCCCCCGGGCGCTTAGAACCATTGCTACGCCACTGCAATGGTATAAAGATTTTTTTCAGCAAATACCACGAACAGTATTATTTTACTGTTTGTTGTTATTGCTATTAATATTCTTTTTTTTTATTACTTCTCTCCCTCCTCCTCTTTGCTTCCGTTAGCATCGTTTTTCTGGCCCGAAACCTGTTTGACTGAGCCAAAAATACAATAATAATAATAGATTCCTGTCAAGGACGCTGACCCATTTGGTTGTGAGCAGAAGAAACAAAAAAAGGCTCCAATGTGCATTCACGTCCTAATTAACTTGCGTAGTTACAACGTTGGTCGTTGGCACCTTGGCCTCCATCTTCTCTTTCTCATCGTCCTTGACTTGTTCTTTTCTAGTGGGAGTGAGTACCTGCCATTCTGCACGAGAACAACAACAACGACCAATGACACAATACAATATTCAGTGTAGCCAATTTAGCGCGTTTTGCGCTAGATTCAGCGCGTTTCTTGTTTCAGCAGTGTAAAAAGTGTTAAATTAGCGCATTTGCGCCTGAAACATTTTGGCCATTTTTTGCAATTTTCTGGCTATTTGGACAATTTTCAGTGTCTTTTTGAGGGGTTTTGCCCATTTTTGGCTATTTTAAAAAGAAATTTAGCGCTTTATGGCATTCAAACTAGTGCGAAATATTCTTTGAGTTAGCAACACTGACAGTATTCCCCCTTTATAACATGGGTGTTCGAGTCCAAGAAACAACTGTGTTATAACTGAACCGTGGATAATCAAAAGTCATTTACAAGTGCCTAAACAAGTTCAGTGGTGAATGAAGGTGTTGTTTTCATCACAAAATCAAGGAAATTATATGTAAAACTAAAGCATGATGTAATTATTTGTTAATTGATTGCAAATTGAAGAAATTTAATATTTTAGTAATATTAAGTCTTTTGATCAAATTTTGTTTTTATTTGCGGTTTTCTGAACGAGTGGGCAATAATACGTATAGGTAAACATGTTGGTGTCCACCAATCAACCGCCTTATATCACGAACCGTGCTATATTGGGGGACTCTTGCAATAACATAAACAACAATAACGATGCAAGAAAAAAGTCTGCAGGGTGGAAAACAGATAAAGTTTCTGCACCCGAGGCACTTGCATGAGTGAGAATAGAAGAAGAGAAAAGAAAGAAAGAAAGACATTATTTGGGTAGAGAAATGGAAAGATTAGGGGGAATATGAGGTAGATAAAGATAGAGTCTAAAGAGGAGAGAGAGAGAGAGGATTTAGGTCCAAGATGAAAGAAAGAGAGTCATAGAAACAAGAAAAGACAGTGCACAAAATATGGGACACTTGTAGAAAGAGTAAATGGAAAGGAGATAAAGAAAGAAAGGGAGAAAGAAAAAATGCTTGTAGGAGAAAGAAAGACGTAAAGAAAAGAAAGAAACAAACAAAGAGAGAAAGAAAACAATGTTTGTAGGAGAAAGAAAGATGTAAAGAAAAGAAAGAAAGAAAGAGAGAAAGAAAACATGTTTGTAAGAGAAAGAAAGATGTAAAGAAAAGAAAGAAAGAAAGAAAAAATGTTTGTAGGGGAAAGAAAGATGTAAAGAAAAGAAAGAAAGAAAGCGAGAAAGAAAGAGAAAAAGAAAAAATGTTTGTAGGAGAAATAAAGATGTAAAACAAAGAAACAAAGAGAAAAAGAAAAAAATGTTTGTAGGAGAAAGAAAGATGTAAAGAAAAGAAAGAAGCAAACCAACAAAAAGAAAGAAAAAACAAACAAAAAACAAAGATGCAAAGAAAAGAGAGAAAGAAAGATAAAAAGAAAGAGAATAAGATGAAAAACATAAAAAATAAAAATTACAAAATGAGAGAAGGAGAGATAGAAAAAACATTGTGAACAAGAAACACTTGCGAGATGTTCATGTTCTAACAGTTAAGATGTTGAAAATGGCCTAAACAGCCGTAACATGTACATCAGAAGACATACACCATACACAAGATGGAAATATGTTCATTAAAACGTTATTTTAAAAATTTTAAGGTTTTTTTAAATTTTGAAGTTTTAGAATTTTAATATTTATAATGGTCTAGAACACTGAAATTGAAAATAATTATCAATATTTTTCGTTTTCATAGTTTATTTTGAACAAGAAGGTTTTAAAAGTGTTAACAGATACATGAGTAAATGAATCTATTTGAAAGAAAGAGGAAAGAGAGGTTGAAAATAGAGAGAAAGAGAGAGGAAAGTAGGCAGGTAGAGAGAGAAAGAGAGTATTTACAAAGAGAGACACGAAGAAAGAGATTGAGCCCAGAAAAAGAAAATAAAGATAAAAAGAGTGAAGGAATGGAATAGAGAAATTCTGAGAATCAAAAGAAGGAAAAGAAAAACAGAAATAGTCTGGGAAAGCCGCATGGAAGGAAAAAAAGGTTGAAGAGGAGGAGAAGGCAATGTGACAATGAGAAAGAGGGGGAAAAGAAACATGGATGGGAAAGAGAATGGCCGAATGAAACTCTTAAAAGAAGGGAAGGGGAAGAGAAAGAGAGAGTGGAAAGAAAGAAATGAATATATGTTGGAGTGAGCAAGAAATAAAAATTAGCCTTGAAGAAGAGGAAGAAGAAGAAGAAGAAGAAGAAGAAGAAGAAGAAAGAGGAAAAGAAGAAAGAGGAAAAGAAGAAAGAGGAAAAGAAGAATGAAGAAAATGGAGAAAGAAGAACAAGAACAAAGAAAGTGGAGAAAAACAAAGAAAAAAAGAATGAAAAAGAAGAACAAAGAAGAAGAAGGAAGAAGAACAACAACAACAACAAAGAAGAAACAGGAGAAGAAACAGGAGAAGAAAGGAGAAAAATGAAGAAAAAGAAGATGACGAAAAAAGTAGAATGAAGAAAGAAGAAACAGAAGAAGAACAAAGAAAAAGATGACGAAGAAAGAAGAACAAGAACAAAGAAAGAGGAGAAAAACGAAACAAAAAAGAACAAAAAAGAAGAATGAAGAAAGAAGAAGAAGAACAACAAAGAAACAGGAGAAGAAGAACGAAGAAGAAGAACGAAGAAGAAGAACGAAGAAAAAGAAGACAACGAAGAAAGAAGAAGAAGAACGAAGAAAGAAGAAGAACAACAAAGAAACAGGAAGAAAACGAAGAAGAAGAAAGAACGAAGAAAGAAGAAAGAACAACAACAAAGAAACAGGAGAAGAAGAACAAAGAAAAAGAGAAAAACGAAGAAACAGGAGAAGAAAACAAAGAAACAAGAACAAGAAGTAGAAGAAAGAGAGAAAAAGAAAGAAAAAAAGTGAGAGAATAAGCAGACACAGTTGAAGAGACACAAATAATTGGCCTGGATGAAAGTGTGGGTGGGTCTTCTTTTTATTTTACTCTGCACATTTGTTTTTTATTTTAATTTCTTTT